>JXCR01148775.1:37299-48246 GCA_002079205.1 Phalaenopsis hybrid cultivar | reverse complement strand
TATATATATATATATATAAGAATTAACGTTATTCCAGTAAAAAAAAATATAAGTTATTTAAGAATAATCATATAAAATGGTATCAATATAATTAAGTAATGTTGGGATATTAGGATCATTACGAAAATTTAGGCACTTTCTGACGGTCACAATCTGTGAGTTATTATTGGAAAAAACTGTTGGATATAACATTTCCGACGGTTTACCAACTATTTAAAGCTCGTAGCAAAAATGTTTATTTGTAATTTAGAAAACGGTGATAATTCCTATGACTTTTATTTAGCGATGATTTTCCTACATACATTGATCATCGCTTTTGCATAACTCAATAAGCACGCGGTACCTATTGGTTGTTATCGATTTCTGATTACCGATGAGCTACCCATTGGAAATAATCGATGGTTTCCCCATCGGTTAAGCGTAGCAGACAACATTGTGATGCAGTAGGAGCAGTCGCTTATCTGTTAGTATCTATCCATATATTAATCGACGTGTGGCCGTCGGTTATCTTTTTGGTTTATATCAAAGTTAAACCATCCATTTCTCGCACGGTGATGAAAATATAACTAATATTTTAAGCCATCGGCTTTCACCATAATTGCTTGATGTATGTCGGAAAATCGACTGTAAGCCGTCGAAAACCCTTAGCAAAAAGTCCTTTTTTTTTTTTATAGCTACGATTTCCACACCTAAAATCAATACACATAAAAAATACAAAAAACATAACACATTTTAATCAATCGAAACATTTGGCAGAGCAATCAAAACATTTGGCAGAGTAAATTCGCAATAGTAAAAGCTTTCAATTGAAGAGAAAATTAAACAAAACACATTTAATTAAGTATAAATGCATAGCTGTTCAAAAAAAAGAATATCAATGCAAACGTTTAACAAATCACATACAATTAAAAAAAGTTTATGCTAATCATCGTCTCTTGCATCATCATTATAGTCCTCTTCAATCAATGGTTGCTTCCTTTGCTGCTTCACTTGTTGTAGAAGCGCATCTAACTCCATATTGGCCTCCAGCTGCGAGCTCATCTGGTCGAAGTGGGCCTCCATCTCAGCAGTGAATGTGACAACATGCCTAGAGACCTCCTCATCATATGCGGTAGATGTCGCAGATGCACTGGTGGAGGGGTGAGTGTCGTAGACTCAAGCCTGAGACTCAAGCCCGTAGACTCACCTCTTTTTCTTCCCTTTGAAAGTCTCCCTCACAGGTCTTATTTGAATGGATCATGATCTCAGATTATAATATTGCCCGACATCTGGGATCGGCTCTCCTTCAAATGTTGGAATTTATTCTACAAAAAATTAGTCACATACACGTAGAGCATGAATAAACACCAAACTAGTTTAGCTCATGAGTTACTTGGGTCACCTGAGACCTGTCATTGATCCACGACTGGTTGGACTACCTCTTATATGTGCACTCTTGTACATCGACAGCGGAGGGCTCTCACCAGCTCCATAGTCCATCAATGCAATGAAATTGTCAGATTATATGTTTGATTTATAGTAATATTTAAAATAAAATAAAATCTTACCAACCTCTGCTTGTACTTTATGTGTCGGAGCGCCCCTCTAGTGTGCTTGGAGGCTCCCATGACTCCACAGTCCAAGCATTGTTTCTACTTCTCCTGTTCCCTCTTCTTTTGACATTCCGAAGAATCTCAGCGCCTGGGTGTTTTCATTCTTTTTGTGACTTTTGGAGTCGTCAACTTGTCTTATCATCGTCGTATAGTCCTATTTCCAAATAAATCTCTCTTTTGAATCACGAAGATGATTCAGATAGAAGAGGAACCAGAAAGAAAGAAAATACAACAAAAATAGGTAAACAATTAAAAATAACATGAAGAATTTTCATAAGATAACCTCCGCACGGTAGTTCAAGAACACACTTCTGAAATGAGATTGGATGGAAGCGACTTCAATGCATATCCAAAAAAACCCTATGAAAGCAATCCACAACCAGAGAATCATGTTTCTGTGGTTGTTTTGGATCAAGAGCAGCTCTTAAAGGAACATAATCCTTTGATTAATTACATCTTTGGGAATGCCAAAGAATACTCTCGATAAAAAAAGTCTCACTTACAATATTTATGAAATCTAGTTATTTAAGAAACCAAAGGATTTTTATCTTCTCAAGAGGGAGAATCCAGATGCTTTCGATGCCTATACCAGGCCATACGACAAAGTATGAATCATTGTATACACTACGGGCGACGACGCCTAGGCATGCAAGGTCCACAAAATAATATGAACGATTTTTATTAAAAATTGATGAAGGAGCTCAAAAGAGTTATCAACATGAATGGAAGGAATAACTAAGCATGTAGAGGTATCCAGGTCAGGATATTATGGATCTGTGATCTCAAGCTATGGAGACCCTAAGTCTATCTAGTCATGAAGATAGTTGACACAACCCAACTAGGGTTCCTCTATCAGCAATCCAAAAATTTTGTCATCCAAGACAATTCTGGTAGCCCTACGACCAGAGGAAAGAAACCTCTAATTTTTTATGACTCTCTAAGAGGTGGACTAGAAAAATGTGGGACTTATACTCATCAATTAAATGACAAAAATGTCGCTAGAATGGAAGAAAAATGATAGGTTTGGCTACAAAGCCAAAACACTCCCACAAAAGAATTACATCCCTATTTGGGTCGGGGGAGCCTTTAACACCCTATTCATGCTAAACAACTTCCTAATTAGAAATTTTATACTTGGCTTAGTCAATTGAAGGAGCATGGGGATTCCTCATGACATGCAACATGATGCAATTATCCACAAATTAACTTAAGTGTCAAGGCCCTATTAGGGATGTCTTGGGATATGTTCATCATATGCAAATCCATTTTAAATCCAGCCAAAGGTCATGCAGCAAAAGTCAAATAAAAAGTAAATTGCTGATTTTAAAGTTGAGATTATTTAATCCCAAATTTTTTATTGAACTTAATTTTTTATTATTAAGATTTTTAAAAAAAGATATTTTTGGGTTCTTAATGAGTTCAAATTACATTTTCGTATTTTTGGTCAATTCATGGTTTTTTGGTTAAATTTTCAATTCTTTTAATTAATTGAATATTTAATTAATTAAAAGAATGAAAATTAGGAATGATTAAACCTAGGATTCAAGCCCTAAAATTTTGACCTAAACTCATGGTCATTTAAATCCATGCATGACAACTTAAGAGCTTAAGCCCATGCTTGATGCTTAAGCTCAAATCCAACCCATGGAGGATTACTATTGGGTTACCTACAACCCAACAAGACCCTTCATGACACAAATAATCCACTAGAAACCCATTATGAAAACAAAGCCACTATTTTTTACCAAGGTTTAAAAACCATAATGAGGGGAAGGTTATGTGTCATTCCATCTAAAGTCCATCTCATGCACTTTAAGCTTAGTCTAATCCTAATCCTTAGGTTTAATTCCTAATTAGACCTAAGGTAAACCTAGGCCTTAACCAAAATTGGGCTTAGTCACACCCCTAAACCATTAGGTTCAACCATATGAACCCAAGTCAAAATCCATCTTTTGGGTTCAATCCAAATCATATCCTAAATACTTTGGTTCAATCCACATGAACTAAAGTCAGAATCAAAACTTTTGGGTTCAACCCAAATGGACCCAAATCAAATTTTAAACACCTGGGTTCAAACCACATGAACCCAAGTCAAAATCCACACCCCTTTGGTTCAACCCACATGAACTCAAACCAAAACCAGAACTCCTTGGGTTCAATTCACATGAACTCAAGTCAAACCCTGAACTTTTTGAGTTCAATCCATATGAACCAAACTAAAATCAAAACATTTGGGTTCAACACAAATGAACCCAAACTAAACCAAAACCATAATTAGACTTAATTAATTTAATTAAGCCTTACTTACATTGGGCTTAATTAACCTTAATCCATAATTTATTCTAACCCTAATTAATCTAATTAAGCCTTACTAGCATTAGGCTTAATTAACCTTAAACTATAATTCGATCTAACTCTAATTAAACTTAGTTAATCAAATTAAGCCTTACTTATATTAAGCTTAATTAATCTTAAATCATAATTAGGTCTAACCCTAATTAGACCTCAATAATCTAATCAAGCCTTACTTACACTAGGCTTAATTAACCTTAAACCATAATTAGGTATAAATCTAATTGGAAATGATTAATCTAATCAAGCCTTACTTACATTAGGCTTAATTAACCTTAACTCATATTAGGTCTAACTCTATTAGACATAATTAATTTAATTAAGCCTTACTTACATTAGGCTTAATTAACCATAAATTTTAATTAGGTCTAACCCTATTTAGACCTAATTAAACTTTAAGTCTTACTTACATTAGGTTTAAATTAACCTAAACCTTACTTAGGTCTAACCTAAATTAGCCTTAATAATCCATTAAGCCTTACCAAAATTAGACTTAATCTATCTTAAACTTTAATTAAGTCTAACCTTAATTAAATTTAATTATTCATTAAGTCTTACTTAAATTAGGCTTAATCCATCTTAAACCTTAATTAAGACTAACCTAAATTAGACTTAATTATCCATTAAGCCTTACTTAAATTAGGCTTAATCCAACCCAAACCTTAGGTTCAACCCAAATTGAACCTAATTCAACCTATACCTTAGATTCAACCCAAATTGAACCTAAGTCAACATAAACCTTAGTTTCAACCCAAATTGAACCTAAGTCAACCTCTACCTTAGTTTCAACCACAATTGAACCTAAGTCAACATAAACCTTAGATTCAATCCAAATTGAACCTAAGTCAATCTAAACTTTAGGTTCAATCCAAATTGAAACCATGTCAACCTAAACCTTAGATTCAACCCAAATTGTACCTATGTAACATTAAATCTTAGTTTCTACCCAAATTGAACCTATGTAACATCAAACCTTAAGTTCTACCTAAATTGAACCTAAGTGACCTTATACCTTAGGTTCTACCTAAATTAAACCTAAGTAACTTCAAACCTTAGGTTATATTTAAATTGAATCTAAACCACCTAATGCTTTAGGTTCTATCTAAATTGGACCTAAACCATTTTATACTTTAGGTTCTACCTAAATTGGACCTAAACCATTCCAAACCTTAGGTTCTACCCAAATTGAACCTAAAGCTTAAGTCTAATCCATATCAGACTTGATTAGGTTCTATCTACATTGAATCTAAACCTTAAATCTAGTTTTTATAGGCTTAACCAAATTTCTTTAGGTCTAACCAACATCAGATCTAAGGTAAATGACTTAATTCCTTTTAAGCTCAATCTTAAATGAATTTAAAATTTATGATTCAAATTCACATCTAAGTTTGACTTATTAATCTAATGACATAAATAAAATGAAATCCATGACAAAATACAAATGACATAAAATTCATTTTAAAAACATTTAAACTTAAACTTGAACTCAAAAATACAACTAGGTTTAAGAAGATATTTTGGAGGAGGTAACTCATGGTTGCTAACCAAATATCTTCCAATCACTTGTAGCTAATCAAACCGCAAACATAATGACCCGGGACAACAGAACCATGGGATCCTAATTGGGTCATCTCAAACAAAAATAAATAACAAAATGAAAAAAATTTAATTGGTTAATAAATCGTAAACAACCTAACATTTTCCATATCCTAAAAATTTGAACAAGGCACTAAAACTTAAATTGAACCATAATGAACAAAGATCACCGAACACAACTCGAACCCCAGCATTTAGATCTACGAAGATCTCTTAGATGACACAATTTATGGTTGCTGACAAGAATCTTCCGATCATGGTTTAAACACCTTTCGGATTAAGTAGATCTGAAAACCCCTACGACCCAGGGATGACGGAGCCATAAACACCTTGACCAGGTCATTAAAAATTATTCAATCAATTAAATTGACAAATTAAAACATGATCTCATGCTAATCTTGTCTGTTTTGTATGTTTGCTGAAGACATGAGACAAATTACGCTTTAGATTTATTTGTTATGTTAACAGGGTGTGCTAGCTCTATTTTGCAGGAACAACATTCTAAAGTCGAGACGATAAATCTCAGAACAAAACATCGACAACTACAAAATGACATCAACAAAACAAGACAAATGACGACAACAAAATCTCAAAACAACAACAAAACCTCAAAACAAAACAACAAAGTAACAACAACATAATCAAACAACATAAACAAAACAAAATGACATAAACAAAACAAAACAACGAAACAAAATGACATAAACAAAACAAAACAATAAAACAAAATGACATAAATAAAACAAAATAACAAAATAAAATGACATAAACAAAACAAACAACAAAACAAAAATGACATAAACAAAAAAAAAAAAACAAAAAAAACAAAATGAAAAAACAAAACCTTTAAGGTTGTGTCAGATTCTTAGAAATCTATTACTCTTAGGATCAAACAATGACGTTTCTTTCCTTTGACACTTAAAACTTCTTTGAGAACAAATTTTAACTTTAATCAGAAGTTTTCTTAAGTAATTTCAATCACTTAAGATGTAATTAAGTATAAGATCTTGCTCTTATAGGAGTTTGAGAAACTTAGACTCTCTGGTTATGGAATTTTCATGTGGTTATATAAAATTTTGAGAATCAGACACTTCTGAATTTTATACCACAAGGAAATCCTTACAACTTCTTTCGTTTTCTATTTTTATTTGCCCTTTCCCTTCTCTCCAAGTTTCTTAGTATCTCAAGTTCATCTATTTGATCTAAGAGAATAAGTCATTTGGAGAATAGGGCAATAAAATATATAAACAGAGTGGCGACTCCTATCGACAACGATAATCAATCAACGACATGGTGATGGGAATTGGCGACAACATAGTCATATAATGCTCTCTTTTATATATAAAAAAAATATCAGCAACCATTATGTTGGAGTTGCTTTATGGAATTAACTTCCTTAGGATGGAAGATATCAATGTATTTCCAAATCCTATAGTATTGTTTTTATTCTTAAATAATATGAAGAGTCAAAAGACCTCATTCATTTACTAGTGTTAGATAGGTCACAAAAATGTCGTTATACTCTTCAAATGAATGCTTTAAGATTGTAGCATCCATAAAGCAATCATCTTTCATCTCTTTTATGTTCATAATATCACTTGCTTCTACATGTGGCATGCTTATAGATGTAAATGAATCAAGTCACACTAAGTCTTATTGAGCTCATTTACCATAACCATATTCCAGCTCAATTTTGACCTTGATTGATTTTTTTACAATAATATAAACTTGATTTGTTTAAAATTATAGTTATTTGAGCTTGGTTTAGGCTCATCTCATTTGCTAAACAAATGACCTTTACATAGTTTATTAATGAACAACATTATTAAGAAGCTTGTTAATTATCTATAAAAGAATGACTGCCTGGTCTATTATTTTAAAATTNCTCATCTCATTTGCTAAACAAATGACCTTTACATAGTTTATTAATGAACAACATTATTAAGAAGCTTGTTAAATATTATTTTAAAATGGAGAATTTAATTGAATTAACAACTAAATAAAATATCATTTTAATAAGCATAAATAAATAGCATATATTCATAAATAAAAATAATATAATATAAAATAGAACAAAACTCGCACAATGTCATGTATCAAGTATATTTATAATTGAGTCTTAAATATGCATGTTACCAAGTCAAAATTTTTCGTCTTAGCAAGCTTATTCGTGAGTTATAAGTTATATTGTTCGTGATTAGTAACAAATTAAATTACGAGTCGCTCAAGCTTATTCATTTATAAAAATATATTTTTTATAAAGGTGTTCAAGCTCATTCAATTAATTAATTGATTAATTAATCATGAATGAAATTTAGTCAAGCCAAGTCGTAAGTAGCTATGTTTACTGGTTTATATGCAGCCCTAAGCATGTCCAAAGCTTCACTTGTTCTATATATATAGTTTGTACAAATGATCATCTACAATTGAAAAGGATGATGAAATGTTTGATCTTGCATTATACTCTTTTACATTAAATATAGCAATGAAATTTTTTTTTAGAGTAGTAGATACATAANATGTATCAAGTATATTTATAATTGAGTCTTAAATATGCATGTTACCAAGTCAAAATTTTTCGTCTTAGCAAGATTATTCGTGAGTTATAAGTAATATTGTTCGTGATTAGTAACAAATTAAAATTCCGAGTTGCTCAAGCTTATTCATTTATAAAATACATTTTTTTATAAAGGTGTTCAAGCTCATTTAATTAATTTATTAATTAATTAATCATGAATGAGATTTAATCAAGTCAAGTCATAAGTAGCTATGTTAAGTTTATTGGTTTATATGCTGCCCTAAGCATGTCCAAAGCTTCACTTGTTCTATATATATATAGTTTGTACAAATGATCATCTATAATTGAAAAAGATGATGAAATATTTGATCTTGCACTATACTCTTTTACATTAAAAATAGCAATGAAATTTTTTTTGAGAGTAGTAGATACATAATATGTGGGATATTTGTTGAATGCATATGAATATGTGTTTCAAGAGAAAAATGTAAGATCCTAAAATGTTAATAGCACAATCTAACAAATTGNATATGTGGGATATTTGTTGAATGCATATGAATATGTGATTTAAGAGAAAAATGTAAGATCTTAAAATGTTAATAGCACAATCTGACAAATTGAAATTATTGATTATGTTCTACTAAAGTGGTATATCATATTCAGTTTTAGACTGACTTGACTTTTATAAAATCTCTTCCAGTTTGTGTGAGAGAAAACACGTCTTGGCTCGTGTTCGACTAGTTTGAAATTGCTTGAGTTCGAAATCGGCTCGTGTTCGAATTGGCTTGTGAACTGTGTGTTCGTGTTTCAGCTCGATTTAAATATTCGTGTTCAGCTCGAAATTGGCTTCTAAAAATTAATTGGAAAATTAGATGTAGAGCGTTGGATTCGAACCTGGACTAAATCAGTGCAAAAATAGGCGCATAACTACATGAGCTGTTATGATTTAAATTTCGATGTAAATATATATAATATATTATTATATAAATAATTATATGATTTTTTTTTTATTTCTAGCTAAAACGAGTCAAACACGAGCGAACAAAGAGCTGTTCGTGTTCGACTCGTTTATAATTCGAGCTTAAAAATATTGTGTTAGGTAAACGAACCGAACACGAGCAGTTCGAAAACAACAAGCTTTTTTGATAGCACGAGTCTTTGCAAAATCACTTTTTGCTTTATTTCTAAATAAATTTGTTACATGCATATCCTTTTTTTTTCCATTTTCATTGTCTTTAGGAAATAATTAATCAGTCTATAACCTCCCTATTGTAATAATAAATTTAAATCATGCTCAAACTAAGGTTGAATTATTTTCAAACCACGATTCAAATCATGCTCGAACATATATTGAACATTTCAATCATTTAACCATGTTGTTCAATCATAATGAGAATCATGTTCCAACATAATTTGAATATGATTATGAAATGTGATTTGAATATAGTTCAAACATATTCGAGTAATTTCTTATTGTGATATGAGCAATATTTGAACAATGAATACTCCCAAAAAATATGGTTAGAGTAATATTTGATTTCAATGTGAACAAGGTTTGAATAAAGGTTCAATTTAATTAAGCAAAGTAATGAGTAGTATAATTAAGTTACTTATCTTCTAATTAAATGAGCTTTATCATTTTATAATTATAAAGGAGGGAGTTGCATAAATTACCATCAAAATAACAAGCTTTTAAATGAATTAGCTACTAAGTGCATAACCAACAAAATAAGCATACAAACATGCTTAAATAATTGGACAATTAAACAAATGAGTTTTTATCTTATTTCATGTATTATGAAATAAAAATAATTAAAGTTAATATAGATAAGTTTTAAATTGAACTTTAATTAAGTTTACTCACAAGTTTTGAATTAAGCAATAATGAATTTTATTCACAAGTTTTAATCCAGTGTATTGACGATTTTTGTTCATAAACTTTAAATGAAATTATTCATCGAACTTGTTCTGGAGTTTTAAATAATATTGTTCGTGAATATAAATGAACCAAATAAAAGATGTTTAAGTTTGCTCACTTAATGATTGAGAATTTATAATGCTCAGATTTGTTTACTTAATTAATCAAACGAATCTGAATAAACTCTGAGCTCTTATCAAGCTGAACTATGAGCAGCTTATGACATGCAGGTTTAGTCTTAGACAACCCTAATCTTAGGGAAACATAATGCCTCCATAATTCGGACGTCCGGACAATGAACATGATATAATGGAGTTTACGTGATACATATACAAAAACAAATAGGTGGCATGTAAATGCTTCACTCTAAATACACCAAAATGAGACGTGTTTGTAAATTTACCAAAATAGAAACAGGAAGTGGGAAAAATATTACATCAGTACTATGCATGTAGAGTAACATGCGTAGCCAATGAAATCACGTCACGACACCCCGCGCAACAGAGAAAAAAACGGTGCAGCAACACGAGAAATATTCCCCCCTCCCCCCATGTTATTCATGTGTTATTGTGTGTTATTCATGTGTTATTGTGTCCTAGGAATATTCTTGGTGTTATAATAACACAATAACACATCACTAACACATGAATAACACACAATAACACATGAATAACACGAGGAGAATATTCTCCCGTGTTACTGCGTCGTTTTTTCCACTGTCGGGAATATTCCACGTGTTATTCAGTTGTTATTGTGTATTATTCATGTATTATTGTGTCCTGAGAACATTCTTGATGTTATAATAACACAATAACACATTAATAATATATGAATAACATGGAATAACACATGAATAATACACTGTGTTACTGGGTTATTTTTTGTTTTTATGGAATGTTTTTTCGANTGGACCAAGGTGTAGTTGGACAAAATGAAATTGAGAATATTTTGGATTTATTGGGATTTATTGT
>JXCR01148775.1:10684-24726 GCA_002079205.1 Phalaenopsis hybrid cultivar | reverse complement strand
ACATTTGTATAAATAAGAGATGGTATAGTTACACAATGCATTAATGGACATTGCAAGTTTCTATTTCTGAAGCTTTATAAGTGATGGCATGACATGATATTCAATTAAGAATTTAATCCTTCATGAATACCTTTTTGTTCAATGTAGAAATTTAATTCTCTTTATGTGATTTGTTGAATAGAGACAATGATTTGGATTATTCCACATTATATAGCTAAAACCCTTGGGTCAATTCAGGTTGTGACACGAGTAGTCCAGCACAAATCATTCACATAGCTAGAGTAGTCTTAGCCATTCTCTGCGGGAACGGACTTGAGGCTTCTCACCAATCGAGCATCAAACGACTTTCATCGGGCGAGATAAGCTTGGTGAGTTTTCTCGACCACTGATAACGAGCCAACCACTCATCACCTTCATGAACACTAATCTTCCTGCTAAAAAATATTTATAATGATGTTATCATGGTCACGACGTTGATCATGAATTACTAAATTGACGTATCCTTATAGACAGAGGATGTTCAGTGAATATCCTATTTAAGAGTGTTTATAACAAGTAGAACGTGGGATCCTCACACCTTACCCTTATCTCAGGGCCCCTATTTGGCTTCTTTGAAGAAATGAAGGAAATGGTAGGAGTGATTGCTCAATCCATCGCTATGAGGAAAGACAATAAACAGTTGACTATCATTTCCAATTTTGTCGTAATCAATTTTTCAACAACTTACAATGCCATTTTTGGTTGCCCGCAACTAAATATTTTTCAGAGTGGTACTACCAACCTATCATTTTGCAATTAAATTTCTGGGAGGCGGAGATCTCGCCACTATCCGGAGAGTCGTAGAGCAAACACAAACATGCTATCTACAAATTGTAGGTAATGTGTAGGAGGAATCTTGTAACTTGACAGTGACTAATCAGCATGGAGATGAATGAGATCGTCGAAGAATTTGCAACCTTGGAAGAAGAATAAGGAAGAACATTCCAGTTTAGCACAACCTTTGACGCCTGTTGAAGGGAGGAATTGGCTACAATTTTTTGCATACAGAGATGTTTTTGCTTGGTCATCAACAAGATACCACTGGTCCACATTGATGTCCAGTGTCATAGACTTAATGCCAACTAAAGAGTTTGACCAATCAGGCAAATGATATGGCCTGTCGCCATGACACTTGTGAATCCTATTCTCCAAGAAGTGCAAATCTGTTTGACGCAAGTTTCATATGAGAAATCGAGTATCCAAATTGGGTTGCAAACATGTTGATGATGAAGAAGTCTAATGGTAAGTGTTGGATTCGTGTGATTTCAGAAATTCAAAGCTCAAAAGACAATTATCAACCATATCGAATAGATGGGCTAGTCGACTCAGTGGCTAGTTACTCGGTCATGAATTTCCCAAACACATTATCCATATATCACCAAATAAAGATACACCCTATAAATGCTGAGAAGATGATCTTTGTTATGAGGGATGGAGTATAGTTCTATCCTTTAGACTTAGGAATGCATATATGACTTGTTAAATGATGATGCATATAATAATTTCTAAGAAAAAAATTAATGTGTATCTTGATGATGTATTAGTTAAAGAGTAATTCTCTGGAATGACATCTAAACGATATAATTGAAATCTTGAAACACTTAGAATGTGTGACATGAAATTGAATCTACTCAAATGCTTATTTTTAGCTCGGTCAAATAAATTTTTCGGCTACCTGCTCACCCTAGAAAACATCAAAGAGAATTTGAAGAAAATGAAGGCTACATTAGACATACCATCATCCAGGATTACCAAAATACTATAGATGCTAACAGAACAAATTACTAAGTTAAGTTGCTCCATATCCAACTCTATTGAGAAATGTTGAATTTTTTGCTTAGAAAAAAGAAGTGTGAACAAGCTTTCACCCAAGTGAAGAACTTCTGATCGTCTCCACCATTACTACGAAGCCCAAAGCCAAGCGAGAACTTGTTACTCTACCTCGAAGTCGGCCAAGAGGCAACTAGCTCTGAATTCCAAGAGGAGACAAACTTCGTATTTGTTTGAGAAGAAAACATAAGACAATTCCCATTATGTTATGTTAGCAAGAAATTGAGAGACGAGTAACAAAAATATTCGATTGTGGAAAAACTCAACTTAGCCTTGATCATTTATGTCTAAAGGCTCCAACCATACTTTCATGCACATGCGGTTTTAGTCGTAATTGATTATCCCAGTATGACTACTAAAATGGGTGGTTGAATTTAGTGGGTTTGGCATCGCTTACATTCCTTCGACAGTGATTAAAACACAAGCAGTGTCAGATTTTCTGATTAATTTTTTTGAAATTTGTATGGAGCAAGAGGAGGCAACATCAAAATTACTATGAACATTGTTCATGGATAGAGCATCTAGCAATCAAGGACCTGCTACTAGAATTGTGCTTGAGTGTTTGGTTGGGATCTCCTACATTATTCAATACAGATCAAGTTCAAAATTACTAGTAACCTTGTTGAGTATGAAGTTCTTATCTCAATATGAAGGCTTGCTCAAAGAGTCACCGTCAAACACTTTATTTGTTCACTTCCAATTGATAGTTAATCAGCTGAACGACCAATATGAAACCAGATAAGAAATAATGTAGAAGTATCTTCTCAAACTAAAAACAGAGATTTGACAAATTTTAATTCTGCAAGATCGAATAAATATCTCTCAAAATCAGAATCAACGTGTTGATCTATTATCCAAGTGGAGTAAACCCGACAAAAGATGTGCAAAAAATGATTTACCCAACAATTAAAGAGCCAAAAGTAATGAAAGTCAAATCAAGGCAGTAACCTAGCTGAGTGGATCCATACATTGAATAACTAAATATTGGAGTACTCTTTTCCAGTGTAAGTGATCCCAAAAGGCTTAAGATTACGCCAACATAGTACATATTGCTTAATGATGAGTTATTTCAGAGGTCTGCTGCTTCTTTATAACTTTGGTGTGTCAAAGAAGGTGAAATCAATAATATACTAGCAGTATATTCTTACAATTATGAAAATCATTTTAGGTGAAGAATTTTATCTAATCAGATCCTATAACAAGGTTATTTCTGGCTTACACTGAGAAAATACTCGGAAGATTTCTTCAGAAGTTGTGATTGCTGATAGAAGTTCACTCTCATGTAAATATAACTCTCATAAACTACTTCTATTCATGCATTATTTACTATTCACCATGCGGGATATGGATCTTAATAACTCTTTTCCTCTTACAAAAGGTCAAAGGAAGTTTATATTTATGACATTCAATTATTTCTCGAAGTGATTTAAAGTAAAGTCTTTGGCCAAGCTTGGTTGCTTGGTTGCTTGGTTGCTAAATAAGGCAAATCTCACAACACAATCAAGCAGTTGACAAGCTAGAGCAAACTTAGATGGGATCCTACATCATTCAAGAGCGAGTAGGAATGGGGTGTACAAACTGAAGACTCATTTATGCCAAAATTTTGACTGGGGGACAATCCAAAGATCTTTTATCCATGAATTTATTATTGAAGTTTATTTATTACTGTTTTATTCATAATGTTGTAACAAAACAAAAGTTTGTGATAATTATTTATTCTTAGAATGACTTTTCCTTGGATATTTAATTAAAATAGATAGAGTGGAGAGCCCTAACTTAAGTTTACAATGAAAATGAAATGCTTAAGTATAAGCTTAGCAGTAGAATGATTACTCCCAGAGAAAATATTGAAAGTCTCCAGAATAAATCTTGTAGGAATAGGCCAATTAGCCCCCAAGAAAAAACTTGAAGAAGAAATACGAGCCCTAAAAGTTGACAATTATCACTTGGTTAAATTCATCTGCTTTATCTATTCTTTAAAATTAAATATCAAAGTGAAGATAATATTAAAATGATATATTAAGAAAACACACTAGTATTAATATTCCCTTATAATTGAATTCCTAACCCATAAATTTATCCTTTTGTAGAAAAATTTCAGGGGACCACAGAAGATGTAACCTGATCGCTAATGATACATGGAGAACCCACCAAGATGAGTTCTCACGAAAGATTAGTCAACCGATTGAACAATTTGAAATCACTTATAGTTCATCAGTATTAGGAGTTAGTTCGGAATATATCCCCCTAAAGAAAGATTAAATCATTTGAAAGTCTTTGTCACGTCGGCTCATTCATTCAAAACCTGCTTAAAGGAACTTGCCATCCCACTTAAAGAATCCAAACTTAAATTACTTGCAACTAGAAATCCAACCTCTAAAAGAAATCCTTTGGATAAAGTCACTTCGCGTAACACCTATGTTAAAAATACAAAGCACAACATGCTTTGGGGTCCAATAAGCAACGCCTACAACTAAATTTGTCTCTCATTCAAATATTTACGCATTCACCTTTCATGTAAAATAATGTCAAACAAAGATATGCAATGAAAATTTGAACTTTAATCGTGCTTAGATTTTAAGAGCAATTAATGCTTACACTTCATAAAATAAGAAACATTTTACATTACCAATGACAAAAGGAGTTTGATTATAATGCTAAGTTATTTATCTTGTATCTCACCGTCCTTTTTCTATCCAAATCAAGATCAAGGACTTTATATAGAGATGACCGGTTACATCATGCAATATTGGGTTAGGGTTGTAAATAAGCAAGAGCTATTCCTCTGAGTGATTGGGAGATTGGATAGCTTCGAAAGAATCTACTCAAAACAATCAATTTTGCTAATAATTCACCCGAAGGGAAACCATATAGGGTAAGATAAACCTGATACGATCTATGATGCAAATACAACAAAGCTGCTGAGAAGCTCATTGTATGCATAGATTAGTATCCCGAATCCATATTCGAACACCAACAAATAAAGAGCTCCTTATTTCGAATAATAGCAAACAAAGACTTCTAGAAGCAAAAGACAAAACAAAGAATTTTTCTCTTCTTTTCTTTGTCACTAAAGTCAGGAGAACACTCCAACATCTTTTACAAGCAGCATCAACCATCAGCTTAAATGAAAGAAAATCCTGATAGATGTCGCCTAAAAAAGAGTATGAAGTACTGCCAAGAAATAAAATCAGCATTAATACTATATCTTGCCAGTAAACCATTCTCCTGACACATTGCATTCTATTTAACTTAACTATAATGAATATTTTGTTGCATTTTATAAATTTATAACTTTTGTCTGTCATCTCAATCTAAATTGGGAAACAATAGATTTTGTATTTAAAGCTCTTTTATTTGATTCATTTATGAAGATTTATTATTTTGAGGGGTGTCTATTGGATTTACATTAAATAGGGACTTCATTATTCAAAATTCCTTTGAGTATTTGTTCAAAACTTATCATAGAATTCGCTATTAATGTTCATCCTCATAAAAAGTCCTTATATCGAATTGCTAAAGAGATTTCTGACTTGATAACCTAAGCAGTCATACAAAATTTGCCAACTGTATTTCGATAATTAGAACTCATCTACTCAAAATACATTTTACTCATTAAGCAAATTCATTTCGGCAACCATGGGAACTCGATTGCAACTATTTATAGCATGATGTCATCTCATTTATTAATTTGGAATTAATCAGTTGTGTAATTCGTCAGTTAGAATTTGCTCGCAAAAATTTAACTCATCCATTTGTGAGATTTTAACTTACCAGATTTATTATTTATTATCTGCTTATTAAGAATTTATTTACCATCAAGTCCTCATATCATCAGTCATCTAATTAAGTACGTTATCACATGGAAAGCACCTAGTCAAATCGATAGAATTGCAATACACAGATCAACAAAGTCTCCGATAGAAAGGAGAAATGGATGGCCTACCTTGTGCCACATTGGCACAAAGAAAAGTTAAAAAAAGACGAGATTACTGCCTGTATGAAAGCTTAATGTCCCTAGGCTGATTTCTTGTAAGAACAGCCTAAGGTCCTTCAGGATGATTCCATGTAGGAGAGTGAATTGTCCCCTTGAAGACGAATAATCCACACTTAACAACACGCCTTACATATCTAAAACATTCAAAACTATAGGCTCAACTCAGTGCTCAACTAAACAGTTTGCTGGGGAGATAAAACCGAACAATCAATTTGAGAACCCATCCTAGAACTTCATCCACCACATGGTTTACAATGAATCCTACAAGCTAATTGAACTGCCAAAGATCATCAACATTCAGGCATTATAAAACTTCTGTGCTCTTCTAAAGCCATGCTGTCAGAGCACAGGTCATGCTTAGAGGCAGGATTACCCCCAATGCAATAAGATTCACAATAAGTAGCATACGAGTCTCTTCTATGGCAATGTCTAAATGGGTTTTTTTTTTCTTAAATAATTTCTAGTGGACGACCTGACTCCTTAAAAGAGAGAACTTAATCAAGAGTTAAAACGAGGCATGGGCAATATAAGACTTGAATTTATGTAACTTTTATCAACTCGCCTACATATATCAATATAGAATACATTCTTGTACATCATGAATTCAGCTCACTAGCATTATACTAGTTCTTTTTCTTATTTTTCAGACACGTCAATCCTTACAAGGTATATAATTTGCTACATAGATTTCTTATTGGCGCATTAGTTACTTAGTGTTGCAGAAGTATGTAATTTAAGTTATTTTGTTTATGAAGTAACTTCAGAAGTCAGAGTTGATGAATTCACCATTATATAATATTAGAAATAACAATTCGACAACACAATAAAAAGAAGAGAATTTATTTCATTATAAAAAAAATATGTTTTCCATTCGTACAACAAGAGGTGCAACTGACAAACAAATGAAGGAAGGAAAAAACGGAATACTTATGGCATGAATAGCTCAGTGGGTGCCCTTCCTCCTATATTTATAGAGAAATAGCGAAGAGCCAGAACTTCAAGGGAGTAATTAAATAGTCATATAATTTTTTTAAAATACATTTTGATATTTTATTTAGAAATTATAATTCACTTATTTTAATCCACTGCTTCGCCATCAAAAAGATAAGAGAATTATGAAATTAAATATGTATAACCAAACTCTGGATCAAGTTCGATTCGTGACATGAGCCATCTAGTCAATCCATCTATGCAACTCGGCCAACTTGCTAAGAGAAATAACCTGGCCAGGTGCATGTATCCAACTCGAAAGCAGGTTCCTCCTAAGTCAGCAACTTTTCTCTTTTTGAATTAAGTGCTTATTTTGTTCATTTGTCCAACCAACAAGATATTATTGACGGATATAAGCAAGCTTTCCATCCTTTCTTCTAAATCTTCAATTTTCTTTTCGAATTAAATTCCATTTTGTTCATTTGTTTCATTCGCAATTCAATTGTAGATTTTATATAGTGAAAGAACTTCAATCTTCACATTTAGTGCATCACATCATTGATCTCATGAAAGAATATTCCAACATTATAGCTTCAATGGTAGGTGGCGCTCTTTTCATTATGTTCTTTCTTCTGGAGCTTTTGATGAAAAGTTCAATTCTTTTGTGTATTTATAAATTCCTTATTTTAAAGCTCAACTTTATGATATTCGACCATAGATCCATATTCCGGCTTATCATGAAACTTTGTTTTCATCATTTAGGTTAATGTTATTTATTTAAGTACACAACATAAGGGTTATCTCCTTAATTTTTTCACATTTATTCATTTGAAGTTGCTTACAAGAACTTGCATGCCAATGACAAGTATCTTGCAAACAAGTCTTACATTCTATGGATAAGGAATGCTTCTTAACTCCCTCTATATTTCTTAAATACGCACTTTTTCATGCGAGATTAGCGGGAGATTCATGCATTATGCTATCAATCCACTCTTGTGATCACGGAGTAGGAGCTTTAGTTTTTTCTCTAGATGGTTTTCTAAGATGAAAATATGACCCTTAGTAGGACGTAATGGAGAAAAGGGTTCATGTAGCTCACCCCACCTAGTAGGATAAGGCTTGTTGTTGTTGTTCTTGTATGGTTTTCTAAGATCCTATATGAGCAATTTTTTTTACCTAAATTCCATCATGTTTTGTGATTTTTCTGCCTTTAGACTCTTGAGAAGATGACAATTTATAAGACTGATAATCAAGTATTAGATTTTTATGGAGTTATTCAAGTATACTTTGGATATAATATATATGCCAGGGCCAGGCGTTCCTTTAGATGAAGATGAAGCATTCAAACATTTCTTCAGGGTATCGAAGACGACTTTCGAGTATATCTGTTCCATTGTTAGGCAGGACTTAGTTTCAAGACCTCCATCAGGACTCATAAACATCGAAGGTAGGCTTCTTAGCGTCGAGAAACAAGTCGCCATTGCCATGAGACGGTTAGCATCTGGAGAAGCCCAAGTATCCGTTGGAGGAGCTTTTGGTGTGGGGCAGTCCACTGTATCTCAAGTCACATGGAGATTTATAGAATCCATGGAAGAACGAGCTCGGCATCATCTCAGTTGGCCAGAACCCGAAAGAATGGAGCAAATAAAATCCAAGTTCGAGACCATATTTGGTCTTCCCAACTGCTGTGGAGCCATCGACGCCACCCACATCATTATGACTCTTCCTGCAGTCGAATCATCTCATGACTGGTGCGATCAAGAGAGCAACTACAGCATGTTCTTGCAAGTTATAGTCGACCACGAGATGCGATTTCTCGACGTCGTCACTGGTTGGCCGGGAAGCATGACCATGTCTCGATTGTTGAAGTGCTCGGGATTTTACAAACTCTGTGAGAGTGGAACCCGCTTGAACGGACCTGTAAAGCTCTCGGCAGAAGGAGCAGAGATCAGAGAATACATCGTCGGCGATTCAGCCTACCCTCTTCTCCCATGGCTCATGATTCCGTTCGTCGGAAAAGGGGTTTCGGCTTCCATGGCCGTGTTCAATGAGAAGCATAAGGCTGTGAATTTGCTTGCAACAAGCGCTCTGTCACAGCTTAAGGGTGTTTGGAGAATTCTCAGTAAGGTGATGTGGAGACCAGATAAGCATAAATTGCCTAGCATAATTCTTGTCTGTTGTTTACTGCACAACATTATAATTGATTGCGGAGATTCGCTGCTTCCTGGTCTTATGTTATCAGATCATCATGATACTGGTTATAAAGCGCAGAATTGTCAGCAAATGGATTCTAATGGACAGGCAATGAGAGTGAGTCTCAGCAGGAACTTGCATTGGTCCATGGTGGAGGCTGATTAATGTGAAATATGTTACAGAGACACTAACCATGTATGAGTGGTGTTACTTTTAATGAATGAGCAAATCACACCAATTTTCTATTGCTGCATTCTGAATTTGTTGAGAATATGAGATTTAGAATTTTGGTCCATGGCCACAAAATAATAAAATGTAGGGAAATTTACATGTATAACATACATTTTTTTTTATGTATTTACGTATCTGATGCTTGAAGTTTGATATTTACCTTTATAATATTTTGGTGTCGTAAATATATGCATGAAAATGACTGTTTCACTTTAAAAAATTAATAATAGTGATATTTTTGTTACGATGTTAAAAGTTTGACGGTTATACATTTAAATATGAAATTTTAGGTGTTTGATATGTAAATTTATCAAAATTGTGTGGTATGCATGTAAATGCCTCTAAGGGCCCGTTTGGGGCAGCTTATAAGTGCGGACGACATTTTCAAAACGCCACTGTACCGTTTGATTCACGCATTTCGTAGCTTATCACAAACCGTGTTTGGGTTTTTACACTAAACGCAAGCCACGGGCTGACCCTGCGGCCCGTCTGCGGGTCGCGTTTCAGGATAAGCAGCTTATCTTGAAACGCACAAGCTGCCCCAAACGGACCCTAAATATATATACGTGATCCATGTGATAACGCTATTGCTCGAAATTAGCCACCGGAAAGATAGTTAGAGATAGTTGAATTATTATATCAGCTGAAATTTGCATGATTATAGTCAATGAAATTCTGTAACTTTTTTTTTTCTTAATCATCAAATCTATTTTATTTTTTAGCAGGAACAGTTGATTTATGTATTAAATCAATTGTAACATTATCTATATAAGAATAGGAGAAATTCAAAGAAATGGTAGTCAGACACAAGTATAATGACATTATTATGGTCCTTTTAACTACAATAATGATGATTATGAACATAATTATATTATTAATTTTTTAAATTGATCTAAGCTCTCATCATTTTCAATGGTTCACCTGCACCTGCAATATTTGGTCCACATGTAATTCTAAGAAGCAAACCATTAAATAAGATCTACAACTTCTCTATTTGAGTATTAGATTTCATGGTGTTTTAAGCGGTTTCTTGTGGGTTTGCAACCATGTTCTAATCAGGGGCAATAGAAATTATTAATTTATTTTCTTAATCTATGGAGCAAGTATCTCTAAACTATTTCTAATAGATACAAAACTTAATTTCTTAATGAAGATCTCGTTGCTCGCTCGTCACTTTCTCGCTACTGCCTTTAAGGCTTCATATGAGGAAACTTCTCTGTTCAATAAATCTCCTTTAAAAGCCACGACTGCTGAACAAAAGGAGATCAACTATGATTTAAAATAGTTTAAACTACTCGTTCTTGCGATGCAATTTTCGGAGACGTTAAGAAAATACTCTTTCACCAAACGAAAATTTTTCCAGGTGTCGGCGTTCATTGCAACTGAACAGAAATTCACCGGCTTCTCAAATGAATCCTAGCTACGTCTTCTTATCTTTACTGCAATAATACTCACTGGTCCTTCTAAAAATTGAAGATATGGATTTTTTGTCGATCCTTTAGTGAATCTCTAAAGCCTATTATTAGGGTTTCTCATTAGGTATTCAAATATATATATTTTTTTAATTTTCAATGCTCATATGACATTAGTCCTTGGCTTTTGAGATAATATGAACATGAAAACTAATTCTTTTCCTTATTCTCATATCTAATTAAATAATCTTACATATCCCTTACAAATGGAAACTCACTTGCCAATCTCATGAATAAAATTTTAAATTGTAGGTATTAAAATTCAAATATATTTTGAATGAAAAAAAAAATCTAACTTATATTTGATTTTAGTTATATTTTATTTTTAGTTATTTTTAAATGAAAAAATCTCTGTGCTTATATATCATGTAGCCTTTCCTCAGCATTATGAAACATTGGTTTCATATTTATTTCATTTATTTATTTTATTTTTATTCTTTTGTCTTAGCAAGTAATCTTCTTGATGAACTTTAGCTCTTTGGTTAGTGACAAAATTTTAATGATTATTATTATATAGTAGAAATTCTCAATTCTATTTTTCATCACACGCACAAAAGATGTAAGAGATGACAAAAGTTTTTATACAAAAATAATTTGGAAAGAAAAAAAAAATTACAAGGCTTGTTCTAGTCTAAATATTTCAGTGGGAAATTGAAAATACATATGTCCACTACTCATAAATTAAGGAAGATGAAATTACAGACAAACAAAAATTTATACTAATATTTTTTGCTGCAATATTCATAATTGGGCTTCACGAATTGCGGTTGGGGGCTGTAATAACAGTAGTTAACTACAAAAGTCATAATAGTTGTAGTTAGTTATAGAAGCTGTGGTTGGTCACTACAAAAGTCATGGCTAGTTGGAAAAGCTATGGTTAGGCTACAACAATTGTAGTTGGCTACAACAATTATTAATGGTTGTCGACAACGAGTAATGATTGCTCACTTGCACTTCTCTTCAAGAGTAATATTTTAATTGTCAGCTCATTCATCGTTCTCCTCGCTCTGTAAATAAAGNTGGTATTTACCTTTTACCCATTATGTTTCAATCATCCAAACATATTCATTAGGATCAAAATTACCCAATTTTCCCTTTGGTTAATCATAAATTTTAATTAAGGCATCAAAATCTAAAATTACCACATTGCCCTTGGGACTCTCCATCTCATAACTCATTAAGCATAATTCAAATGACTTTAAAATTTTTAGAGTACCCTATCCATAGAGTAATTAAAGCATGAAAGGAGAAAATATGGTTTAAAATTTTAATTTAATTTAAATGATCATTTTAATTTAGAAAATAAGATTTTCAAAATTAATTTATTTAATCAATCAAAATAAAGTTTTTTTTGGTTTATGGAAAAATTATTAGAGGTTTCCTTAGGTTAGAGAAACACTTAANTTTAAAATTTTAATTTAATTTAAATGATCATTTTAATTTAGAAAATAAGATTTTCAAAATTAATTTATTTAAGCAATCAAAATAAAGTTTTTTTTGGTTTATGGAAAAATTATTAGAGGTTTCCTTAGGTTAGAGAAACACTTAAGCAAAATTTCATGATTTTCTGAATTAAATTTTAATTATTAATTATTTATTAATTTCAAAAGAATGTTTTAATTACTCAAAAAATATAATTTAATTACAAAAATTATTTCTATATTTTTTATTAAACCCCTCTCAGTTCAAAGAACTCAGAGAAACAAATTTTATATTTTTATGATTTTTAATTTATTTATTATAATTATTTTAATGAGGAAAATAATAAAATACATTTTTAGATCTTTTAAAATTTATTTTTAACTTAGAAAAATTAGAAAAAATATTTTAATGAGTCTTAAGTGATCAAAGAACCATTTGGAACATTTTAGAAATANAATGAGGAAAATAATAAAATACATTTTTAGATCTTTTAAAATTTATTTTTAACTTAGAAAAATTAGAAAAAAATATTTTAATGAGTCTTAAGTGATCAGGGAACCATTTGGAACATTTTAGAAACTTTTTACATTTTTAAAATTTTTAATTTTTTTTAATTATTTTTAATTTAAAATATACCTCAAAAATCAAGTATTTTATCAAAAATAACTTTTATTTTTCCTAAGTGCTCCTAATCACAAGGAAATCAGAAAACCATTTTCATAATTTTTCTAAGTGTAGTTTATTTAATATAATTATTTTTGTACAAAATACAATGTTTCTTAAAAAATTATCTTTAGTGCTTAAACTTAATTAAATAATTTTTAAATTTTTAGAGTGAGTTAAAATAATTTTTACACACAATGTGGAATTGATTTTGTTAATTTTTGTTTAATATTTAATTTGCATAAATTAATATAAAATATACACACTTAAATTAAATACAGAAATGTACAAAAACATTCAAACCATCATGATATTTTTCCTATGTTTTTCTGACCACAAGAAACCAACTAAAATTTATGCCATAATTTTCCAAGTAATATTTTAATTTTTACAATTAAATTAAGCCAAAATAGCCATCTTAGCTTGAATATTAGGTTAGAAGCACAGAGACATCCTCTGACCTTAGAAAAATCAGAGATCATAGCCTCTATCATGTGGAACAAACCCTAAAACTTTCAAGTTATGTTGAGCAATGCTTACTCATAATGAATTGAAATANTGGAACAAACCCTAAAACTTTCAAGTTATGTTGAGCAATGCTTACTCATAATGAATTGAAATACCCCAGAGACTATTTAAGGTATTTTTAATTTATTTTTATAATTTTTCTATGAAAAGATATGNTACCCATTATGTTTCAATCATCCAAACATATTCATTAGGATCAAAATTACTCAATTTTCCCTTTGGTTAATCATAAATTTTAATTAAGGCATCAAAATCTAAAATTACCACTTTGCCCTTGGGATCTCCATCTCATAACTCATTAAGCATAATTCAAATGACTTTAAAATTTTTATAGTACCCTATCCATAGAGTAATTAAAGCATGAAAGGAGAAATATGGTTTAAAATTTTAATTTAATTTAAATGATCATTTTAATTTAGAAAATAAGATTTTCAAAATTAATTTATTTAATCAATCAAAATAAAGTTTTTTTAGTTTATGGAAAAATTATTAGAGGTTTCCTTAGGTCAGAGAAACACTTAAGCAAAATTTCATGATTTTTTGAATTAAATTTTATTTATTAATTATTTATTAATTTCAAAAGAATGTTTTAATTACTCAAAAAATATAATTTAATTACAGAAATTATTTCTATATTTTTTATTAAACCCCTCTCAGTTCTAAGAACTCAGAGAAATAAATTTTATATTTTTATGATTTTTAATTTATTTATTATAATTATTTTAATGAGGAAAATA
>JXCR01148774.1:309510-338215 GCA_002079205.1 Phalaenopsis hybrid cultivar | reverse complement strand
ATCCATTGAGAAATGAGGGAGATATTAAGCTTTTAAAATGGACGATTCTCGGTTAAGGCTATTGGGGATGATGAACTGATGTCGTCCATTCGCGCGTGTATTTAATGAATGGCGGAGATCAAGCCGGATGACCATCTGAGGCGATACAGCGGGACACGTGGCAGTTGAGTCAGAAGGCGGCGTCGAATAGGAGCGCGTCGCTTGGCTTTTCGATGGATCCGAAGATCCAGTCAGCCTNATAGGAGCGCGTCGCTTGGCTTTTCGATGGATCCGAAGATCCAGTCAGCCTGTGGTTTGAATAAATAAATAGGATATTTAAAAAATTCAGAAAATAGCTATTAAACTTCAAAAATCCATATCTTTGTGTAGAAAATTCATAAAAATAAAATAAAAATACCTTCTTGCTCAGTGAACAGAGGAGAACTAGGTGAATTTACTTTCACATTAATTTGATGCATAAATTATTTTTAAACAAATGAATTAGGGTTAGGGGTTTTTCAATTCTCCATTCATATTGGATTATCACCTTGACCCAAATTTTTATATGTAGGGTTAGGGGTTTTTCAATTCTCCATTCATGTTGAGATATCACCTTGACCCAAAATTTTTGTATGTTGTAGCCTCTGTCTAGATGCACAATTTGAGTATTTTACCAAAGACATAAGAGATTTCTAGACAGAGATCTTAATTTTCTAAGTTTTTATGCATTTTCTGTTCAAATAATTATAGAAATTTGCTAGATAGAGATCTTAATTTTCTAAGTTCTTAAGCATTTTCTGTTCAAATAATTATAGAAAAATTAGTAGAGATCTTAATTTTCTAAATTCTTAAGCATTTTCTGTTCAAATAATTATAGAAAATTGCACATGATTTAGAAAATTCTACAAGTATTCATATGAGTTCTCTCTGGCTAGAGTAGTCTTAGGAAATAATTTTATAATTTTTAAAAATCAAAATATCATTATTTTAAGCAAACCCCAATTTGCTTAAAATATTTAATTTGGAGAATATAATAATCAGAATCATTTGATTTTTGTTCTCTACTATGACTAATAAGTCAAAAAAATTCACTATAAAAACTTCAAAGGATTTTGAGATCATTTAATATTTTTAGNAGTTGAGTTTAAAACCAGCCACCAACCCATGGTTAAACTTGATATTTATCTCATGGGTAAATTTTTTTTTTTTTTAATTTTTAAAGGGATAAAGGGAAGGTTAAATCAAAGTACTTGTCATACCACATGTCAATACTCTATGGTGCCATGCCATTTTTACTACTTTAACCCAAGCTAAAGCCCAAAACCGTGAGCCCACACATGGTTAAAACCCAAACTCATGCCAAGAGGCCACCTCAGCCTAAATTGAGCTGAGAGCTCCTCTTCTTGACACCTAAGCAGTGGGGCCAAGCTCTCAATTGACCAGCTAAGCATCTCCATAGCCATTTTCTATAAAATCTACCCCTCACGGCCATGGAGGGTGTGGTAAAAAAAATTTTCACTGAGGCCTTCTAAACTCTTCAGAGAGCTTCCCTAAGAGACCCTTAGTTCATTTCAATCCATTTCTCCCTCCCAAATGCACCATGGCAGNGACAACCTGGCCATCTTCAACAGCAAGAGGATCTACAACAACACATCCTTTCTTAGCTTTAAACAATAAAGCTATAGGAATTTGAGGTTGTTTGCCTAGTGCAACATAAATCCTCAAACACATCTTTTCGACATTTGTACAATCCTTTTGTACAATCTAAGCCCTAACTCACCTTAGGACTCCGAGGTAGTTGTTTGTCACGACCTAAATCCTCACATCTTCAAGGTTATTTGTGCTGATTGCTTCACACAAATGTAAATCCTAATAAATAAAAATTACAGAATGAAACATCTAAATGATTTCTCCTAAATTAAAGCCAAATAATAGGATAGCTTAGGAAGTCACTGAAGTTCTCCTTTGGATCTTTGACATTCTCTAGTGTTTCCTCCTTTGGACTCCAAAACAAAATGTTCCAAATTTGAACTAATCCCCTTTCACACTTCTTAGTCCGATATCTTTGAAATATCCTTACCATTTGAACTCCTTGAAGATAATTTGTCTTGACTTTTATTGAGAGTATTCTTAGGTAACTTTTGTTACCTAAGATGTAATTAACTATAAGGGCTTGCCCTTATAGGAAGCTTTTCCCGAACCCAGCATAATATAAATCCTATTTAATTCCTTATATTAAATAGGGGAATTTGTCGATCAATATATTGGTTTCGCAGACCAAACGGATGTCATAACTTTTTTTAGTTTATTTGATCGAGCCTCACCCTCAACTCTTGTGTTCATCCTTCAGAATAGATACATGATTTGAGGTAAAGCGCTCTTTCATCTAAACTATAAAAATTATGGGGTCAATTTGACTTCATCTATTTCAAAACTAAAATTTTTAAAACGTCCTTCCGAAGACGGGATTTCAATTCTGATGACCGACAGCTTCTTACGGGCAAACCCCACACCAAAAATAGTGCTGACACGTCCCAATAGAGCGTTAAATGAGGTATCGGTGTCGATGATATGAAATTTAACGGTTGTCACGAGTTCACCAACCTTATTAAGTAATGTAATTGATCTGAGGGCTCTTTCTCCCTTTTGGTTGAATCCTCTTAACATCATTTTATTAGCTGTAAGCTCTTGAGCTTCAATATTCAAATAGGCCAATGTCCGTAGGCTCATCAAGTTAAGAGATGCCCCAGGATCCACTAATACTCTGAATAACACAAATCTGCCGATGTTGATGGAGATGTAGAGCAGGCAGTTGTGGTCGGCGGTACCGAGCAACAAGTCTTCATCAGTAAAGGTTACCCCTGACTGTTCTCTCAACAAGCAAACTTCATCTGAGGATGTGCTAGCCAACTGAACTAAGCAAATTTCTAGATCAAACAAAGCTATAACCAGAGATTCTCTCATCTCCTTTGACAAGATCAGAGCGTCGTAGATGCTTAGTCGGGCAAGCAACTTCCTAAGATGAGCTAGCACGTTGTAGTCTATTTTGTAGGGTCCTCCGATTTTATCTTGATTATGTGGTTCTTCCACTAGCGGAGGTGGGGGTATCTCTTCTCGAGTCATTATCTATTTTCTTTTGTCTATTGGAGCTGTTATTGGTGATAACACTTTCCCGCTCCTCAAGTTGACTTCTGTGATTTCTTCTTTTTGAGATATCATTGTTGAATCTTCTGGTGTTTTTTCCTCTTTATTGGAAAGATCTAAGTTGATGGTAAGCGGTGCACAGTGATGCTGGAGAGTTGGCTCTTCATTATCGGTGCTGTCGTAAGCGATATCGTTGACATCTTCTTTGGATTTGACAACGAGCTCATCAGACTCGAGTATGATTTGAGGATCATTTTGGGGATTGAGGTCACAACTAGATCGGTCATAATCAGTTACGTTATTACTAAAAACAATCAAAATAGTACAATTTGAGGATCATTTTGGGGATCGTGATCGCAACTAGCTTGGTTATAATCAGTCACATTATTACCAGAAATAGTCAAAAAAGCCGAAATCACAATCATTATATTCATAAGACCCCGGAGGGACAAAAAGATAATCATACAAAGCCAAGGGTTTGAGGATTTTTTTCCCCGAATTCGAGACAACCAGTCTAGTAGAGGCAGCCCCTATCCTACCCCCCGTGCTATCAATCTTGGCAGCGACACTTTTCT
Source organism: Phalaenopsis hybrid cultivar (assembly GCA_002079205.1). Lineage (NCBI taxonomy): Eukaryota > Viridiplantae > Streptophyta > Magnoliopsida > Asparagales > Orchidaceae > Phalaenopsis > Phalaenopsis hybrid cultivar. The sequence goes on along the minus strand of JXCR01148774.1, from coordinate 334,517 downwards.
TCTTCTTATTCTTTGTCCTAGACGATGATGGATCTCCTAGCGAAATCTTCTTCTTGGGCTGGGTATGTTGCGGTCCCTGAATAGAGGCTTGTTTTGATGCAGACTGTATCTTATTCAGTATCTTCTTGGACGATCTGCTGCAGACCTCATTCCATTCTTCTCCAGTGTTCGTAGAAGCTTGTTTTGATGAATCCTATATTTGATTGAGGACCCTCTTGAGTTCATCCCAAGTTGTACTCCATCCGTCTGTTCCGACATATGGATCAATTGGGGAGATTGACTCAGCTGAAATCATGTTTATAGAACCTTTTTCAGGTTCTCTCAAATACTCCTTCGAGATTGTTATATTCTCTTCCTTGAGGTTCTTCTTGAGCCAGTCTTTAAAGACAAAACACTTGTTTATAGTATGCCCAAGCAATCGGTGGTATGGGCAATAATTTGGTTCATTCTTCTTGTCCACCTCTTCAGTTTTCTTTGGATCAGGTAGTTTGAATTCTGGTTTCTTCATCAAGCTTTTGAATATTTTAGTTACAGCTTCATCTTTGAAGGAATAAATAACTTTCTGTCACTCTAACAGGGATATTCTTTTACCCACTGTTCGAGGTGATCCCTCCTGAGATGGCTATTGGTTGGATTGACTGCTCTGTTTCTGAGAGTACTATGACGAAGACTGATAATGCTCTTCCGCATATATCTTTATCGGCTGCTTTCCTTTGTCGACAGTTGTGACTACCCCTGATTTCTTTTCGGACACTCTGGCCACCTTAGCCTTTTCATGTGGCACCATGTGCTTCATTTCTTCTTGAAGATTGCTGGCTTTACTGAGTAGCTTCTTGAAGGATTTGATGGTGAGTCCCTTAAGCATGAAAGCTACTGGACCATGAATGCTTTTGAGTAAAATCTCAATTGGTTGATGTTCCTGTAGCTGAGGTTCACAGTTTATGCTAAGGTTTCTCCACCTCAAAATATAGTCTACCAAGGTTTCACTAAGTTTGATAATTTTTTGAGTTATATTTTGATTTTTAAAAATCACTTAAGTGTTAATTTTAATAATGATCTTTAAAAACCAATTAAAAATATTAAATGATCTCAAAATCCTTTAAAAGTTTTATGGTGAATTCTCTGACTTACAAATCACAGCGGAGAACAAAAATCAACTGATTTTGATCTTTATATTCTCCAAATTAAATATTTTAAGCAACTTGAGGTTTGCTTAAAATAGTGATATTTTGANAATATTTTAAGCAAATTAAGGTTTGCTTAAAATAATGATGTTTTGATTTTTAAAAATTATAAAATTATTTCCTAAGACTACACTGGCCATAGGGAACTCATATAAANTTTAAATATCCTATTTATTTATTCAAACCGCGGGCTGACTGGATCCTCGGATCCGTCGAAAAGCAACGCGGCACGCTCCCATTTGACGCCGCCTTCTGAGTCAGCTGCCACGCGTCGTGTTGTATCACATCAGATGACCATCCGGCTTGATCTCCACCGTCCATCCAATACGCGCAAGAATGAACGGCATCCGTTCATCGTCCCCAAAGGAATGATCCCGTGACCGTCCACACTAAAACCTTAATATCTCCCTCATTTCTTAATGGATTTTAGTGATTATTTTTTTAAATTGCTCGTATTAAAGAGACGAACACATCCATACGATTAAGATGCCATGAAATTAAGCCATTGTAAACATAGAGCTCGCGAAGGCTCGGGAGAGTAAGGGAGGTTATACCTTTGCTCCGAGAGGTGTAGCCTCAATCAGAGATTCTTCACACCTTCGTTATACTCCAAAGAGCTTAGGGATGGAGTCTCTGGCTCTGGTGTAAGGTCTATGTATGATTTCGACCACAGCCGATTTTGGGTGTTGGTTGAGAGCTATGGTAGAGGCTCTCNNNNTAGTTTATTTGATCGAGCCTCACCCTCAATTTTTGTGTTTATCCTTCGAGATAGATACAGGATTTGAGGTAAAAGTGCTCTTTTATCTAAACTATGAAAATTATNGGTAAAGTGCTCTTTTATCTAAACTATGAAAATTATGGAGTCAGTTTGACTTCATCTTTTTCAAAACCCAACTTTTTTAACGTCCTTCCGAAGCGGGCAACGAGATTTCAATTCCGATGACCGACAGCTTCTTACGGGCAAACTCCACACCAAAAATAGTGCCGACAGAGCTGAGCTAATTTAAGCTCGGATCATTAATGAGCTTATTAGCCAGACCTAAGGATCATAAAAGCCAAAGCTTGAGCCAATGAACAAGTTATGAGTTTGAGCATCTTGTCACGGGCTATCTTTCCTCGAGCCACCTGTGCGGCTTTAGCGCTTTCCTTTAGCACTAAACTAGCTTAATCCTCAAAACAGTTAGACTTGTGAGCACCAAGCACTCTTAAGAAGAAGAGTAGAGATAAAGGAACACTTCACACTTGAAAACTTGGAAGCTTTGATTAAATGTTGGGGTGATTACAAATAAAGGTAGGGGCTTCTATTTTTAGCTCCTTTCAAGCCCAAGGGAACATTCTAGAATAAAATAGATTATTCTTATTTCTAGATTATCTTATTCAATTCTTATATGTATACATAGCCCCAGAACTTTCTAGATTACTCGAGTTTTCCTTTGGAGCTTTCCCTTCTAGCATTCTCCAGAATATGATATAATCTTCTAGAGTCTCTTGGATGTCTCTCTATTTTCTAGTATTTTCTAGAACCTTCTATTCCATGAGGGTCTTGCCACTTTCTAGAATATGANCAACAGGATTTCAATTCCGATGACCTACAGCTTCTTACGGGCAAACCCTACACCAAAAATAGTGCCGACATAAAGCTATCAGGATCTTTAAGCTTTTAAGGAAGTTTCTTCTGAATTATAGCACTGCACTCCTCACTAAGTTCAACAGTCTCATTATCTTCAAACTTCCTTTTTTTGTTGAGAATATCCTTCATAAACTTTACATAGCTTGGCATTTGTTCTAAGGCTTCAGCAAATGGAATATTGATTGTAAGCTTCTTAAATATTTCTAGAAATTTTGAAAATTGCTTATCCAAATTCTGTTGTTGAAGTCTCTGAGGAAATGGAGGTGGTGGTTTTTCTAAATCAATTTTTTGTGGAGAAATAGGTCTTTCAGAATCTTTCGGAGCTACCTCTTTTGATCTTCAATTTCTTCTCTCTCTACTTCAATCTCTTTTTGAGCCCTACCTTCCAACTCTCTTCTGCTTCTATGTTGTACGACTTTAACTTGCTTTTTATTCTGGTCTTTTGGATTTGATTCAGTATTACTAGGAGGTGTTCATTGAGATCTATTACTTATTGAACTTGCGATTTGCCCAAGTTGATTCTCAATATTTCTAATTGTTGCTCCTTGACTTTGTAACTGATTACCCATTTGTAACACCACTTCTTCTATAGACAACTTCTTATCCTTAAATTGTGTATTACTGTTGATTCCTGGAGGATAAGTAGACATATAATTATTATTCTCTTGGTTGTTCCAGTTTCCCAATGGGTTTACTTAGTAGTTCCCCCATTGCTGATTATTACCACCCTAATTGTTATTCCAGTTAAAGTTGGGATGGTTCTTCCAACCTGGGTTATAATAATTAAAATATGGGTTATTCTGCTTATTATTTATGGAATTCAAAGTCTCTAATGATGTTGAGAATCTACCATTTGGCCTAATGAATTCTCTTCAATCATGAAAATTGGTTGAGAAAAATTCATTCCAAATTGGTCTAACTTCCTTGAAATTGCAGCAACTTTATTTGCTAACATAGTAAATGCATTAGTTTCATGAATATTGGCTACTTTCTTTGGATTCACCCTCTCAGAAGGCCATTGAAAATTATTGGTAGCCATCTCTTCAATTAAAGCATAAGCATCATGAAATGGTTTTGACATCAATGAATCACCAACAGTNTATGAAAATTATGGGGTCAGTTTGACTTCATCTTTTTCAAAATTAAATTTTTTAATGTCCTTCCGAAGCGGGGAACGGGATTTCAATTTCGATGACCGACAGCTTCTTACGGGTAAACCCCACACCAAAAATAGTGCCGACAGAGTTTGATTTGCTATGTTTGCAAATTAAATTGAACTGTGTTGTGCTACACGTGCTCTTTAATTCTCCTTATATTAATAAAATCTTTCTATTTTCAAACTATTTTTACTAAAATTTTAAAACATCCACAAATTAAATAAAGACTTACCTGGTCCACAGATCGACCTCTGTTAATTTTTAGTGCTAGCACTAAGTTTATAAGGTATTGGCCAAATAACTAACCCTAGAGCTTACTTTTTGTAGCTGCTACAATGGCGTGCCCAATGCTCACTTTTTTCTACAACCTACTGACAAGCCGCGATGCCCGCAATGTCGCTCCCACCATCAAGTTTGGAGTGGGATTTGAAGATCTCGAGGTCATTCTTGGGAAAGCCCCGTTCATCATAATGAAAGTCGCCATTCCAAAGGTTCAAGAACTGTCTGCCATGTTTAACCTGAACTGCCTCAGGATTTTCCTTCTTACAAGAAGGTCAAGGCTACTCTTGCCATGACACCTACCACACCTGCTGTTACCACTGATGCTAAGGGAAAAAAGGTTATGATATTTGAAAACCCGATTGAAGAATTGGTTGTCCCACCGTCAGTATTTAAAATCAGATCGAGTTCAAGGACTACACCGTTAACCCAAACCCAAAGGAGAAACCATAACAAGAAGGTTCTGAGGGCTATTAAAGCCCAGATTTTCGAAGAAGTACCTATTGATGAAATCTTCACCAGGATAAGTCAGCATTATCGGAGACCTATCCACTTCTGCAAGGGAGTAGGTTCCATCCCTTAATGGACACTAACGTGTACGAGAGTATTCAGAAGACCGTAGCTGCTTTATTATCACTTCATGGACATGATGGGGAGAGAAAGAAGCCTGCTCCTATCACCCAAGTTAGTTCAGTTTTTCAGAGACTAGCTGCTAAAGAAGATTGTTCAGTTGGTGAGTTACTCAAACAAGTGGGACATGCAGTATCCCCATGCATGAAGAAAGAAATTCTAAGGGACGTCAGAACTACCAGACGATCTCAGAAATCAACTGAAGCTTTGCCTGCTCCCATTCCCATTTGGTTCTGTTTGGGAAGCAGAGTTGATACCACCATAGTTACTACCAATTCCACTGTTACTAGACCCGCGGGCCATCGATCAATCAAGTCACGTTTGGATCCAAGAATTCTACCAATAACCTACCTCAAAGATGTTCTTAAAGTCCCAAAAGAAAAGATGAAGAGATTTTCCAGTACTGTATCGGGTCTCACCAGGGGGAGCATACTTTTCCTCGATATATTGATGTTCTTACCAAGAAACTTTGTCACAAGACATCACCGTCAAGGAAAAAGGTATGGATACCCAATGTCACTGTACTGATACGGTCCAGGAAGCCCAAAGGGTAAGATCATGAAATGAAGTCAGAGTCTGAAGTATTTGACATTATCACAGCGATTGCCAGTGAGATGGAGAAACAAGTGGAGGAGGTCCAACAGGGTCCTCCAGACCTTAAAACAATCTAAGAATCAATAATTAAAGAAAAGGTTGAAAAGCTCAGGGTTGAGATTTTTGAGTTAGCCCAAGAACATTGAGTTTCCATTGATGATAATGAAGATTTTGACTTCAATTATTACCTTGAAGAAGATTTCATGGATGTCCATGTCATCGAAACTAGAGCCACTGTATCTACGCACGATGCTTAACCTCTTGTCAAAGAGAATGATGTAGATGAGCTGCATAGAGCTATCTTCTTAAGGGATGAGCAAGTCAGCCAACTGGAGAAAAGGATGGAAGAGATGGCCGCAGCCATGACCGTCATGGCCATAGTTCAAGGACAATTTCAACCCCCATAGTTAGCCTGTCCAGAAGTCAATCAACCAGAGATTATACATATCATAGATGAAAGGAGATAAGTTGCCTCAGCAAACGGTGATGAGCAACCAGAAAAAGATTCTCTATTAGGCGCCTTTTTAGAAAAGGAATTTAAGCAAATGGTTGAACAAGTTCGAGAGGCCTTTACCCAATCTAAGGTTGGTGAATTTATTTTAAAGGGTAGACCTTACCCAGAGGAGTTCGATGCCGTACCCTACCATAAGGGTTTTGTATCGCTAAACTTTAAGATATTCGACAGGACCGCAAATCCCAGGCAACATATAGCACATTTTCGGGCCAGTTGTGGTAATGCTAGAGGTAATGAAGCCTTGATTTTCCATTAGTTTGTTAGCAGCCTGTCAGGAATCGCTTTTATTTGGTATGCCAAATTACCGAACAAATCAGTCAAGACGTTCGCCAAGCTAGAACAGTTGTTCATAAAAAAATTTGCCGGAGCGCAACATCACGTCTCTATTGGAGATCTCATAATAGAAAAGCAGAAACCCAATGAGACTTTAGTAAATTATAATTTGAGGTGGAGAAACCTTAGGATGAAATGTGAACCTCAGCTGCAGGAACATCACGTGATTGAGAGCTTACTCAAGAGCATTCATGGGCCAGTAGCTTTCATGCTCAAGGGACCCACCATCAAATCTTCGAGAAAGCTACTCAGCAAAGCCAACAGTCTTCAAGAAGAAATCAAACATATGGATTCTCATGAGAAATCCAAGGAAACCAGAATATTTGAAAAGAAATCAGGAATAATGGTAACTATCGATAAAGGAAAATAACCAATGAAGATACATGCAGAAAATTCCGGTCAGTTGGCATCACAACATGCTAAAAAACAGACACAACAGTATGGTCAGTCTAGCCAGTGACCGCCTCAGGAAGGATCACACCAAATAGAGAATAGGAGAATATCTTTGGCAGAACGACAAAAAGTGGTATATTCCTTCAAAGACAAAGTTGTATCCAAGATGTTCAGAAGTTTGATGAAGAGCCTGAGTTCAGATTATCAGATCCAAAGAAACCCGAAGAGGTCGACAAGAAGGATCAATTAAATTATTGTCCATATCACAGATTCCTTGGACACACTATAGAAGAATATTTTATTGTCAAGGATTGGCTCGAGAAAAATCTTAAAGAAGGAAATATAATGAACTTGAAAGAATATTTAAAAGAACCTGAGAAAGGTTCCATCAATATGATTTTGGCTGAGTCAATCTCTCTGATTGACCCATATACTTGAAAAGATGGATGGAGTACGACTTGGGACAAACTCAAGAGGGTCCTGAATCAGATTCATTATGCATCGAAACAAACTCCAGTTTAGAGTCTTCAATTTGCCAAACCCGAGATGAAGATTTCGCCAAAAGATCTGTCATCGTCAACGACAAAGAAGAAGAAGAATACGATCACGAAGACTGATAGCACAGAGGTTAGGATAGGGGATGCCTCTGCTAGATTAGTTGTCTCAAATTTGAGGAAGAAAATCTTCAAGCCCCTGACCTTGTATGATTATCGTTTTGTCCCTCTAGGGTCTTACGAATATAATGATTATGCTTTCAGTTATGTTTTAACTGTTTTCGGTGATAACGTAACTGATTTTGACCAATCTAGCCTCAATCTCATTCCAAAAATAATCCTCAAATTATATTTGAGTCTGACAAACTCGCTTACAAGACAGAAGAAGACACTGACAATACCGCCTACAATAGCGCCGGGAGTGAAGAACCAATCATTGAGCGCCAGGGTGCATCAATCGCCATTAACTTAAATCTTTCCAAAAAAGAAGAAACATCAGAAGATTCGACAATGATATCTCATAAAGAGGAAATTACAAAAGCTTAAGGAGTGGGAGAGTATTACCCCTGAGGTCTACTCTAACGGATAAAGGAAAGCGAATAGTAACTTAAGAAGAACTACCTCCACCTCCACTAGTGGAAGAACAACCTAACCAAGAGAAAATTGGAGGATCATACAAAGTGGATTACAATGTGCTTTCTCATCTTAGGAAGTTACCTACCAAATTAAGCATCTACGACGCTCTAATCCTGTTAAAGGAGATGAGAGAGTCTCTGGTTACAGCTTTGCTTGATCTAGAAATTTTCTTAGCCCTGTTGACCAACACATCCTTGGATGAAGTTTGCCAGTTGAAAGAACAATTTGGGGTAACCTTTATAGATGAATATTTGCTTCTCGGTACCACGGACCATAATCGTTCGCTCTATATCCTTGTTAACTGTCCAGAGTTTTAGTAGATTCTGGAGCATCACTCAACTTGATGAGACTACAGACATTGGCCTATTTAGACATTGAAGCTCAGGAGCATACGACCAATAAAATGATGCTACGAGGATTCAACCAAAAGGGAGAAAGAGCCCTTGGATCAATTACATTACTTATGAAAATTGGAGAACTAGTAACAACTATTAAATTCCATATCATCGACGTCGAGGCTTCTTTCAATGATCTACTAGGTCGACCATGGATTCATGAACACAACATGGTTCCATCATCTCTATACCAATGCATTAAGTACTACAAGGAAGGAAGGGAACATTGCATCATGGGAGATTTACAACCATTTTCACTTCATGAAGGTCAAGATTTTAGAGGTCAAGGAAGTCCTTAGCTCAGGTTCAAAGGTGATCAAGTTTTATCGTGCTTCTACTTCTGCTAGTTCTGAAAATCATGTAAATTTGGAGGAGGATCATAATGAATTAATAGAATTACCTTTTAGTTACTTTTTGCCTTGTACACAAAAGTTAATTCAATAAGAACATTTGTCAAAACAAATACCAAAAGAAAAAATATAACTTTTTAAAAAATTATGGGATGTCAAAAGTCAAACTCCCAACTCGAAAGAGGGTAATGGATTATGTACAGTCAGACCAGTCGATGATTTAAAATTTTGTATGGTTGTTACTTGCGAATCGGAAGAGGACTGCTTCGATATAGAGGATGACTCTACTGATAAGCTAATAGAAGATGCTCCACCAAAATTTGAGGAAACCAAATTAACTTTTGATGAACTGAAGGAAATTAACCTCGGGATTGAGGAGCAGCCCCGACCTACATTTATAAGCTCTCTACTAAACGATGATGAATCTTTAGAATTGATTAAACTGTTAACATAATTTAAAGATTGCTTCACATGGAGTTATGATGAAATGTCAGGATTGTCATCAGAAGTTGCAGTTCATAAACTCAGGTGGACAAAGCTACAATCCTAGTAAAATAAGCCCCGAGAAGAATGCGCCTTGAAATAGAGCAGCAAGTTGTTGCTGAGGCGAAGAAATTAATACACGCTAACTTTATAAAAGAAGAACAATACCACTCATGATACCTGTTTGTGTCGACTTTAGGGATTTAAACAAAGCATGTCCAAAAGATAAATTCCCATTACTGATACCATAAATGATGGTAGATATCACTTCGACACATGAAATTTTCTCTTTCATGGATGGGTCTTCAGGGTACAAGCAAATCAAGATGGTTCTAGAAGATGCAACACTTACAACCTTCAAGACACTTATCGATATTTTCTGCTACACAATGATGTCATCTGCATTGAAGAACGCTGGAACAACATATCAACAAGCTATGACAAAGATTTTTGATGAGCTCATTCACAACCAAGTAGAATGCTACGTGGATGATTTTTTCATCAAGAGTAAACAAAAAATAGACCATTTGTATGATTTGAGGATCGTGTTCGAACGGTTATGACGATATGAACTTAAAATGAATCCCTTAAAGTGTGCCATCAGCGTTACCTCAGGAAAATTTCTAGGATTCGTTGTTCTTCATCAGGGAATTGAGACTGACCTGGATAAGATTAAAGCTATCTTGAAAATGCCTCCACCAAAAACTTTAAAACAACTACGTTCTTTGCAAGGGAAGTTGGCATATATGAGACACTTTATTTCTAATCTTTCAGGTAGGTTTCAACCCTTCTCGACATTAATTAAAAAGGACGCCAAATTTGTTTGGAAAGAGAAATGCTAGTGGGCCTTTGAGGATGTTAAACAGTATTTAATGACACCGCCTATTTTGGCAGCCCATATCTCGGGAAAATCATTGATACTTTATACCACGATCTTAGACGACTCTCTTGGAGCCCTATTAGCCCAAGTCAATGATGAGGGTAAAGAAAACGCACTATGCTACTTAAGTTGTCGTCTAATACCGACGGAGATAAGGTATCCACCTATTGAGAACATTGTCTAGCTTTGATTTTTGCCACCCAAAAGCTTAGACATTACATGCTTTCTCATAAGATTACCATAATTTTAAAAGTTAATCTATTGCAATATTTAATGACCCAATCAACACTTTCCGGGCGTCTAGCAAGATAGTCAATGATTTTATTGCAATTTGATATAACTTTTGTTCCTCTTCGTGCTATCAAGGGACATATTTTAGCATACTTTCTTGCTGCACACCAACTTCCAACTGGGTCCCCTTTTAATGATGAGTTACTAGATGAACAAGTATTACGAATAGAATTCTCCAGTACACAACGCTGGGAGACGTACTTTGACGGAGCTTCTTTAGCTAGAAAAGACAAAAGATCGGGTACAGTTATACCAGGCAAAGTAGGAATTAGTTTGGTTTTAATCACACCAGATAAGGGCATGCTGAGGTTCTCCTGTCACTTGACGGAGCCATGTACCAAAAATGAAGCAAAATATGAAGCCTTAATTATTGGGTTGGAGTTGGCAATCTCAATGGACACAACAGATATTTCCATCTATAGCGACTCACAACTCGTCATCCAACAAGTCGTTGGACAATATAAGATTTTGAAGCCAAGGTTAGCAAATATTATCAGTACATGATGAAGTTATTGGAGCAAATTCCTAATGTAACTTTCTACCGGATTGCTAGAGGAGATAATGCCCATGCTGAGGAGAAGAAGCGATGATTATGATTGCTAATATATTGAAGATTGGCGTAAGCCACTAATAGAATATTTACATATTGGAAAGCTGCAGGAGGACAAGTTAGCAGCACACCACATCACAAAAAAGGGCTATGTCATACGCTTTAGTGGGTGATGTCCTCTATAGAAGATCATTTGATTAGATGTGGATATGATGTCTCAGCAAAGCCGAAGCACAGAGTATTGTCAAAGAAGTACACGTCGAATTGTGTGGTCCTCACTAGTGAGGGCCAAAGATGAAAATGAAGATCAAGAGACTCAAATATTATTGGTCAGCAATGATATCCGACTGTATGGATACAACCATAAGATGTCGCCAGTACCAAGTGCATGAGGTGATCTTACACCAACCTCCAAATGTGCTACACCCAACAGTCGCCTCGTGGCCATTCGAGTGTTGGGGGAACAAACATAATAGATCTGATAGACCCTCTATTTTCTAAAAGGCACAAATTTATACTTGCCGCTATAGATTACTTTTTCCAAATTGGCAGAGGTAGTACCATTGCGAGAGGTTATGACACAGCACATCCTTCAGTTCTTCAAAAGCCAAGTTGTCTACCGTTTTGGAGTTCCGCGCAGAATAATCTCCAACAATAAGACAGCTTTCAGAAGCACCAAAATCAACAATTTTGCTAAACGACATGGGATAGACTGGAGATACTCTGCAATTTACTATCCTATGGAAAATGGTATGGCCGAGGCCTTTAACAAGACACTAGTACATATTTTGAGAAAACACTGGACAAAAATAAAAGAGATTGGCATAACAAATTGCTAGAAGCCTTGTGGGCCTACCGGACGACGCTAAGAACTCCCACTCAGTGTACACCCTTCAAGCCCATGTACGGGTCTGAGGCCGTACTACAACTAGAAGTTCAGAAGCTGTCTCTCAGAGTCGCTGTCGCCAATCAATTGACAATAGAAGAATGTGAAAAACTCATATTCGAGGAACTAGAAAGTATTGAAGGAAAATGACTAGAAGCACAACAATATTTGGAGCTTTATCAAGCGAAGATGGTACAAGTTCATGACAAATTTGTCCGCCCAAGGACATTCAAAATTGGTGATCTCATACTTGTTCTCAAAAGGTTTATTCTTGCACGCCGCAAGATAGGTGGAAATTTTGAGCCAACTTGGGAGGGACCATTTATCGTGGAAAAGGTCTACACAGGAGGAGCCTACTAGCTAGTAGATGTCCGGGGTGAAAGACACATGTTTTCAATCAATGGAAGATACCTGAAGACATACTACGTAACTTATCGTTGCATGACATGAATTTTTAAAATTTTGATCATTTTAGGGTTATTCATTTGGCCAAACGTCTGTGACTGGGTCCAAAATTTTTGTAATAAAATTAACCTCAATAAAATGAAAGCTTTATGAAATTACAAGCTTCGAATTTCTTCTTTCTACTCTTTAAATTTGATATTCTACTAAATTAAACAAAATACACACATAAATGATCAGGTTTTTCATCAATATAAACTAAAATTTTCTTTAATAAACACTTTATTTTGTTCTTGTTCCTACTAAATTTTAGCTCACTGATGTTTTTCCTATCATCTACAAAGAAAAAATGTCAGGCTAGAGACTGATCTTTGCTTTCAAAGATGGCTGACACCTTACACTTAACGAGGAAAGGGCACCGCAGGGTGGCACCATAGACATCGACATGGACTTCAGTCAAGTCAACATGGACTATGAGGGTTCTCTGATGGATGTGGTTAGCCATCAGGAAAAAGAAGGGCTACCATCACTACTAAGGTTAAGAACCAGAGATAATTCCTCACTGAAGGGGAAAAAAGTGATAGTACAACAAGACCCGATGGAGGGGACTAGTCGACTGCCATCCATGATAGCTACAACAACCAGGGGCCTAGTCGCTCTCAATGATGAAAGACTACCAAATGCATCAATGAGCTCAGAAACGCCAACCGCAGAAAGCATAGAGTTTTCTTACGTGAAGAAAAAAAGCGCGAGAAGGAGGCAGAAAACTTACTCACCCCTATCCCTGAAGGGAATATCTACGATACAGGCATGAGAGAGACCGTTTCTAGCCTACCTACTATAGATGATGAGTCTGGATTCGCTATAGAGCTAGAGATACAACGAGTTTCATATGTTCTTTGTACGGGTTTCCCGACATGCAACGCCGAGATACCTGCATGTACACCAGCTACAGGGGCATTTGTGGAGTGCCTGGACTGCAACATCCTCCACTTGGAGCGCTACAGTACTTTGGAGGAGTACACATCCACTGAAGATGGATTTCAGACCGCTGATCACCCGATGGGGGAGTCGTATATCCCGTTGGATACAGAGTCGTATATCTCGTTGAACACAGAGTCATATGTTCCGCTATAGACAGAGACAACACCAGCTTGGATTCCCGCTGATATTGAATGAGGGAGCATCCTGAACATCCATCGATCATCTCCACCACAGAATAATACAAAATGAGTAAAATAAACAAAATGGAATTTGAATTCTATGAAGAAGTTCATGGAAGATTTATCAACATACTAGAAGGCTTGGAGCTATACACCAGGGTCTTCTCCGAAAGTGATAAAAGAAGTATTCTCGACTGCATTTTTGATCTAAGTGACAGAGTTTGAGTGGGCCTTCTGATGGAAAGAACTTATTTTGAGCCAAGGAAATGAATGCATGGAAAGGACAAGATCACTATATAATGTGCCTGCTGTTACAATTTCACCCAAGATAGACAAGAAAATCCCCCAAGGATTTTTAGGTACGATAAAGTGGCCCACTACCTCCCATGATAAAATGGATGATCAAGAGAATTGTTTGATGGAGCATAATTCCAGCTGACTGTATTCTCAACAGCTGTATCATGAATATATATGATGAAGGTGACTGCATACCCCCGCATATTGACCATCACGACTTCATGAGATCTTTTTTCACGGTCTCTTTCATGAGAAAAAGCAACATTTTATTCGGAAAAGATCTAGACATCATTGGCCCCAGTGAGTTCAGAGGATCCGTGGAGATTCTGCTACTAGTGGGTTCAGTGTTGGTTCTTAAAGGAAACGGAGCAGACATAGCTAAACATTGCATTCCAGGGGTGCAATGCTGTAGGGTGTATGTAACTTTCCAATAGATGGATGACAGCAAAATGCCATATGGATTTCAACCAGATCCGAAGTTGGAAGAACTATTGTCGTACTAGCTATGAGAGGGTTGCACTTCTAAACACATGTAAAGGGAACCCTCTTCTTGGAGCGTGGTTTAGTAGGTCAGCTCAATTAGGAGCTCACCACACCAGAGATGGACACTCAGGAGACACCTTTTGTACTGCAATTTGATACAACGTATATAATGACATATGTACCAGATATGCTCACTTGTTATATGTACCCAGCATGAGATGTTTTCCAGATGTACTTTGATGCATTCAGCATATTGTACCTTTTGAGGCTCTAGCCTGCACTCAATCTATAACACCTATTTGAGCAGATTAATGAAATCTTTTCTAGAAATTTTGTCTGTTTGCTCAATTGCCCTTTTGTGCGATGGATAAAAGCCACGGAACCATATGTTGGTTCTGAACTACAATGAACAAAGAACAAAACAATAAAAACTTAACAATAAAATTCAAGTAAAACACTCTTTTGAAAATCAATCAACCAATGAAAATTAAATTTTGGAAAACACATTTTGAAAATTAAATGTGATAAAAATAACAAGAAAAGAAAAATAAATCTGTTGAGTTGATTCTCTCAATTTCGGGGTCTCTTACTCTTTGCTCGCGCAGCACGATCGTCCTTGTCTACACTGAATCTCATAAAATTTCAAATATCTTCCTCACCAATGTTAACATTTTCACATGACACATGTCTATGGGTTCAACACCACAAACTCTTGATAAATTTTAATTCTCATTTTAGAATCAGTCTCTAACTTCTAATTCACTCTCTTCGAGGTCGGCTCCTAACTTTTGATCCTATTTTTTGAGATTGATCCTTAAATTTCAATTCTCATTTCAGAATCGGTCCCTAACTTCTGATTCCCTCGTTTCAAGGTCAGTCACTAACTTTCCATTCTCTTTTTTGAGATTGATCCTTAAATTTCAATTCTCATTTCAGAATCAGTCCCTAACTTCTGATCCCCTCTCTTCAAGGTCGATCCCTAGCTTCCGACCCTCTTTTTTGAGATTGATCCTTAAATTTTAATTCTTGTTTCAGAATTAGTCCTTAAATTCTGATTCCCTCTCTTTGAGGTTGGTCCCTAACTTCCGATCCTCTTTTTGAGACTGATCCTTAAATTTCAATTCTCATTTCAGAATCTGTTTCTAACTTTTGATTCCCTCACTTTGAGGTTAGTCCCTAACTTCCGATCCTCTTTCTGAGAATGATCCTTAAATTTCAATTCTCATTTTGAATTCAATCCCTAACTTCTGATTCCCTCTCCTTGAGGTAGGTTCCTAACTTTTGATCTTCTTTTTTAAGTTTTATCCTTAAATTTCAATTTTCATTTTGGAATCAGTTCATAACTTCTGATTCCCTCATTTTGAGGCCGGTCCCTAACGTCCGATCTTCTTTTTTGAGATTGATCCTTCAATTCTTATTTCAGAATCAGTCCTAAGTTATAATTCCCTCCCTTCGAGGTCAGTCCCTAACTTCTGACCCTCTTTCTGAGAATGATCCATAAATTTAAATTCTCATTTCAGAATCAGTCCCTTACATCTGATTCCCTCTCTTCGAGGTCGTTCCCTAACTTCTGATCCTCTTTCATAGAATGATCCTTAAATTTCAATTCTCATTTCAGAATCAATCCCTAACATCTGATTCCCTCTCTTCAAGGTTGGTCCCCAACTTCTGACTCTCTTTTTGAGATTGATCTTTAAATTTTAATTCTCATTTTGGAATCAGTCCCTAACTTCTGATTCCCTCCTTTCGAGATCGGACTCTAACTTTCGATCCTCTTTTTAAGATTTGATCCTTAAATTTCAATTCTCATTTTGGAATTAGTCCCTAACTTCTGATTCCCTCCTTTTGAGGTCGGTCCCTAACTTCTGACTCACTTTCTAAGATTGACACTTAAATTTTGACTGTCATAGTGGATCAATACCTAAATTCTAATTCCCTCCTTTCAAAGTCGGTAGCTAAATTTTAACTCTTCTTTTTGGGATTGATACCCAAATTTCAATTCCTATCTTGGGGTCAGCACCTACATACTGATTCCCATCCTCTATAAACATTTGAAACTTGATGATTTGAAACCCACTCTCCAATCCAATCCCAATGAGAGTTTCTACTCTTTGATTTTAATTAAATTCTCACCTATCATATTCCCCAGCAGAAACAACTAGCACTCAAATTCTACACTCCTTTTTAAGTCTGTTGAAATAAAAGTCTGTATTGGTATTGTTGATCTCATCAGTCAACGCCAATACGCGCGGTGTGCTTTGCCCAACACACCACACTTATTGGGGGTCCGTTTGTTGACCTCACTTTTGGTTGAGGTTTAGTTTTCCCTCTTTAGTTGCCTAGGGTCTAGCCATAAGATTTTCCTGTTGACTATTCCTAGAAAACTAGAAAAGGAACCCTCACCATTAGAAGCTCTAAACTCCTCTTTGCTTAACTTGAAGTTTCATATATTGGTCCTAACCTCTAGCACTTAGTAGGTGGGGTCAGTACGAGGGAGCTCAAGATGAGTACCCATAGGACTGATTGACCTTAGGGTTGACTTTGAGTGTTGGTCTGGAGCTGGTTCACTTACTTGCACTCACTGTCACTCACCATCACCTATTTTCACTCACAATCCTAAAATTCAAAATTGTTGACTTTGACCCCATGATCTTTTGGGAGACTAATGTAGATGGTCCCCTAGACCCACTAGCCCTAGGCTAGGGTTTATCTAAGACAAGTACATGGAGGACCCAAATAGGGATCTCATTGGTTCATAGCTCATACATGGTGGTTGACACCCCAATTCTATCAAAAATACCTGATTTGACCTTTTACCCCCAAACCTACCCAAATTACTTACACCCCAAAATCCCAAATTTGGCCAAAAATCCCAATTTCAGCAAAAAATACTCAAGTTTGTTCAAAAATTAATTCAAACAATTTCAAAATACCCAAATTACCCAAAATCACCAAAAATTCCAAATTTACCAAAATACCCAAAAAATTGCCAAAATTACAAAAATACCCTTGGCACCCCAAACTTTCCCAAAACCTCCTAAATCACTCCAAATGTTTCCTAAAGTAATTTGGCCCGTGCACCCAGTTTGGCCTTTGACCATTTTGATCAAAACCCACAAATTGCCTATAAAAGCCTAATTTCCCTAAATTCACCTTAAATGTCCATCAACTTGGTTCTAATTTCCCTCAATTTCAGTTCTGAACTCAAATTCACCCTTCATATGACCAATCTAAACCAAATCCAAGCCTAATTGGCCCATGCATTGAGCTCAATCATGATCTAAGTCAAACCCCCAATTTTGACCCTATGACTTAATCCCACCAAATTGAACCCCATAGCCTACTTAATTTTCCCCAATTTGGATGCCTAATTTTTAATAACACTCCTACACACCAAAAATGTCCTTAAATTGGTTTGGTGAAGCCTCAATTGCACTTAATTTAAACCCAAGTCTAAAAAAAAATCCCCAAATTTGCCCCAAATTGGATGTCCCCAAATTCCACCAAATTGAATGCCTTAACCCCAAAATTGGCACCCAATTTATGTTGAAAACTCTTCATTACATTCCTATAGTCCATTTTCAACAATTAATTTGAACCTCACCCAACCTTAGCCTAACCTAGACCCAAGTCCAGCGCAACATGCCCAAATTTACGAAAATCCCAAAATCCTTCAAATTGAGCTTCCAATTGGACTCAAAATCATTTCAATCCTTCACCAAAAATCTTCATTTTAATCATCTACACAATGTTATTCAATCAATTGGGCTCAAATTCATGTGTAGCCTAACTGATACACCTAAAATATATAGTGTTTTCTGATACACCTAAAATATATAGTGTTTTAAGACATATTTTTATATCTATTTTTGAAATATTGCGCTTTAATGGAATGTATTATTGTGTTTTTCTTACAGATACAAGTACAAAGGGTGAAAAATGTTTAAAGGAGTGAAAAAGAATTAAATTTGGAGCAAAAAGGTGAAAAATGTGCAAAAGAGTTTTGGCGCCTAAACGTCAGATCCGGTGTTTAAGTTCCTGTTAAACAAAGAAGGCCACGCCCAAGCACCAGAGGCCCCGCGCTTAAGTGCTAGTGGCAGTTATTGGATGTGTAAATTCCATTTTTGTGAATTTTGAAGAGGTTTTTGACGCACTCATTGGCTTAATAGGTGGTTATAACCACCATGGACAAAAATTATCACAAAAGGATGCATCTCTTGGGGAATTACATCGAATCTAGACATATTTTGAAGAGAAACCATGACACCTTTTAGAAAATTATAAAAGAAAGAAGAGAGGACTTAGAAAAGAGACCTGAAAGTATTGGAAAGTTTTGAAAGTTCTTATTTAGGGAGTTAGTTCAGGNTTTCAATTCCGATGACCGACAACTTCTTACGGGCAAACCCCACACCAAAAATAGTGCCGACAAGGGATAAGGTTAAGATATGGTTACATTCTTTAGCACCTGGATCTATCAGAACTTGGAGTGATTTAGCACTGAAATTTTTTATTAAATATTTTCCACAATAAAAAACTGTGAAGATTAGAAATGATATTACATCTTTTTGTCAGTTTGAAGAAGAATCTATTTATGAAACATGAGAACGATTTAAAGAGCTACTGAGAAAGTGTCCACACCATACTATACCAGATTTGTTAGTAATTTAAATCTTGTACAGTGAATTAGTTTGATCTCTTAGATCTATTATTGATTCGGCTGCTGATGGTTCATTGATGTCAAAACTATTTAATGACGCTTATGCCTTAATTGAAGAGATGACTACTAATAATTTTCAATAGCCTTATGAAAGAGTAAATCCTAAGAAAGTAGCCAATATTCATGAAATTGATGCTTTTACAATGTTAATAAATCAAGTTGCTATAATTTCAAGGAAGTTAGATGAATTTGGAATGAATTTTTCTCAACCAATTATAATGATTGAAGAAAACCCGTTAGGCCAAATGGTAGATTCTCTAGCATCACTAGAAACTTTGAATGTCATAAAAAATAAGCTGAATAACCCATATTCGNCATTATTAAAGAATTTTACTTAAATTTACTAGAATATTTAAAAACCAAAATATAGTCATCTAAAGTTAGCTTTTAATACCAAAGGTGATGCTAAATTAATTTTTAAAAATACTGCAGATTGGTGGCAAATTAATTTTTTTTTCTTCTTTCTAAGGAAAATTTTTTCCCAAACTTAGATTTTTTTAATAAGTAAAGCATTCAGTAGAAAAAATGCAGGTGGAAAGAAAACAGTAAATGCATAAAATTATGACTATCCTGTAGAGAGTTTTGAGCATCAAACTTGGCTTTGACTCATTGTAGGTACCAATTTAAAAAGTACAGGATTTGAAGCATTAAATAAAACATANTGGAAGGTAGAGTTCAAAAAGAGACTAAAGTAGAGAGAAAAAAACTGAAGAGCCTTAAGAGGACGCTCCGAAAGGTTTAGAGAGACATATTTCTCCACTTAAAGTTGACTTGACCATCACCTCCATTTCCTCAGAGGCTCCGTCAACAAAAGTTGGATAAACAATTTTCAAAATTTATGTAAATTTTTAAGAAGCTTACAATTAATATTCTTTTTGCTGAAGCCTTATAATAAATGCCAAGCTATGTGAAGTTTATGAAAGATATTCTTAATATAAAAAAGGAAGTTCGAAGATAATGAGACTGTTACACTTTGTGAGGAGTGCAGTGCTATAATTTAAAATAAGCTTCTTGAAAAGCTTAAAGATCTTGGTAGCTTCACAATTCCATGTGCTATAGGAGACAGATTTTATGGGAATGCTTTATGTGATTTAGGTGCAAGCATTAATCTTATGACATTATCAAGATTAGGATAAATATCCCCTACTACTGCAACTTTGTAGTTAGCAGATTGTTTAATAACATAATCTAAAGGAGTTAGAGAAGTTGTCTTAGTGCAAGCGGATCAATTTATCTTTCATGTTGATTTCATTATGCTAGATATGAAGGAAGATAATGATATACCTATCATTTTGGGGAGACCTTTTCTAGCTACAGGAAAAGCAATGATAGATGTGCGGAAAGGAGAATTAAGTATGTGCACCAATGATCAGACAATTACATTTAATATTTCCAAATTAATAAAATATTCTGCAAAAGTAAAAGATGATGAATACTATATAATGGATGTGATAAGATATTTAAGAGAATGTCATTTCAAAACAACTTATGAAGATAAATCTAAAATGAAAGAGTTGGAACACAAGCAAGATAAGGAATTAGATCAATGTGAATATTTTTATAAGTAAGATTCAAATTATGTTCGAGAAACATTTGAAGTTTTGGACACGACAGAAAAAGATACATCTTTTTGTCCATCGATTGAAAAACCTCTTGAGCTTGAGTTGAAGCTGCTTCATGAACATCTGAAGTATAACTTTTTAGGTGATTCCTTAACATTACCTGTTATAATTTCCTCAAAATTAACTACAAAGGAAGAAATGATTTTGATGAAAACTTTAAAGAGTTACAAGAAAGTCTTTAGATGGATAATCGCTGATATAAAAAGAATCAGTCCTACAATTTGTATGCATAGAATTCATATAGAAGAGAGTTGCAAACCCAGGGCTGATCTTCAGAGGAGACTAAATCCTGTTATGAAGGAAGTTGTTAAGAAAGAGATTTTAAAGTGGTTAGATGCTAATTATCTACCATATTTTAGATAGTGAATGAGTTAGTCTGATTCACTGCTTTCCTAAGAAAGGAGTGGCTGTGATTATGAATGAAAATAATGAGTTAATACCAACAAGACAAGCCACAGGATGGAGAATATGCTTTGATTATAGAAAATTAAATCTCGCCACCAGAAAAGATCATTTTCCACTATCCTTTCTAGATCAAATGTTGGATAGACTAGTTGTGCATAAATACTTTTATTTTCTGGATGAATATACTGGTTATAAAAAATACAAATAGCTCCTGAGGATCAAGAGAAAATAACTTTTACCAATTCTTATAGTACATTTGTTTTTAGAAGAATGCCTTTTGATTAAAGCACAATGTCCTTAAAAATAGGTATAAGAATGTGTACATAAATGCTATATATTTTAGGTATATCAGGGATCCATTTAGGTAGACCCCTCTCCTAAGTTGGATGTCATGGTCAAAGTGGTTCCTAGGGTCCATAAGCAAGTTCCTATGGTTTTAGGTTGATTTGGGCGACCTAGGGCATGTCGAGCCCTTGGTGGTCAATTTGGGTTCCTTACCTGGTCAAAACATAAACCCTCTCAACCAAGAGTTGGGGGCTTGAGCTTGCACCGACAAAGCCCAAGAAAGGTGCAACTTTAGTTTAGGGTCACGTGCAAGTAGGCGAGGTGAGTCATCACGAAAATGAGCTCAACACTTACCCCACAGAAATTGTTGTAGAGAATAAAGTTTAAGCAGGTCTTCCATAATTTATTTTAAATAGTAATTTAAATGGTTTACATATCAACATAAAATGATTGTTATACTGCAATGCATGTGAAATGAATATCATATTGTCGAGTAGCTAGCAAGTTATGTTTGAGTTTACTAAAATGAGTTCAATATGTCACAATAAAGCCATGTTTGTTTTATCTTCACTTTCATTTAGCTTTTAATGCATGTATATATATCTTCTCTCAAATCTTCACTTTATTAATCATTATAAGTTATTTTAAAATTGTATGCCCACCAAATATCTATAAACATAGTAGGCATATGCACTATTAGAGCTACATTCTAGAAGGCTTGGGGTGCCACAGGTATGTTGACACCACATATATTGACATTTAAAGAAGAGAGACACGATAATTCATATGAGTCCCAAGAGTTGAATTGGAGTAGATAAAATCAGATTTTTAACATGTTGATGACTAAGAGAAGGGTGGTGTTGAGCTAACAAATTACCAATAATAGTACATTTAAATCTAGAAAGGTAGAAGTCCTAAAATTTTGCACTTCATGATGACTCTAGTGTTGACCGAGAGAAAGTCATTGTAGTATTTATGTGGTGGTATTGGTCATGGGACATATTATACCTACTTAGTGCTTCGTTAAAGGCTCTAGACAGATATTATCTAAGAAACCTCATAAAAAAAGCCATGGTATATCTTAAATTTCCTTCAGTTAAAACATGCTTAGTAAACTTTTTAATTGCTTCATAATATAAATTTAATCAAATTTTGCATTAGGTTTATTGTGGAAATATAGGAATTGTTCCAACCTTATTTATAGTCAAAATGGTTGTTTAAAGCAAGTAGTAACTGATAAGCTTGAAGAAATATGTAGCCAAATTTAACGTTTAGTTTACTTCTCAATTGCACTACATAAAGATGATGCTACATCTAATAATGAAGGAGCTTCTTTGTTGACTCACATTAACCTTAGACTATAACCATAATTAGTTGAGCTATAAGGTCTAGTCGTATTCGAAAGTAGAATATACCTTTATAATGTATAATAGATGTATGATGTATTTTTTTCATTTCATTTTCATTGATATTTGAGATATATTGAACATGAGTTTTATTACATATAGTTTTTATGTTTCATCATTTTTATTATATATCCTAGTTCTTCTTAGAAAAAAGTTGTAAAACTAAATATTATCTTATGAATGATATAAATTTTATATTAATATTTATAAATTATCCAAATAACTAATATATCAACTTTAATTTAAACATTATGATGAACTTTTTTTATAATTTTGTAAATAAATTATAAAATGTTTTTTATTTTAAATAATAATGTCAAATCTATTATATAGAAGTGGTACAAATTTATTTCAATCCAAAATTATTTCTCCAAAATTAAAATTATTTCTCCAAAATTAAAAAAAGAAAGTTCTCAGTAAAAATGTGTAAGCAATTATTTTCTTAACTGAAATGGCAAATTTTTCTATTAATATTCCTCGTTTATGTACATCATAACATGTACTTTATAATTTCTCTTCATAATATATTAAAATTCTAAAAATTAATTAAACAATTAAAAAAATCTCTAGACGGCAACAACATCGATTTATAATTTTTTTTGCCCATAAATGCTGATTAGTTAAATTAGTGTATTAATTTGTCAGTCTTATGCCTGGAAAATTATTACATCAGGACTCTGCATGCAGAGCTGATTGCGGAGTCTACTCTTTTGCTGACACGTGGAAAATCCGCTCACCTACATAAAAGATGAAAAAAAAAATGAAAATGTGCAACTCGGCCCGATCGATACATTACAGGGCCTAAGCAAATATTTTTTATGTTATTTATCATTGCGGTCGTGTTATAGGAATATTCCCTCGTGTTATTCTGAATAACATATCAATAACACATTAAATAACACATGAATAATGCAGAAAATATTCAGAATTATGATAGAGAATATTTATACAACACAGAATATTCTTAAATACTCAATAACATATTAAATAACTATAAGTTATTAATAAATATAAATTATGACATCTAAATAAATTGTTTTTACTCTATAACACACTAATAACAAACTAATAATAAACTAATAACACATAATAACACTCTAATAACACATAATTACACATAATAACACAATTATACACACTAATAACAAACGCCGCCATATGTATACACTTCCTAACCCGCTCTAATAACACGTAATAACACAATTTTTTTTTCATTTTTTATGTAGGTAGGTCGTCCTTCCACGTGTCAACGCGAGATTGGGCTCCGCAAGCAGCTCTGCATGCGGAGTCCTCATGTAATAATTTTTCCTAATGCATTGGGGTCATTGGGTTTATTAGTATTATTTATATTGTAATGCTATTTCATTAAGATTATCATCATTTATAAAAAAATAACAGACTTAATGTAATCTTAAATAATACAAGATTATTTAGCATTATAAATATTAAATAGAAATTTTTTTGGTCAATATATCATCAAGATGTTGATAAATATTTAATCACATTTAACTAAGAATCATAAATATTTCTAAACTTATTACTTAAAGATATCACACGCACTAATAATAAATACAAAACTAAATTCCTCTTATTGTAGCAACTGGGGAAGTTGTCAAATAGATGGTTTTTATTTATATATTTCTTATAACGGCAACTTTAAGGCATGGCGATAAGCAAATTCTATTGCCAACCAAATTGGAATTATGTTTCAATGGTCTCAGTTTCAGGCTCCACCCCGTCACGGAAGCCAACCAAATTGTTGGTTACGCAAAATGAGGTCCTGCGTTTTATTTATATGTATTTTATTTTTTTATTTTAAAAAATGAAAGAGAAAATATTTCAAAAGTTAAGGGGGTGTTATCATTGATAATGTTGAATCATGATGGGGCCACCACTAACTTTTGCCAGCCGGATTGAGATTCTTTTTCTAGATGAGTGTCATATGTAAATTCTCCGTTATGGGGTACATCGTCACTATCCATAGAAACTTTGTCATCTTTCTGCATATGATTTTCTTCTTCTTCAAATAATTTGGCAATTTGATGTTGTAACTTTGTTTAATTTCTTTATAGGTACATTAGGAAATTTTCTCCTTTATTGTTGTTAAAGATTTTTAAATGAGAGATCTTCTGTAGCTTGATTGTTAGGTAAATTTGATTTATTAGCTTGAATTACTTTATTAATGGAAATAACGTTTTCTTCAATTCTGATTTCTGTTCACTATTTGACTACATAATTTCTATATAAACATTATAATCTAAAGTGCNCTCAGAAGGCGACGTCAAATGGGAGCGCGCCGCGTGGCTTTTTGACGGATCCGAAGATCCAGTCAGCCCGCGGTTTGAATATATAAATAGGATATTTAAAAAATTCAGAAAATAACTATTAAACTTCAAAAATCCATATCTTTGTGTAGAAAACTCATAAAAATAAAATAAAAATATCCTCTTGCTCAGTGAACGGAGGAGACTCATGTGGAATTATTTTCACATTAATTTAATGCATAAATTATTTTTAAAAAATAAATTAGGGTTAGGGGTTTTTCAAT
>JXCR01148774.1:282085-305642 GCA_002079205.1 Phalaenopsis hybrid cultivar | reverse complement strand
TAAACTATGAAAATTATGGGGTCAGTTTGACTTCATCTTTTTCAAAATTAAATTTTTTTTTTTTAAAAAACGTCCTTTCGAAGCGGGANAAATATTATCTTCATATATCGGTAATGTGTCCATATCCCATTGGACCAGATTACCCTTCTTCTGTTGGCATATTTTACCCATTTCTAGTTTGGGAAAATATGGTCAACTCTTTTGACCTCCAGAATCATCTGTTCAACCATCCTTGGACAGAGTGATTCAAAAGGTCATTAAGGACAAGCTGATCTTTATATGAGGTTGAACCCCCAATAAGTGTGTAGATGGACTAGTTCCACCTGAGCATTGTATAAAGTAGGTCCCTCACTGGGTCCTAAAATATTTGGCAAAAAAATTAAACACAACACAAATTTTGAAATTTTGTAATTTGATCTTTAGACCTCTTGTTAGTTTTTAATGTTCGCCCTAAACTTACAATACTTTGGCATATAACTAATCCCAAACACTTTCTTTTGCAAAGTTATTGCAATGGCCCACCCAACGTTAAATTTCACCTGCAACCTGCCAACAAGCCGCGAGGCCCGCAATGTTGCTACTACCATCAAATTTGGAACAGGATTTGGAGATCTTGAGGTCATTCTCGGGAAGGCTCCTTTTGTTGTTGTGAAAGTTGCCACTCCAGAAATACAAGAACCCGCTGCTGAATTCAACCTGAAGTCCCTTGATGACTTTCCAATTCACAAGAAAACTAAGACCTTCTGCTGAATTCAACCTGAATTCCCTTGATGACTTTCCAGTTCACAAGAAAACTAAGACCTTTACGCTGCTGAATTCAACCTAAATTCCTTTGATGACTTTCCAGTTCACAAGAAGACTAAGACCTCTGTTACTTGATACAATAACACCCACAAAGACGGTTGTCCCTACCACTAAGGGAAAAGAAATCATGATAATAAAAGATCCGACTGAAGGATTAACTACTGTACCTTCAACTTTTGAAATCGGATCAAGTTCAAAGACAATACCGTTGACCCGATCTCAGAAGAGAAACCGCCTTTTGAAATCGGATCAAGTTCAAAGACTGTACCGTTGACCCGATCTCAGAAGAGAAACCGCGATAGGTGAAATCGGATCAAGTTCAAAAACAATACCATTGACCCGATCTCAGAAGAGAAACCGCAATAAGAAAGTCGGATCAAGTTCAAAAACCACCATTGACCCGGTCTCAGAAGAGAAACCGCAATAGGAGAGCCCGAAAAGCGGCTAAAAAACATCAAAGAATTACAGCCTCAATTTAGAGAAGAAATATTTAAGTGTTTCATCATGCCAATTTTATTAATTAGGGTATACATCTGTGTGAAACGATCACACAAATAGCCTGGAAGATGTGTGTTTAGGTCGTAAAGAATTACAACCTCAAAATCCTAAAGCGAGTTAGGGCTTATGTTGTATAACAGAGCCATAAAAAGGACTAAAGAAAACTTGAGGATTTATGTCGCATTAGGCGGACAAACTTGAAATCCTATGGCTTGTTGTTTAATTCTAAGGAATGGTTTAGCTGGTGTAGACATGTTTTGTTGTTGAAGATGATTGTGTTGCCCATAATGTTGGCTCCAAGCTCCTCATCGTGATGAGTTTAAGTTTTATAATGTGTCAATTCTTGATGTCAAATCAAATATTTCCTATGGTTATTGTTATTTAAATATCACGGGGGATGTTAAAATTGATTCGAGCGACACCGGTTAGGATCTCACAGTTCTCTCATTCTGGTACCACTATTTTCTTGAAATTCACTTAGTCCAAATGAATTTACTAAGCTCAACTTAATGAGTTCCATACTTTTATTTAGATCATGGGAAATCTCGTTAGCAACCGTAGGTTACCTCCTTTGAAGGATTCTCGTTCATCTGATAGACATGTTTTAATTTAGTTACATTATTTTTTTGTGCTTAAATTTTGAAGTGTTTTATATTTTGACTATTATGATGGTGGATTTTATCTTGTTTTGATTTCTTAATTTTGGTTTTGGTTTCAGTTCCGTGACTATCCTAAAAAATTCATTTTTTAACATGCAGGGTGACTTTTATCGTTTAACTTGTGAGTTTATGAGCAGGAAACAAGAGGTGCAGATAAATAAAAGTAAATTGCAATGCAATAACTTAAAAGTGAACATGTCGGTTCTTCCCGTTCCTCCACCTGAAAGGTCAGTATTTAGAAAGCATGTGTATAATTTTGCAGGGAAATAAAAGAACACAAGTTTGAGGTGTGTCTACCAGATCTTATGTTATACCATAATGGGTTCAATTTGTTTATCTCTGGGGATGATTCCATTAATCAAATCATAATATGCCCAAGTGTCATCTGAGACTCCCAAAGGATCATGTAAAGGTCCTGGGTAATACCCTAGACATTTCACAGTCCCCCAAATCGTCTCGAGTTCATTTTGGTCTTATTATTTTTGATATGTGGTTTATCCAATTTATACCCTTATGCTCAATGAACCTTGGTGTTTTAATTATTCATTTAAATGGGGTAATTATCACTTGATGTTTCACTTATGAATTATACGGTTAAAGGCCCTTAGGGGAAATTTAGCTTAAGGGACTTAACAGATTTGATTTTAAAGATGGGCTTGTTGTGTTTTGTTTTTAAGTTTCAAATCAATTATAGGTCATTTTCCAATACTCACTAGACAAAATTTTGATTAAGTCTAGTTCACTACTAAGCTCGTAAAGCTTAATTGGGTAGATTTGTAATTTTTTGGCAAATTTAAATATTTATATTTTCAACCCTTATCAAGAATCATAAATCATTCTAAAACCATTAATTGGGGTTTTAAGTCAATGGGTTATGATCTTCCAAAGTCAAACCCCCAACCCCAATATCTTTTGATTTAACAACTCTTCTGAATTTCATCGATTTGAGAAATTAAAACTTTATTCTTAGTGAGACCAAAGTGAGATTGGTTACTACCATTTATCCCTTTCATATTTCAGTCATCAAGACATGTCAATTAAGATCATTTATTACCCATTTACCCTTTGGTTGAGCCTAAACATTAATTAAGGCTTAAATTTCAAAATTACCTTTTTGCCCTTAAGACTTTAACACCTCATAATTCGTTAAATCAAACTCAAATGACTTAAAAATTTATGTTACCCTACTCATGGGATAACTAAAATATCAGAGGAAAAAATGTGATTTTTCTGAAATTATTTAATTTTATAATTATTTTTAATGCAAAAATAAGGATTTTTAATGAAAATTTAATAACTCAACCAAAAAAAAGCTTCTATCTTTAAGAAAATTACTAAAGGTTCACCTACATCAGATGACCACTTCGACTAATTTTCATGATTTTTAGAGGTTTAATTGAATTATCAGAACTATTTGTTTGTTTTGAGTATTAATTAAATATAAATATTATTTAAGTGGAAAATTAAATTTTACATTTTTATTAAATATTTATGAGTCTTGGAACCCAAAAAAACAAATTTCATACTTTTGTGATTTATATTTTAATTATTGGAATTCTTTTAATGAAAAATTAAAGAAAATTCATTTTTAAGCCTTTAAAAATTAATATCTTGACTTAGAAAATTAGGAAATTTATTTTAATTGGGCCCAGTGATCAGGAAATTAAATGTGACATTATAGTGTGTTTTCACAATTTTTAAATTTTTATGATTTTTAATTAATTTTTAATTATTTAAATACTTAAAAATAGCTTAAAAATGAAGTATTTATTTTAATTACAATTTTATTTTCCTTTATCTCCTCTGATCATAAGGAGCTCCCAAAACCAATTTGGTGATTTTTTTAGTTGTATTTTATTTATTATAATTATTTTAGTGCCAAAAATAAAATTTCACTTAATTAATCTATTTTAGTAGTCAAATTAATTTCAACTGACTTAAAATTTTTATGAGGAGCTCCTCTAATATTAAATTACAGTGCATAATAGTTTTGTACCATTTAATTTTATTTTTTTTTTCTAATTTAATTATATTTCATTCGTTGGGTTTAATGATAATTAAAGATATTTTAATGAGTTAAACCAAGTTTATATTTTTCATAGGGTCCTCTGACAACAGTGAGTCTATCAAAAAAAATTTTGTATTTTTCTGATGAATATTTTAATATTTATAATGATTTTACCAAAACAGACATGATAAGCTTGAAAAATAGAGATCTCTGCCCATAGACCTCCCTTGACCTTGGAAAAATCAGGGAAGATCCCATATGATGGAGAGAACCAAAACCCCAAAAATCAAGTCATGATGAAATGTCCATTGAAATGGAGAATTTAAATAAGAAATACACTATTTAATTAATTTAAAATCACACATGCATCAAACAAACATGAAACCATTTCTATATTATTTTTCTTTGTTCACTGAGCATGTGGGTATTTTTATTTTATTTTTATGATTTTCCTACACCAAGATATGGATTTTCTAAGGTGAACTAATTTAAATAAATCCATAAATCCCTATTTCCTATTTATCCACCGAGGCGCCACACAATCATAGGAAGCTTCAAACTTCGTGTGTTTTTCTGTCATTCGACTCCTTACGATTTTGAATTCAAACTCTGCAGGTTCTGAAAGACTAGTGCCATACGATTCTAAATTAAAAGAACTATTAGAAAAATCAGAAAAACCAAAAAAATTATAAATTTTGAAAAATCCAAAAAAATTACAAAAATGGCAGGAAAAATTAGAAAAACCAAAAAAATTATAAATTTTGAAAAATCCAAAAATACTAGAAATGACAAACCAAAATAATCAAAATGTTAAAATTCATCAAGAATTTAGACCTTTAAGAGATTATGCCAAGACAGACCAAAATAATCAAAATGTTGAAATTCATCAAGAGTTTAGACCTTTAAGAGATTATGTCAACCCTATTGTAGATGAACTTCATTGTAGTATTCAAAAATCTACTGTAGTGACTAATTTATTTGAGCTTAAACCTGCTATTATCCAAATGATATCAAATAACCAGTTTGGGGGATCACCAACTGAAGATCCAAATTTATATCTTATCAATTTTCTAGAATTGTGCGCTACATTTAAATACAATGGTATATCAGATGATGTCATAAGACTTAGGTTATTTCGTTTTTCACTGATGGATAAAGCTAAGATGTTGAATTCGTTAGCACTTGGATATATCAGAACTTGGGGTGATTTAGCACAAAAATTCCTTGCTAAATATTTTCCACCATAAAAAACTGTGATGCTTAAAAATGATATTACATATTTTAATCAGTTTGAAGGAGAATTTATTTATGAAGCATGAGAAAGATTTAAAGAACTCTTAAAAAAGTGTACACCCCATGCTATACCAGATTGGTTAATAATTCAAACTTTTTATAATGAATTAGTTGGATCCTTAGATCAATTATTGATGATGCTGCTGGTGGTTCATTGATGTTGGTTAATAATTCAAACCTTTTATAATGGATTAATTGGTTCTCTTAGATCTATTATCGATGTTGATGTTGGTGGTTCATTGATGTCAAAACAGACGCTTATGCTTTAATTGAAGAAATGACTACCAATAATTTTTAATGGCCTTCTGAGAGGGTAAATCCTAAGAAAGTAGCCAGTATTCATGAAACTGATGCATTTACCATATTAGCAAATCAAGTTGCTGCAATTTCAAGGAAGCTAGACCAATTTGGAATGAATTTTTCTTAACCAGTTTCCATGATTGAAGAGAATTTATTAGGCCAAATAGTAGTTTCTTAAGCATCATTAGAAACTTTGAATGCCATAAATAATAAGCAAAACAACCCATATTCAAATTATTATAACCCAGGTTGAAGAACCATCCTAACTTTAACTGAAATAATAATTTGGGTGGTAATAATCAGCAATGGGGGAACAACCAAGGAAACCCACTAGGAAACTGGACAACCAAGGGAATAATAATTATAGATATACTTATCCTCTATGTTTTAATAGTAATACACTGTTTAAGGACAAGTTGTTTATAGAAGAAGTTGTGTTACAAATGGGAAATCAATTACAAAGTCAAGGAGCTACAATTAGAAATATCGAGAATCAACTTGGGCAAATAGCAAATTCATTAAATAATAGATCCTAAATAGTAATACTGAATCAAATCCAAAAGACCAGAATAAAGAACAAGTAAAAGCCATTCAACTTATAGTGGAAGAGAGTTGGAAGTTCAGGTTTAAAAAGAAATTGAAGTAGAGAGAGAAGAAATTGAAGAATCAAAAGAGGACACTCCAAAAGATTCTAAGAGACCTATTTCTCCCCTGAAAAATTGATTAAGAAAAACCACCACCTCCATTTCCTCAGAGACTTAATTAGCAAAAGTTGGATAAGCAATTTTCAAAATTTATGGAAATATTTAAGAAACTTACAATTAATATTCCATTTGCTGCCTTAGAATAGATGCCGAGACATATAAAGTTTATGAAGGATATTCTCAACAGAAGAAGGAAGTTTGAAGATAATGAGACTGTTGCACTTAGTGAGGAGTGCAGTGCGATAATTAAGAAGAAACTTCTTGAAAAGCTTAAAGATCCTTGTAGTTTTACAATTCCATGTGCAATAGAAGACAAATTTTATAGGAAAGCTTTATGTGATTTACGTGCAAGCATTAACTTTATGCCATTATCATGATTTAAAAGATTGGGATTATGAGAAATAACCCCTACTACTGTAACTCTGCAGTTAGCATATCATTCGATAACATACCCTAAATGAGGTTTATAGAAGATGTCCTAGTGAAAGTGGATCAATTTATTTTTCCTGTTGATTTCATTGTGCTACGATGTCCTAGTGAAAGTGGATCAATTTATCTTTCTTGTTGATTTCGTTGTGCTAGATATGGACAAAGTGGATCAATTTATCTTTCCTGTTGATTTCATTGTACTGGATATGGAGGAAGATAAAGAGATACCTATCATTTTGAGGAGATCATTCTTGTTGATTTCATTGTGCTAGATATGGAGGAAGATAAAGAGATACCTATCATTTTGGAGAGACCTTTCCTAGCAACAGGAAGAGCAATGATAGATATGTAAAAAGGGAAATTAACAATGCACGTTAATGATCAAACTGTTACTTTTAACATTTCAAGATCAACGAAATACCTTACAAAAGGTAAAGATGATGAATGTTTTAGAATGGATGTTATAAGATATCTAAGTGAATGTCATTTCATAACTACTTATGAAGAAAAATTTGAAGAACAAGATTTGGAACACGAGCAAGAATAGGAATTAGATCAATGTGAAGATCTGTTTAAGGAAGATTCAAATTATGTTCGAGAAAGTTTTGAAGTTTAGGACATGATAGACATAAATAAATCATTTTGTTCATCTATTGAAAAACCTTCAGAAGTATAGTTGAAATTTCCTTCTAACCATTTAAAATATGCCTTTTTAGGAGATTCCTCTACTTTATCTGTTATAATTTCCTCTAAATTAATAATAAAATATGTCTTTTTAGGAGATTCCTCTACTTTACCAGTTATAATTTCCTCAAAATTAACTATGGAAGAAGAATGGTTGATGAAAATTTTGAAAAATTTTAAGAAAGCCTTTGGATGGACAATTGATGATATTAAATGAATCAGTCCTTCAATTTGCATGCATAGAATTCATATGGAAGAGAACTGCAAACCCATGGTTGATCCGCAAAGGAAATTGAATCTTATCATGAAAGAATCTGTAAAGAAAGAATATTAAAGTGGTTAGATGCTGGAATTATCTACCCTATTTTAGATAGTGCATGAGTTAGTCCAATTAATTGCATCCCTAAGAAAGGAGGAGTAACTGTAACTATAAATGAACATAATGAGATACCTACTAGACAAGTTACAGGGTGTCGAATATGCATTGATTATAGAAAATTAAATCTTGCTACTAAGAAAGATCAGTTTTGGTGATAAATATGTATTGATTATAGAAAATTAAATCTTGCCACTAGGAAATATCATTTTTTGCTCTAGATCAAATGCTGGATAGACTAGCTGGGCATAAATACTTTTGTTTTCTGGATGGATATAATGGTTATCATCAAATTCAAATATCTTCTGAGGATCAAGAGAAAATAATGGTTACCAGTCCTTATGGTACTTTTGCTTTTAGAAGAATGTCTTTTGGTTTATGTAATGCCCTGCTACATTTCAAAGATATATGATGGCAATTTTTTGTGATTTAATTGAAAAAGAGGTTGAAGTCTTTATGGAAGACCTTTTAGTGTTTGGAACTTCATTTGACTCATTTTTAGAACATTTATCCAATGTTCTTAAGCACGGTGAAGAAATAAATTTTGTCCATAATTGGGAAAAATGTCAATTTATGGTAACAGGAGGAATTGTATTATGTCATCAAATATCAGAAAATGGTATGCATGTAGATCCTACTAAAATTCAAGTGATCGCTAATTTAGCTTATCAAACAAATGTAAGGGAAATTAGGAGTTTTTTAGGATATGTTGGATTCTACAAGCGATATATTAAAGACTTTTCAAAGATTGCTAAGCCTTTATGCCATTTACTGGTAAAAGATGCAATTTTTAATTTTCATGAGGAATACCTAAAAGCTTTTAAATTATTAAAAAAAATTAATCTTTGCACCAATTATAGTTTCACC
Source organism: Phalaenopsis hybrid cultivar (assembly GCA_002079205.1). Lineage (NCBI taxonomy): Eukaryota > Viridiplantae > Streptophyta > Magnoliopsida > Asparagales > Orchidaceae > Phalaenopsis > Phalaenopsis hybrid cultivar. The sequence goes on along the minus strand of JXCR01148774.1, from coordinate 297,020 downwards.
AAAGTGGGAAAAAGCTTTTGAATTAATGTGTGATGCTAGTGATTATGCTATAGGAGTTGTTCTAGAACAAAAATTTAAAAAAAATTTCAAAGTTATTTACTATGCTAGCAAAACTCTTAATGAAACTCAAATTAATTATACAACAACTGAAAAAAGATTTATTAGCAATAGTATATGTTTTTGATAAATTTAGATCACATTTAATTGGAACTCATTATATATTACATGCAGATCATTCTGCTATTAAGTATTTAATCAAAAAGAAGGATGTTAAACCTAGGCTTATAAGATGGATTCTTCTTTTACAAGAATTTGATTTTGCAATAGTAGATCGGAAGGGGATTGAAAATCAAATTGTTGATTATTTGTCCAGGCTTGAATTAGAAAAACCACTCTATTTTAAAAATGAAATTAATGAATATTTTCCATATGAAAAATTGTTCATTATTAATGAGTGGCGTGTTCCGTGGTATGCCGACATTGTGAACTTTATTTTTAGTGATATTATACCCTATGGAATGACATACCAACATAAGAAGAAATTTATTTCTGAAGCTAAGACTTATTTTTTGGATGACCCATTGATCTGATTATTTGAAGATGTGTACCATTAGAAGAAACTTATGAGATTATCCAAAAATATCATAATTTTCATTTTGGAGGACATTTTGGTGTTGATAAAATAACATACAAAATTTTACAATCTGGATTTTATTGACCTAATATTTTTAGAGATGTTAATGCCTATATCAAAACTTGTGATAGATGTCAAAGAGTAGGCAATGTTTCTAGAAGAAATGAGATGCCTCTCAATTATATGCTAGAAGTTAAAATATTTCATGTTTGGGGATTAGATTTCATGGGACCATTTATACCATCTTTCAGAAATTTATATATTCCGTTAGCAGTGGACTATGTATCTAAATGGATAGAAGTCGTTGCTTTACCTTGATGTGATACTCAAAGTGTTGCAAAATTTTTGAAAACGAATATATTTTGTAGATTTGGGATGCAAAGAGTTATCATTACTGATGGAGGAAGTCATTTCAGAAATGTCATAATGGTAAAGTTATTAAAGAAATATCATATAAATCATAGGATTGCTACTGCTTATCATCCTTAGACAAGTGGTTTAGCTGAATTATCCAATCGGATCATAGGATTGCTACTGCTTATCATCCTCAGACAAGTGGTTTGGTTGAATTATCCAATCGGTAAATTAAAAGAATTATGGAAAAATCTGTGAATCCAATAAAAATGGATTGGTCGGTACTATGCTTTGTGGGCTTATAGGACTGCATATAGAACTCCTATAGGAATGTCCCCATATAGGATAATATTTGGGAAAGCTTGTCACTTACCAATTGAACTTCAGCATAAAGCATATTGGGCAATTAAAGAATTCAATTATAATTTGAAAGATCCTGGTGAGAAAAGATTATTATAATTAAATGAGCTTGAAGAGATAAGGAATGAATCTTATGAAAGTGCCAAAATTTATAAAGAAAAGATGAAGATGTGGCATGATCAAAAGATTCTTGCTAAAAATTTTCAGTCAGAGCAACAGGTTTTGCTGTATAATTCAAGGTTAAGATTATTTCCAGGCAAACTTAAGTCCATGTGGATGGGCCCATTTATTGTGATTAAAGTTTATACTTATGGAGCTATGGATATTAAAGATCCTAAATCTGAGAAAATCTTTAATGTGAATGGACATTGACTGAAACCTTATTATACAGGGGATCAACATAAGTTTAATGATGGAATGATGTTGGGTCAACCAGAGTAAGCACTGGTTACGTCGGTCTGACGAAGTAAAACCAAACGCTTTGTGGGCGACAACCCATAAGTATCCGTGTGTTATTGTTTTTATTGATGTTTTATGTGTGATTAAAAAATTAGGATAGCATTTTTGAGACTATGATGTGTTAGTATTGATTTTAAGACTTTATTTAGTGATCTAGACATGTTAAAATAAGAATTTGGACATTAAGTTAACTAGTGCAAAAAAGTGCACTAACGCTTAAGCGTCAAATCTATCACTTAAGTGCGAAAATTTAAAAACATGTGCGAAATTAATATTCTAGAAGGGAAAACCACCTAGAAGTCAGTAAAAACGTGTCTTGACAGTTTCTAAACGTGTCTAAGAGTTATTGGAAGAATTTAGACCTATAAATAGAAGGGTTTAGTGAAGGAATTTCACCCCAGATCATTTCTAGCCCTAAAGCCTAAGAGAGAGATAGATTTTAAGATGATGTCTTCATGGGAGATGGATTTGAAGAAGAAGGATGATATCATGAGGAAGAAATTCATTGGTCAAATTGCACAAGAGATGTATAACGGTTTCTTAGTTGTTAGTATTGAAGGGATATCAGAGAAGATCAACAAAATTAAAAATACCATGTCTGTATTGAAGACTAAGGAATTGAAGATTCATGCACATCTTGAGCATATTAGATGGCTATTGAAAATGCAACTTAGCCACACTAGTTATATAGAGGAAGCAGATAAGGAGATGTTTCTTAATAAAAAGTAGATTGAAGAATGGAATTAAGTTCTATGTCCATTTTTGTGTGATAAAGTTGTTGTCTTTAAGTGTTTTTAGTGTTTAAGACATGTGTTAGTGTTTATATTACTTATGTGTTTATTTGTGAATGTGTGTTAAGTGTTTTGTACTTAAGAAAAGTTTCTCATCCGAGACTATTTGAAGTAAGAAATAAGTTTCAATAGTATTTGTACTTGTTTGTGAATTAATATAAGTTTGTTTTTGTGAAAATTTTGTGTTGTTTTAGCCTCGAATTGTAATAGTTATTAAGGAGAATTTTGAGAGAGAGAGAGAGAGAGGAGTTATAGGAAGTTGAAAATAGTCAATTAAGTGCTATGAGACCATTTAGGGGTGGTTTACTTAGGCAAATAGTGCATTATACTTAAATTTGAAGATTTAGAAAATAATGTACTGGTGCCTACGTGCCACATATCGTGCTTAAGCACGAGCTAACACGAGAGGCAGGCGCTTAAGCGCCACTTACCCGCGCTTAAGCGCCGATTCACGAAAATTGGTTTGCGAACAGTTAAAAGTAAAATTTTGGTATGAAAACGCCATTTTTAACGCCTCCCATCCTCTTCTACCTCTCAAAATCACGATTTCTTTGTGGAATCAAGAAAAATATGCTAGATTCAGATTCCTTGAGGTAAGAGCTTTAGCTCTATGCAAAAATTTTGGATTTTCACCATGCATTTTGAGTACATTTGGAAGAATTTGAAATCATTATTCATGGTGAAAAATGAGGAAAAATCTGTAGAAATTGCTTGGGAAGTTTATTTTGTGCTTTTGGAAGTTTAGTTTAATAATTTAGGCTTGATTTTTGAAGTTATTTTTGGAATTTATAAAATTTGTAGAATGACACCAAGAATGAAGAGGAATAGAGGAAAAAGCCTGTTTAATTCGAGCAAATTTGTCAGTTCAAAAGCTCAAGATCGATACAGTGATGCTATACAGTCACGAAAATTGATTTAAGAGCGATGTTTTAGAAATTCGGGTGGAGGTGGAAGATTTAATTATTCGTCGACAGTGGGAACAATTCTGTTGTTTCTTTACTGTCGCAGTTATTTCTCTTGTGCGGGAGTTCTATGCAAATCTCCCTGAAGTTGAAGACAATTGATTTATGATTCGAGGAAAGTTGGTACCTTTTTCGCCAGAGGTAATCAACTTGTTTTATCATTTACCACCTGATACTTTATGTTTTTTATGCAAATTATAGTCCTATTGAATCAGAGTTAGAAGAAATTATTTCATACTTGACTATTGGGAGAGGACTTTGGAAGATTACCAATGAGAGGAGAGTAAATTTCCTAACGTCAAAGTTATGTGCACCTTCAAAGACCTGACACTATTTCATTTCTGCTTATCTGCTTCCAACAAATCATCTCAGTGAAGTGACCAGAGAAAGAGCGACGTTGAACTATTGTATTCAAGAGGGAAAACTCATCAACATTGGAGCTTTGATCTGTCAGACTATCATGAGTTTTGTTACAACTGTTACAACTACAGGTCTGGGATTTGCTTTCTTGATCTTTTCTTTGTGCGAGCAGACTGGGGTTAAATATGATAGTTGGGAAGAAGTTATGTTACCTCTAAAGCCCATCACAAAGGTGAATGTGAAGACTTATTCTGAGCATTCGATTTTTAGCTAGAGAGGAGGATTTTCCAGGAGCTATAAAATGGAAACGTCTGTTGCATCTTCATCTAGACCATCTACTTCACGTGCATCTACATCTAGAGGTGAGTCTACTAAGACTCAGGATGAGTTATTGCTGAAGATGATGGATAATATCAATTTTATCGCTGATAAGGTACACAATTTAGAGAGTTTTGCATATCATACTAATATTTATAATAGAAGGAAGAGTGATTATGAAGAGAACTTCCGCACATCTTTGGAGAGCCTGATCAAAGGTGAACTAGGAGTGCAATTTCCTCCATATCCTCGATATCCTGATTATGAGCCAGCAAAAAAATGGTACAGCGGTGATTCTGAGGATGAAGAGTAGAGCTGAGAGATTTATTTTATGATTGTAATATCATATGAACTATGTGGTCTTGGCTTGCTACATTTACATATGTATGTTGTTTTGGACTTTTATGTTTTATTGTTATTATGATGTTTATGGTAGTTAGTATTTTACTTTTAAATTTTAGGGTAGTAACTGTTTTTTTGTGTTTAGTCTGTGAATTAGTTAGCTTAGAACTGAACTTAATTTCATATATGTTATAAAGTAGAAAATTCTTGCTAGCTTAGATCTTAAACTTGAAATTCAGAAACTACTACCCTTTATTTTTCTTTTATTATGTTTGCAAGTCTATCTTTATGTAAAGATTGTAGTGTCAGTAGTGTGTATGTTTGCTTTTATATTTATACCCACCTCTTTAGAAGTATTGAATCTCTACATGTTAAAGTAAAATGAAAATATAGAAAATTTGATCAAAAATTAATTTTGCTCCTATTTTTAGTTTTATACTTGTATCATTAGGGTTTAAAATTCTTGTTAGCATGTTATTTTTAAAGTTTCATTCATTTTTATATATATCTGATGCTAAACTATTTAATATGTTAAAAATTTAAGTTTGGGGGAGTGAAAAATATTTTAAAAACTGGAAATTTGTTCTCAAATGTGCTACAAGTGAATTAGATTTGAAAAGAAAAAAAATTGATTATGTATATGAAGTTATACTAGGGAAGTAAATATTGATTTTAGAAATGAGTAAGAAAATTTAGGTAAATTTTTTAGTAATGAAGAAAAACTTCATATAAGTAACTATCTTTAGTAAGAAAAATTGTATTTTTGAAAAATTTAGATAATTTAGACTATTATTTTTAATACTTATATTTCTTTTGTTAAAATAATTTTCAAAATTATTATTGTATTTATAAGTAAAAAACTTATATCAAGGCTTTGTTTTAGGAAAGGAGAAGTGGAATTCGAAATCATTAAAAACCTATCTAGATATAGTAATCTTTTCCATAAAAATAAAAAGAAAAAAAAAGAAAGAAAAGAAAATGAAAAGAAAGAAAAAGAAAGAAAAGAAAAAGGAAAGAAAAAGAAAAAAAAAAGAAAAAGAGAAAAAAATTAGGAAGGAGAAGCTTAAATATAATATAGTAAGTAAAATTATTTTTGATGAAAATTTTTAAGTGAAGATAATAAAAGAACTAAATTCTAAATTTGAAAAATCTACAATATATTTTTGAATCAGATAGAAACTCATATGTTCATTTTTATTAACTTTAAGAATTTCTAAACTTTAAGTTGGTCTCATTTACTGAATATTTTTTTCTAAATTAGACTGCTATATTTCTAAATTTAAATTTTAGTAACTCCTAAAGAAACTCATATACATATCATACATATGTAATTTTTAAAGATTGAAGTGTCACTTAAGGACAAGTAACATTTTAAGTTTGAGGAATTTTGATACACCTAAAATATAGTGTTTTTAGACATATTTTTATAACTATTATTGAGATATTGTGTTTTAATGGAAGGTATTTTTGTGTTTTTCTTGCAGATATAGGTTAAAAGGGTGGAAAATGCTTAAAGGAGTGAAAAAAGATCAAATTTGGAGAAAAAAGGTGAAAAATGTGCAAATGAGCTTTGGCGCCTAAGCGTCAGATCTGACGCTTAAGCACCGGTTAAACAAAGAAGGTCGCGCCTAAGCGTCAGAGGTCTCGCCTAAGCGCCAGAGGTCTCGCGCTTAAGTGCCAGTGGCAGTTACTAGACGAGTAAATTCAATTTTTGCAAATTTTAAAGCTGTTTTTGAGGAACTCATTGGCTTAATATGATGGTTATAACCACCATGGACAAAAATTATCACGAAAGGATGCATCTCTTGGGGAAATACATCGAATCTAAACATATTTTGAAGAGTTTCCAAGGCACCTCTTACAAAAATATAAAAGAAAGAAGAGAGGACTTTGAAAAGAGTCCTGAAAATACTTGGAAATTTTTCAAAGTTCATCAATTTGGGGCGTTAGTTCGGAGAGATTTTCAGGCACCACTTTTACTTTTATTTTATCCTTTTTGATAGTTTATTTTGAGTGGTTGTAAAGAGAATAGATTTAAAGGAACTTCAAGAGTTTGGTGGAGAACTTGGGACAAATTTTTATTCTTTTGTTTTGAGACTACTTTTGGTTTTAGTTGAGACTTGTTGTTGGTTTGATAATGATTTCTTCTTTTAAACTAAAGTGTGGTTTTATTTTCTCCATGGATTCTGAGTAGTTTTTTTTACTTTCTTCTAAAAGTGATAAGTAATTAAGTTGTGAATGGAAATTGTGGAGAGTATTGATCTTTAATGCTGGAAGAAGTTGTGATGATTTAAATCCATGCATTTCATTTACTTCTTGATTTGGTCAATCGAGATGTTAAAATTTGTTGTGAAAACATGTAAAAACTGGGCTGGTATTGCTNTGTGTTTTTTTTCAGGTACAAGTAAAAATGTGAAAAATGCTTAAAGGAGTGAAAAAGGATCAAATTTGGAGAGAAAAGTGAAAAATGTGCAAAAGTGTTTTGGCGCCTAAATGCTAGATTTGACGCTTAAGCGCAAGTTAAACAAAGAAGGCCGTGACTAAGCGTCAGAGTCCCCGTGCTTAAGCGTTAGTGATAGTTATTGGATGAGTAAATTCAGTTTTGTGAATTTTGAAGAGGTTTTTTGAGGCACATGTTGGCTTAATAGGTGGTTAAAACCACCATGGACAAATATTATTGCGAAAGGATGCATCTCGTGGGGAAATACATAGAATCAAGACACATTTTGAAGAGATACCAAAGAACCTTTTGGATTATTATAAAAGAAGGAAGATTGAAACTTTGAAAGGGGTCCTAAAAGTACTTGAAAAGTTTTGAAATATAAAATTGGGGAGTTAGTTGGAGAGATTTTCATGTAACACATATTTATCCTTTTTATTTTAGTTTTATATTGAGAGTGTTGTAAAAGAGAAGAGATTTAAAGGAACTTCAAGCGTTTGTTGGAGGACTTGAGATAAGTTTTTATATTTTGTTTTAGACTACTTTTAGTTTTAGTTGAGACTTGTTGTTGGTTCGACGATGATTTCTACTTTTAAACTAAAGTGTGGTTTTGTTTTCTCCATAGATTCTGAGTAGTTTTCTTTATCTTTCTACTTAAAATGATAAGTAACTAAATGTTGGATGGAAATTATGGAGAGTATTGATCTTTAATGTCGGAAGAAGTTATAATGATTTAAATTCATGTACTTCATTTACTTCTTTATTTGGCCAATCCAGATGTTAAAATTTGTTGTGAGAGCATGTAAGAACCGTGTTGATATTTTCTTAGTCAACAATTTGAAAGAACATGAGGTTGTATGAATGAGAATGTAGTTCATATGATTGAGTGCAAATAAATAGGAAAATATTCATTGAAGGGTGTAAAGTTAGAGGACTTCAAAGTAACAGGTTAAAGCCCTCAAATTGGTTTATTGTTTTAGATTCTGATATGAGATGTTAGCCCCTTTAAAGTGACAGGTTAAAGCCCCCAACTTAGTTTATTATTTTAGGTTCTCATACGAGAATGTTAGCCCCCTGGATGGGGAATTCTAGAGTGAGAGCTAGTATCTTCCCTGCCTAGCCGGTCTTCAGAACTATTCAAACGCTAAATTAGTCAATGTTCTTTATAGCAACTCTAGTAAGGGTAATAAATATTATTGCTCCAATTTGGCACAACACAATTTGCATGCTTCCACAATAAAATTTTTATACTTATTACTGATTCATGATAAGAAGAAAAATATTTTTCTTATTAAGTGTTTTTCATCTGCAAAACTCTTGTTATCTTTTTAAGTTGTTATTATTTTGTCAAAATATCAAAAATTCCAAAAATATTTGAATTTTTATTACTGCAAAATATATTAAGTTTAAGTAATTGTCTTTTTAAAAATAGAAGGTTTTCTAAAAATACATATTGTATAAATTCCATGTGGGTTCGATATTCAAGTCTTAATCAAAAAGTCCTACATTAGTTGATAACAATATATATACTTGCGTAGTACCCAATATATATAAATTAAAAGTGAAATTCTTATTTTTCTTTACGATTAAGTTTTTTATTTTGTTGTAAAATAAAGAAATATAAGTGAAATATAATCTGAATTATTATTGTACTTTGCATAATAGAAGTATCAAGAGGGATCAAGGACCTTTAAGGTCGAGGCTAAAGTAAGGGATTTCAGGGAGCAGGCAAACTGCCACTGATTCAGGCGACTAAGTCAAATGCTCAACTAGAGGGTGTGATGGTTGAATTGGAAATAGCACGAGTGTGTATCAATCATTCAAGAAGAGAATGTCGAAATGATAGAGCAAATTGCCACCATGAAGACAACTAAAGAATTCCTTGATACTCGGGTGGTTCGCCTAGAATAGGGTAGGAGGGTGAGAGTTATTCCTTCGGCTTCAAGCTTTGAAATAGCAGAGGTGAGGCTAGAGATTGTTTCAAACTTTGGAATACTTGTTTGTTTTCGATTAAACAACAAATCATTAGCTTTCCTCGGCGTCTTAAGGAAAGTGACATATTTGTCGCCCGATTTTGAAATGAAATTGTTGAGTGTTGCTATTCAGACAGTTAGCTTTTACACTTCCCTAGTATTTTGAAGATAATGCCTATTCAAGAGCGCCTTTAGCTTTTTGGGTTTGGCTTTTATTCCTTCGGGCATTAAAATATTCCTAGCAATTTTTCAATCAACTCTCTAATAGTACACTTCAACAGATTCAATTTCATATTTTATTTTCTACGTGCTAAGAATATTTCATTTAATTAATTTATATGTTGTTCCGTCAAAAAATTTTTAACCAAGATATCATTGACGTAGACTTCAATATTTTTTTTCATTTTTGTTTAGCAAAAATTACATCCATAAGTACTAGTAGGTAGCCTCCAATTTTTTTAGCCAAAACAATATTACAGTATAGCAATATAAGCTTTCTCTTGTAATGAAAGCGGCCTTTTCCGCATCGTCAGGGTGCACCTTGACTTGATGGTAGCCTGAGAAAGCATCCAACAAGCTCGTCACTAAATGTCCAACTGCAAAATCCACTACCACATTGATCCTCGGTAGGGTTAACTAATCTTGAGACAACTGAAGTTCAGATTTGTGAAGTCTACGCACATTCTCCAATTGTCAATCGACATATTCAACATGACCACAATGGATATTGATCCACCTTAAAATTATCAATTTTTTACGCATATTTTATGCTTAATTTTTTAGGATATTATGTTTTAATGAAAGACATTTTTATGTTTTTAGCTGCAGGTGAAAGAAAAAAGTTTAAGAGTAAAAAGGAGCAAAAATACATCAAAAAGAAGCAAAATGGGCTAAACTAAAGAAAAAAATGCAAACCAACCAAAATGGCGCCTAGGCGCCAGATGCAGAATCTGACTGACACCTAGGCACGACAGTTGGCGCCTGGGCACCTAGGCGCGACAGTTGGGCGCCTGGGCACCTAGGCGCCATGGTTATTTTCTAAGAAATTCATTGAATGATGTTGAATTTTGAAGAGATGTCTGAAGCAAATCTTGTTCATTTTCGAAGCTCCATAAATATGGATTAATTCCAAGAGGTTAAGGATGTCAGATCTATATAGTCTCATAGTGTGTGAGTGTGTTTAATGTGCGAGAAGTTTTCTTTGTGAATCTTTGTTATTTCTGTAGTTTGTGAGTCTTGTAAGTGTTGTTGGAGTCAGAGAAGTGAGAGAACTTCAAAGGAGTGCTTGGGAGAATATTCAAGATAAGTATTTATATCTGTCTTTAAGTTTTGTACTTTGAATTTGAGTTTTCTATATATGTTTGTTTTGTTATCCACATGCGTTTTGAGTATTTTTCTCTCTTTCCGCTTGCAATATGAAGTAATTAAGTAAGTGATTTTGATTTTGTTTAGAACTTTTTTTCCTAAAAATTTGTGATCATATTCTTACCGGATCTTCATTTACTTTACAAATTAGCCACTTGTATTGTTAAAATTTGTTAAGGAAACTTATAGATTCGAGAGGGCTAAGATTTCTTAACTTGTAAGTATCACATTCTACCTTGGAAAGAGCAGTGGCAATAGTCCGAAAGGGGTGCAAATATATATGGAGATAAGATTTGATAAGCGTAGAATTGATGTTTCTAGAGTGACAGGTTAGATTCTTTATCAATTTGGTCCAGAGATTGAAACTAAGAGTCATTGGTAGGTCTTATAGAGAGGCCACAATGGGCAATCTAGGAGTGAGAGAGTAGAACATACCCAAAACTACTATACATGCCGACACCAACTTTAGATTAGTCAATGTTCTTTGCACAATTCAAAATAACTAAAGAATATGTATGCTCATATTTATCACAATACCACATTTATGTTTCTAAACAATATTGAAATCCTGTACTGATTATAAATTATTGACAACTAGAAAGTCTCTTTTTATATATTGTCTAGCCATTACATTTACTTTTACTTGCATTTTGAGAATTTAGAAAACTTAATTTCCATCTTTAGATATCTATTGCAGTCTTAAGTAAAGTTCTCTTAAAGTTAAAGTTCATGTATTTCAGTTCATTGTTTTTTGTTTACGTTTTTCTGTGGGATCGATACTAAGGTTTTTAAGGAAAACTCTATATTACTTAAAACGATACATATACTTCTGTAGTACCCCTAATGAGAAAATAATTTCTTTAAATTTAGTCATATTACATTTGTTGTCACTATCCACTAAATATAACTTGGGTCAAGTTTTTAGCATATCAAGGAACATAAATATCTGCGTAATTGCAGTTCAAGTCAGACATCCAGAACATATATTGAACCTCCCAGATGTAGCCCCTCTCTTAAGCTATTGCACCTGTTTGTGAATCGATCAGACCAAAGTAATAAACGATGTCTTAATCTTCTGCTCTATTAGTCGGACAATTGGATTGACATTGAGGCGGTGGCATGCTACGCCTATTGGGATGTCTGACATCTCAATAGCAAAACAGGCGAAGTCATCCTGATGCTCCTAGAGAGTCCAGATCAACAAATTTTTGTGCCCCACATCAAAAATTTCACTAATTATAATAACTTTGCCTAGTTCATTGAGGGCAGCAAGTATCTAAATTGTAGTTTCGTCACTTTCGAGACCCCCCTCTCGTTGGTGTCGGATGTCCAATGTTTCTTACTTCACGCTACCGACCGCCCAAAGGTAGCATATCCGAGAATGCTCAAGATTTCCACATACAATCATTATTTCTCTATTTCACAAAAATTTCGTTGTCATGTGGTAGGTGAATATTACTGCTCTGAAACTATTGCACAACAAGCGACCGAAGATCGCGTTGTAGGTGGTTGGTGCATCAACCACTAAGAACTACTCCAACTTAGTAAATTGATTGTCACATTTTCACCAGGTGAATAACAACCCAATTATACCATAGACCTCTTTTTGTTTGCCGAAAAACTATTATAATGGGTCGATAGGCGCAACCCGACGATTGACTGATGGATGCATTTTTTTAGAGGCTGGTTTGAACAGAATGTTCCTCGAACTGCCTATATCAAGCAAGATTCTACCTACATGGAAGATATTAATCATCATCATAATGATTATGGTATTTTTGCAGAGATTCCCCACGAGAGGTAAATCTACATCAGTAAAGATGATTGGGGGATAGAGCTTCTACTTTGAGGTTGAAGCAACATCATAATATTCTCCGGCTCGAAGCCTCTTATGGTTGGTTCTTCAAACCGAGTTTCCACCCAATATAGCTTGCACTATCTCAGCAATGTCAATAGTATTTTCTCGGACAGGCTCATCCAAGTCATCTTTTGCATGTGCTTTCCCTTACCACTGGGTATGTGCTCTGGGGGCCACAAACTCTTTGAGCTTTCCGGCTTGGATTAGTTCATTGACCATGCTTTGAAGGTGCATGCACTCTCCTGTGTCGTGACCAATGTCCTTATGCAGAATTTGCTAGTGCCTCAGAGGAAAGATTCAGTTCTCATCGATGAACCCTTTTTGAAGTACTCTATGTCTTCGATAGCTTCCACCAACTCTGTCATCAAAACCCTTAGTTGAGTGAGTTTTGAGTTTCCTCGATGACCAGTTAATCAGTAGCTCGAGCGACTCCCTCTTTGTGAATTTTGGTCAGCCTCTCTATCACCACGGATGGCTGACCTTTTTTCTCGTTTTGGGCAAAAGCCATCTTTCTCCCTTCACCAGTAATTCTCACGAGCCCTTTCTTTCAGAGCGGTGATTAGAAATTTAGCCTTTTGAGATAGGTGGCTTGACATATCTCAAAGTATGATCATTAGCCAATTTCATAAGTTCTGTCAAAGTATCGGGTTTACATAAACCTATGTAGTATTATGACACACTCAGCTCTTGTGTCAAAGTGACCATTGTTATCATAAGCTTCAGGTTACGCACTTCCAGCATCTCCTTCTAGAATTGAGTGTGTATGCCCGAAGGCTCTCATTTGGCCCCTGTTTGATGTGCCATAAAGCTTCAAAATCTTTGTGGGGCTTTTGAGTGCTAGCGAACTCCATCGTGAATAGCTTCTTGAACTTGCTGAAGAAATTTATAATTCCTATCTTGAGGCCATTGAATCACCCGAGGATCAAATCCCTCAGTGTGGTATAGAATAGTCGGCACTTCAACATGTCAGAAACTTTGAAAAGCCATATAGCAGACTTAAATGATATAAAGTGATTGTTCGGATCGTTCTGACCCTAGTAGGGCTCCGAGATGGAATCTTGAACTTCTGGGGGGCGCTCTGCAATAAATAATCTACCAGGAGAATTCATTCTCCAGTAAGAAGTAAACTTCCATTCACCCCACTTCTGGCATATTCCTTGGCATAGACCCAACACTGTCTTGATACTAGGATTCTTCAACTCATTTGACTCCTTAAGTCGTCTGATTCGCTTGAGGAATTGATTTTGGAAGAGCTTGTGCTTTCCCCTCAAGTACAACATCGATCAGTTTTATCATTTGCCCTGCTATTCTGTCCTGGTGTTCTCGATATCTTTGTTGCATGAACTTTAGAGGGCCTCCATGTTAGAAGTATCACATAAGTGAGTTCCTTCTTTGTGACATACTCTTCTTGTTGATGACATGACTACAAGGTCACTGTATCTTTTAAGATGTTCGAACCTAAAAATGTCTTATGGGTCACGCCCAAGGGATAGAGCTCTAGATGGATGAAAGCAGTAGAGGTAAAATAGAGGAAAAGAAGTAAAGTGCATAATAACACAAATTTTATGAGAATCAATTTAGTAGTCCCCTCTTGAAGAAATGGTCTCCCTATTTATAAGTTATAGAAAGTGTTTAGTAAGTTACATATTTGTCCTTGTTTAAATAAGAATTTTACAAGTGATTAATGCACCATTACACATTTACATATTTTAACTCTCTAGTATTCTTTAATAATTGTAATCATCGTTGGCGACATCTCGTATTCATAACTATATGAAGTGGGGTATTAATGATCCGCCCATATTATCATTCGGTCGGTTGAAAGTCCTTCAGTCGGGTGAGAGTCCTTTGGTCTGTTGGAAGCTTTTCAAGCAGTCTTCTTGAAGTAACTCTCTGTAGAGACCTTCTTGTCATTACGATGAATTTAGAACACCATAATCTGATAGGCAGCTTTCCCTTCAACAAGAGGTCTTTATAGAGGGTTGAAAATGTTTTCTAGAGAGCAACCCTTGGTTCTCTGCGAGGGATCCCAAAATCGGTTGAGTTGATAAAACATGTTTGTCCCTCAATTAAGTACATGATATTTTTTCATCAAGATATACTTTCCTTCAGTCGGCCCAAGGCTCTGGCCGACTGAAACAATGATTGGCACAATCTTTAGAGTGTTTCAATGCAATCCATTAGTATCTTTTAAATGTGATGTGTTGAATTTCCTCGAAATTTGCATGATCATGATTTCAGTGGTATCATAAAAATTTGCAAAAAATAATCTTAAAATTAAATTTAAATGAACGAATTTAAATTCTTTATTCTACACTAAAATGCTCTGAGATATTCATTTTCATCTTTCAAAAAATTTAAATTTATTGAAAAGAAATTTTGAAAAAGTGAATTTTATTTTCCATTAAACAAATGTTTGATTTCAACTCCCATTATAGAATACTATTTACCTTTTGGAAGTACTTTTAACCATAGAACACTGTCGTTGCCAGTCCCAAGCCCGGATGCGAAAAGTAGAGGGTTGCATTAGGTAGTCGACAGCCAGCGTAAAACTTGTCGAAAAAAATCATGACATGAATCCTTTTGATCATTGTGTAAGTGCTAGGGCGTCCCCTGGAAGCGACGAGCTGTATAGCCTGAATACAGTGATAAGTGTGCAAGGGCCGCTACACCGGCGCCCGGGTGTAGTGTTAAATAAGCAAGGGTTCCCACATTACGG
>JXCR01148774.1:236622-279236 GCA_002079205.1 Phalaenopsis hybrid cultivar | reverse complement strand
ATGAATATATTCGTGATAGGGTTGGTGTAGCTCGTGTGACAGACAAAATTAGAGAAAGTCGTCTTAGATGGTTTGGTCATATTAAACGTCGACCATTAGAAGATCCGATTAGGAGAGTATATGTTTTAGATTCGACTTGTGTTAAGAAAGGCAGAGGTAGACCTAGGAAGACTTGGGTTTATGGTATTAAAAATGATCTTAATTTATTAGAACTAAATGAAAATATGACACTAAATAGGACGTAATGGAGAAAAATGATTCATGTGGCCAACCCCACGTAGTAGGACTAAGGCTTTGTTGTTGTTGTTGTTGTTATTGTTGTTGTAAGTACTTTTAACCACTACACCTCCAACATCATTGCCCCGTTCCAACTCTTCAAAGAAAAAATTGTTTCAACCATCAAAGATGCACGTTAAATATGATTATAAGACTTTTCCAAATTAATTGTCAGACATATCCAATAAAATCAAATATTTTAAATACTTATAGTTGTCAATTCCTTTCCATGGCAATCCATGTTCGATTATAAAATTATTATAAACTCCAAGTCTATATAAAAGACTTTAATAGCAAATCTCTCATTTGTCTCTGTGTTTGCAATCTGCTTCCTTCGCTCTCCCTAGCATTCTCTTCTTCCACATTACACCTATGTTCCTAATATTATGGATGTGCCGGCGCCCTGTCGTTAAAGGGTATAAACGAGCCGAACTTGAGTGAGCTGGTAATTTGTTCAACGTTCGGCTTATGTAAAGTTACGCTCAAACAAATGATAATAAATAAATAACGAGTTCAAAACAATTGAACTATTCTAATTTTTTAACTAGCTACTTGATAAACCTAAATTATATAATTTTTATTTATTAATTTTATTTTGGGCTATTAACAAATCGAATACAATCGAACAATAATATGTAAATGTTCGTTAATATATCAAGCCCAAAATTTCGGTTCAAGTTTTAGTTTATTTACTTACAAATGAATCAAATGCATGCTTCTTAACAAACTAAACTTTTTTGACAGCCTAAACCAAAACATTTAAGGTGTCCTTTAATAAGAAAAAATATTACATACGGATTCCGGATGCATCCGGAGTCTAATGGTGGGGTGCGACGTGTCAAGTGCACCCCACCGCTTTTAACACTGGTCAATGCCAGTNTTGAAGTTTTGGGGATTAAATAAATAAGAAAAGGCCCCTATTTTCCTACTTATCCATGTCAACCTCGTACGGATCGAACATGCCACGTGTCACTGTGTGATTGGTGCTACCAGCCAGCCCATTCCCGCCCATGTCGCACCGCGGTCTGTCCGACGCGATCAGGTCCACCCGATCAATACACGCTCAATCTAACGATCACGAGTCATCGTCCTAAATGAACTGGACCCAAAAACCATCCATTTTAAAACACTAATATCTCACTTGATTGTTAATGAAATTGAGTGAATTTTTTTTAAAATGCTTTTATTGACTAATAGAACACATCCATACGGTTGATAAACTTTTAAATTGATTGTATATTCATGAATAATTAAAAGAAGCTCAGTTTAGGGTTAACTTTGAATACCTTGGTCCAAGAGGGGTAGCCTCAATTAGATTCTTGTAGAAGCTTTTTGTGGGTGCCGGAAGCCTAGGGATGGAGCCTCTGGTTGTGGTGAAATGCCTAGACCCAAATTCGATTAAGGCCGATTTGGGGTTTTGGTCGAAGTCCACCTTAGGGTGGTCGGATGATGGGGCTTTGATGGGGGATCTTCTTCTCTTGATTTTGGGATGGTGTGGGTACAATTGATTTGAATTTGGTAGAGGTTTGGAGGATGTCCTATTTTGGACTTAAAATTGAGCTCCAAAATTAAACTCAAGAAATGGATTTGAGTGGCTAAGAAAGGTTTAGTTAAGCTCAAGTGGTCTCCAGGAAGCTCTTGAAGAAGTTTTATAGAGTCTCCCTAAAGAATTTCAAGCTCTCTCTCTTTTTCCATGGAGGCGGAGTTTAAATAAAATGGCCTAGGCTGGCTTTCAGGGCCAATTGAGGGGTGCATTTGGCTGCTTATGTGGAGGGCAGAGAAGCTCCAATGAGTAGCTAGGCTCATTTGGCCTTTGGGTTTGAATTGGGTGAAAATCCCTTGTCTTGGCCATGGTTTTGGCCACTTTCCAGCCACCAAGATGGCTGGCCAGTCAGGCATTGGTCACCTCTTGGCTCAGGGAAGTCAGGGGGTGGCTAATGATGATTATCTCTCAAGGGTAAGTGATGATGTTGGAGATATTTCAAATCCATTAATTTGGGGATCCATTGGTCCATAGCTTGTCATGGTGATTTTAAGAGGGTTTGTCCTGATCTTTAGGAAGGTTTTGGTGGCTGTGAAATCATTACTTTGGTGGTTTATACATGGTTAAGTCAATTTTTTGTGAAAGGGTCCAAGTGAGTGCAAATAACCAAAGCTTGAGTTTGGGCTAGGCTAGCCATGCCAATTGGCCTAATTAATTATTTCATTTGGTGTAGATGATCATAAGGAGAAACTTTGGTGAAGAATGTAAATGGTTTTGAACTCAATTGAAGGGTCAATTTGAGGGAATTTTGAACTTTAATCAATTTGGTCATGTTGGGCTAGGCTTGGGTCTAGCATGGGTTAGACTTGGGCTAAGTCCAAATTGATTGTTATAAATGGTCAATAGGAACCTAATGAAGAGTTTCCAACATGAATTGGATGCCAATTTGGAGGTTAAGGCAATCAATTGGGTAAAATTTGGGGACTTAGCCAATTTGGGGCTAAATTTGGGAATTTTGGATTTAGGCCAAAATCAAATAGATTTGAGACTTCACCAAGGCCAATTGATGGTTGATTTTGATGTGTAGGAATGTTATAAAGATTTTACAACAATAATGGAGGCTAATTGACTAGACTGTGGGTTCAATTTGGTGAGATTAGGTCATATGGTCAAAATTGGGGTTTTGACCCAAATCAAAATTAGGCTAAAATAATGGATCAATTGAGCTTGGATTTAGTTTAGTTTGGTCATATCAAAAGTGAATTGGAGTTTAGGATTGGAATTGGGGTCAATTGAGATCAAATTGATGGACATTTGAGTTGCATTTGGGGAAATTTGGGTCTTTAAAGACAAATTTGGGGTTTTTTGTTAAAGATGGTCAAATTGGCTAACTTGGGTAATGTAGTTGAGAGAAATGAAATTGGGAGTATTTGAGATTTATTAGGATTTTTCTGGGAATTTTTTGAATTTTCGGGATTTTGAGCTATGGAGGGGTATTTTGGTATTTTGGGGGTGTTTTAGGGGTAAAAGGCCAAGATGGGTATTTTGGTAGAGTTGAGGTACCAACCATCACCAAAAAGCCATGGACCAATGGAAACCCCATTTTGGGTTCTCTACATAGTGGTCTTAGCTAAACCATAGCCCTAGGGCTAGTAGGTTTAGGGGACCATCTACATGAGTATCATAAAAGATCAAGGGATCTAGGCTAGAAATTTGAGTTTAGGTTTGTGAGTGTATGTGAGTGTAGATGAGAGTAGTGAGTGAATTAGCTCCAGACCAACTCCCAGGCTCAACCTTAAGGTCCAGCAGTCCTAAGGGTGACTCATCTAGAGTTTCCCCCATAGTGACCCCACCTACTAACTGCTAGAGGTTAGGACCAATATGTAGAACTTCAAGTGGAGTAGAGAAGAGTTTGGAATTTCTAGTGGTGAGGGTGCCTTTTCTAGTTTTCTAAGAATAGTCAATAGAAAAGTCATATGGCTAGACCTTAGGCTACTAAAGAGAAAAAACTAAACCTCAACCAAATGTGAGGTCAACAAGGACTTAAGAGTGGCAGAATAAAACTCCCTAATTTGGTTTAGTTTTTTAGGTTTTGATGCGAGATGTTAGCCTTCAGGTAGAGGGATAAGAGGGAACTCTAGAGTGAGAGCTAGTATCTTCCCTGCCTAGCCCGTCTTCAGAACTATTCAAACTTTAGATTAACCAATGTTCTTTATAACATCTCTAGTAAGGGTAAAGAATATAATTGCTCCTATTTTTCATAATCTCTCTCACTATTTATTTTACTTTTACACATGTCACTAATTTTATTGCATGAGGAATGATACTTTTAATATATTAAACCCCACGTTCTGATTTTCACTAAGTATTTTAGTTAGGAGTAGAAGTATTATTGTAGTGATAATTATAGGATATAATCAAATCCAAAACTTTATATACCTTTCAAGTTAGGGCGTGTTATTCTAGACTAGAACTTCTCTTCAAAGCCGTCGTGATTAACCTCGATTTCCGTGAGATCGATATTTGGGTCTTAATCAAAAAGCTCTATATTACTTGATAATGGTATGTATACTTGCATAGAACCCCTACTTTTTAAAAATAATATTGAAATCTTACTTTGCTTGGGATCAAGTTTTGGATCAAGCTTTTGGCACCATTGTCGGGGATTAAAATCTTCAAATAGTGGTGTCAACTTCATAAATCCTTTCATATAAAAAATATCGGGATCGTTATTCTAGTTTCCCAATGAGTTTGCTTGATTGTTCTTCCATTGCTGATTTCAACCACCATAATTATTATTTCAGTTAAATTTAGGGTGGTTTGTCAACCTGGGTTGTAATTGTTAGAATATGTATTTTTGGATCTATTGTTAAATGCAATTGAAGTCTCTAATGATGATTGAGAATCAATCATCTGGTCTATTGAATTTTTCCTAACACATGAGGTGTATGAGAAAAATTCATTCTGAATTAGTCTTACTTCCTTGATATTGCAATAACTTGAGATGCCAATATAGAAATTGCATCATTATCATGAACACTTACTACTTTCTTAGGATTTACCCTTTTAGAGGTCCATTGAAAATTATTTGTAGTCGTCTCTTCAATTAATACATAAGCTTCATCAAATGGTATTGACATTAATGATCCTCTAGCAACAGCAACAATAATAAATTAAAGGGATCCTGTTAAATCAGTATAAAATGTTTGAATAATTAACCAGTCTGGAAAGCCATGATGTGGAAACTTTCTAAAGAGTCTTTAAATCATTCTTATGCTTCGTATATTGACTCACCTTCATACTAAGTAAAAGAGGTAATAACCATTATTAGCTTAGCAGTTATTGGAGGTGGAAAATACTTAGCCAATAATTTTTGATTTAACTCCCCCCAAGTTCTAATAGATCCGGATGCTAATGAATTTAATCACATCTTAGCTTTATCCCTCAAGGAAAAAAAAAAGTCTAAGTCTAATAGCCTCAGTTGATACACCATCATATTCAACGGCTAGTGTGCAAAATAAATGTGTGATTAAATTGATTAATTTTTTACACACTAGAGATACTACACAAGTATACATATTGTTTCAAGTACTATAGAGTTTTCTTTAAAAACCTTAATATCAAACCCACGGGGAAAAAGGAATCTACTATACCAACTTAGAAATATTTATACTTAACGGTAAACTAAATTTACGGGAGAATAATATTAAATAATTTGTAAAATGGTATTACTAAATTGGCTACTTCTAATTTAAATTGAAAGTAAATGCAAGTTTCTAATAGAAATGCAATAACAATAAAAAGTATATTTCCCCTTATAACAAGATTATAAATCAGTTTAGAAATTAAATGATTAAAGATAAAAATGAGGTGTTGTGACAAATGGAAGCATATATATTTTGTACCCCTTCCTAACATAAAGAACATTGGCTAATCCAAAGTTGGTTCCAGCCTGTGTAGTAGTGCTGAGTAGATTCTCGCCTCTCACTTCTAGATTACTCATTGTGCCCTCTTTATAATACCTACCAGGGACCCTTAGTTCCAACTAACGACCAAATTAGTAAAAGATCTAGTCTGTCACTCTAGAAACACCAATTCTATGCCCATCAAAACTTATTTATGTATCTATTTTCACTCTTCCGGGATTTGGCATCCCCTTCCTTCAAGATTTAGTGTGGTACTCACTAGTTGGTGAAAACATTGCCCTCAAGCCATTATATTTCATAACTAGCTTTGACATTACAAATGGTCAGTTTGTAAAGTAAATGAAGAACTAATGAAATTACCATAAAAAGTTTTTTGAACAAAAGAAATGATCAAAACATTCTAATCCCACACAACAATACTTCTTATTGCAAAAATAAAGAAAAGAAATCTACTTATAAATCAAGGGGGATAACAAAACAAAAAAATTATATTTATAAAAACAAAGTTACAAGATAAATCCTAAAAAAATTTACAAATACTTATCTCAAACTTCTCCCCAAGCAATTCTCTGAAGTTTTCTGATATAAATTGACTCCACAAGGCTCACACAAGACTATATAATAACCAAACTCCCACTATAGTGGTCTAAAAAACCTTTTTCTCTTTTTCTACTCTCTAGCGACTCCTCCCCCATTAGACGTATAAAATGTCTTCTATATATAGATATCTAAAAATAAGCAAGGTTCACTTATGGCACCTCTTCAATATTTGTCCAAATTCAATGCATCCTGGGGATAACTGCTTTTGACACCTAAGTGCTCAACTGCAGTGCCTAGGCACCGATCATCAAATATTTTGGGGCCTAGGCCCTAGATCTTGACACCTATGCGCCAGGTGACTTCTTTTGTACTTTGGCTTCATTTGACTCATTTTTGCTTCATTTTCACTTCTTTTGCTCTTAAACTTCTTTTCTTGCACTTGAAAGCAAAATCCCACAAAATACCTTACATTAAAACACAATAACCTTAAAAATTAGCATAACATACACATATATAAATAGATAATTTTGAGGCATGTCA
This sequence comes from Phalaenopsis hybrid cultivar, assembly GCA_002079205.1. Classification (NCBI taxonomy): domain Eukaryota; kingdom Viridiplantae; phylum Streptophyta; class Magnoliopsida; order Asparagales; family Orchidaceae; genus Phalaenopsis; species Phalaenopsis hybrid cultivar. The sequence goes on along the minus strand of JXCR01148774.1, from coordinate 272,471 downwards.
TACACGGGGTGGTCTTACATCAACCTCCTAATGTGTTATACCTTCATCTTTGAAAGGACACCGATTCATTCTTGTCACGACATATCATTTCTCAAAGTGGGTAGAAGCAGTGTTGTCATAAGAAGTCACATCAAATCATGTTCTTCAGTTCTTCAAGACTCATATTGTGTATCATTTCAGTGACCCCCATAGAATTATCTCAGACAATAGTTCAGTCTTCAAGTGCACCAAAATTAACAACTTTGCTAGACATCACAGGATAGATTAGAGATATTCTACAATCAACTACCCTAAAACCCTTCAACAAGACCCTTAAACTGATTTTAAAGATGACATTGGAAAAAAACAAAAGGAGGATGGCACGAACAATAGCTAAAAGCGTTATGGGCATACGTGATGATGTACAGGACTCCGACTCAGTCTACACCCTACGCTCTAGTGTACGGGTTCAAGGTCATGCTTCCTTGGAGGTGTAGCTACCCTCTCTCAGAATTACTGTAGCCAATAAGATTATAATAGAAGAGAATACCAAACTCGGGCTAAAGAAGTCAGAAAGTCTGGAAGAGCAGCAACTGTTGGCGTAGCAGAATCTAGAACTGTACAAAGTCAAGATGGTATAGGCCCACAAAAAGCTGGTCTGACTAAGGACGTTCAAAGTTAGTGACATTGTTCTTATTCTCAGAAGATCTATTCTTGCACACCACAAGATAGGGGAAAGTTTGAACCAACTTGGGAGGGACCATTCGTGATTGAGAAGGTCTACTCTAGAGAACTTACCTATTGGTGGATTGTCAGAGTGAAAGGCTTATGCTTCCAATCAATGGGTGATATCTAAAGATATCTGAAGAAGTATTACATATCATGATATTTCAGGGAATGAGCTTTGGAGACAATACTTACCCCTTATAAATGTCAGCGTGACAATTTTGTCTGTAACTAGGTAACCCGACCCACAATTACACATTTATTTTAGTTCTTAAATATAGGCAAAATTTTTACCTAATTTTTATTTAGTGGATATTGTTCAAAATTAAATATTATATAAAGTTGATAAAATGGCTTACACACTAGGGGTACTATGCAAGTATATGTTATCATTTCAAGTAATATAGGCCTATAATGGAGTCTTAAGTATCAATTTCACAGGGATAGGTGACCCGACCCACAATTACATAGAAATTTATGTTCCCGGATATGGCTAATTTTTTCAAATAATTTAAAAATAATTAATTTAATATGTCAAACAGAAACATACATGTTCTTTACCCTCTCTTAAGTGCATAAAGAACATTGACTAATTGATACACCAAAAAAATGTATAATTTTATGTATACATTTTATACTTAAATTTAGTGATGTTGCAAATTAAAGAAAGGTATTTTCATGTTTATTGTAGGTATATTGATTCTAGGCATTTAGTGCAAGAAGTAAAAAGGAAGAAATTTGGAGGCAAATGATGTAATTTTCAAAATTGAACTGGCGCTAGAACTGGCGCCAACGACGCCAAAATCCAAAGAACTGGAGCCAATGGCACCAGAACTGGTACCAATGGCACCAGAATCTAGAAAGCATGCGTAATTCTAGATTTCGGCACCAGAAGCGGTTATGGCCCAGAATTCATTGAATGTGGACTATTTTTTAAGGGATGCTTAAGAAAACTAATACACCAAAATAATATGTAGTTTTAATTATATATTTTATGTTTATTTTTGGTGATATTGCACTTTAAAGAATGGTATTTTAATGTTTTTATTACAGACATATCAATTTTAGGTATTTAGAACAAAAGTAGCAAAAAGGAAAAAATTTGGAGCTAAAACAACAAATTTTGCGTTTCTGACGCAAGATGTGTCAACATACAGAGAACTGATGCAAGATGCGCCAGATGTGCCAAAACCCAGAACATTGCAGTCTTTAGTAAACTGGCACAATATGCACTAGATTGGCGCTAAATGCGCCATTTGACAGTGAGCTAGCACAAGATGTGCCAGATATGAATTTTTGCAGATTATGACGGTTCGAGATGAATTTTGTGTGAATTTTCAAAGGAACACTTATTTAAACACTCCTTAGAGTGATTCAATGTATATAGACACATTGGAAGATGTTTTTATGAAGGGATATGTCGCTTGGATCAATCAATATGTCTTTTGAATTTAAAAGAGTTGACTTTTGGATAGAATTTTGGAGGAACTTTTAAATTCTTTTTGGAGGGAAGTAACCAAAGGAAAATATGTTGAGATTTTCATACCTATTTTATACTGTTTTTGATGATATTGCACTTTTAAAGGAAAATATGTTGAGATTTTCATACCTATTTTATACTGTTTTTAATGATATTGCACTTTAAATAAAGGTTAATAACTCAATCAAAATAAAACTTATGTCCTTAAGAAAATTATTTTAGGTTTGACCAAAAAAAATATGTTGAGATTTTCATACCTATTTTACATTATTTTTTATGATATTGCACTTTAAAGAAAGGTTATTTTGATGTTTTGTTACAGGAATGATGAATTAGGGTCATTGGAGCAAAAAGATGCAAAAAGGAGCGAATTTGGTGCGAAAAGGACCAAAATGTAAAGATTTGAACTAGGGTGCCAACGGCGAGCCCAACGGTGCCGACGATGAGCCCAACAGTGCCAAAGACGGACTTTTCTTGAGACTCCATAATTAATTCACTTAGAAGGCCCGCCAACGGCGCCCTCGAGGCCTCCGACGGTGAACTCAGCGGTTATGTCCAAAAAAACATTGGATGAAGACGAATTTTGGAGGGGTGCTTAAGGAACTCTTGGGAAAACTCATCCACAACTTAAAAAAAATATTTTGGTCAAAAGTTGGAGAGAGCCTAGGGGTCCTGGATGTTAGAAAGGTTCTGGAGGTTGGAGAGGGTCCATTAGTGTTTGCTGAGGAGTCTAAATTGTAAGGAATTCTTCAAGAGATTGTAAGAGTGGAGGGAAAGTGAGAGATTTCTTCCTACTTTCTACTTCAAAGAGGAATTATGTGTGCTGTAAAGAAAGGAAGAGATTTAGAGGAACTTTGAGGAGTTTTCTTTGGGAGAGATTAGAGATAAGTTTATTTATTATTGTAGTTTGCATGACTTTGATTTTATATATGAATTCCGAGTTTTGTTGTGTTTTCCACATGAGATCTGAGTAGTTTTTTCTGTCTTTCTCCTTGTCTTGAGATTTGTAAAATGGTGATTTGAATTANAAGTCCTATGGCTAGACCTAGGCTACTAAAGAAGTTTTCTAGACCTCAACCAAAAGTGAGGTCAACAGCATGGGAGGCATAAAACTCAATTTTATATTTCCCTTATGTTAGTACAATGTAGTTAATTTTCAAGGAAATATATATTTTTTAGATTAACCCTGCTCCACACTCGATGAATATTTTCTCCAATGTATGACTTTTAGCTCATAAGCTCCTAGAGTGACTTTTTTATTAATGATGAAAGGAACAGTCCATGTCTGATCAAATTTACCGACCGATTGACCTCATGTTGCTGGGTCAGCATTCTTTAAAGCAAGATCACCAGGAGAGAATGTCTTCTCTCAAACATTATTATTGCAGTATCGAGCGGTTTTTTTTACCTCCTCTAGTCGAAGTGTTGTGTTGATTTGGCTTTCTTATAATAGCTCAAGGGCGAGCATCATTTCTTTATCGTTGGCCTTATGCCAGTTAATGAGACTCTATTGTGAAAAAATGTGGCTATGATGACTCTCTGACCATGAAAGTTGTACTTAACTACCAACATTGCTTCCATCCAATGAGAAAGCATATAAGTGTTTTCCCTACCGCTGATGATGGTGTGGTCCGACGGCCCAAAAGAAATACGGAAGTAATTCTGCCTACATTCCTTTAACTCCTTCTACCTTATTCCATAATAGGTTTAAGATAATCCTATTGGCAGCCTCTGCTTGTCATTCATCCAAGGATGACGTAGAGATGCAAACTTCAGGTTAATTCCCTGACTTTGACATAAATCTATCCACTCTGAAAAATAATCTACATTGACCAAAAGGAACTTGGATGGCCCTTTGAAGGGAGAAACGACCCAAGGATGCCAAGTCCCCAGATAGCGAAAGGAAAAAGACTAAAATCGGATGGAGCTTTTAGGTGAGTCAATGCTGAAACGGAGCATATTTTTGACACTACTCGCATCTACTGGAGAACTCTTTTGCTTCCTTCATGAGGGTTGGTCAGAAGTAGTATTGTCTCTGAACACAATGTGCCATGTTCTTTCCTCCAGAATGACTCCCACACTCGTCAGAATATATTTCCAAAAGGATTTCCTCTGCCTCATTTTCCTTCACACATATTAGGAGCGATGAGGCGGTTGACCTTTGAAGAAGTTTATCTTCGATGATGAGGTAATGTGCAGCCTTAAATTTGAATCTCCTCAAGTCTATTTCTTCTTTGAGATCATTTCAATTTTTAAGTATTGAATGTAGGTATCCATTCAACTTCCATTTCTATTATTTCTAACCCCTTAATAGTTGGTCAGAAAAGTCATCGGGGCATCTTTTCTCCAAAGCAATTGTTTTTTGATAGAAGATCAGCTGCTTGGTTTTCCTCTCGTCCGATATGTTTGATTATGAAGCTTTTGAACTTTACTATCTTCGCCTTTTATCTTGTTTAAACATTTGATCATCTCATCCCTAGCTTCAAATTATCTTGATTTGCCACCAACTGGGAATCCAACTTAACTAGAAAATGTTAGACGCTCATTGTAATAGCTAAACGTAGAGCAGGTATTAGCTCTTCATATTTCGTGTGATTGTTTGTGACTTCAAAATCGAGAGCAGTCAGTGATCGAGATTTTCTCTGATAGAACTACTTAGTGTTAGTCTGATTCTTGCACTCGCGCTGCTCGAGGCTCCATCAATATGTAAAGTCAAAATTTGGTCGCCAAATTCACTGTCTTTGCTTGATTTGCCTTGGTTAGATAAGTTTACAACGAAATTAGCCTCAATTTGAGCCTTAATCATACTCACTGAGCTCCACTTCCCACTTTAAGAGCCGACCAGAATGCTTCGGCCAAGTGAGCACAAATTTGAGTGGATGGTCAGTGATAACCCTATTCGGTTGCATTTGAAAAAATAGTTGGAGCCTGTGAGTACAAACAATTTAAAAACTGTCTTTTTTTTTAAATAGAATACCTGGCCTCTGTGCCTCTAGGGAATCGACTAGTGTAGTAGATTGGAAATTGTTTTCTCGTCTCTTCTCGAACTAAAGCCGAACTGATGGCTTTCAAACTAACACCCAAATATAGAGAGAGTTATTCCTTCGGCTTCAAGCTTTGAAATAGCAGAGGTGAGGCTAGTGATTGCTTCAAACTTTGGAATACTTGCTTGTTTTCTAGTAAACATCAAATCATTAGCTTTCCTCGGCGTCTTAAAGAAAGTGACACATTTGTCGCCCAATTTTGAAATGAAATTGTTGAGTGTTGTTATTCAAGCTGTTAGCTTTTACACTTACCTAGTATTTTGAAGATAATGCATATTCAAGAGCGCCTTTAGCTTTTTGGGTTTGGCTTTTACTCCTTCGGGCATTAAAAGATTCCTAGCAATTTTTCAGTCAATGCATTAATAGTACATTTCAACATATTCAATTTCATATTATATTTTCTAAGTGCTTAGAATATTTCATTTAAGTAATTTATATGTTGTTCTGTCGAAAAATTTTTAACCAAGATATCATTGACGTAGACTTCAATATTTTTTCCTTTTTGTTTAGCAAAAGTTACATCCATAAGTGCTAGTAGGTAGCCTCCAAATTTTTTAGCCCAAAAAATATTATAGTATAGCAATATAAGCTTTATCTTGTAATGAAAGCGGTCTTTTCTGCATCGTCCGGGTGCACCTTGACTTGATGGCAGCCTGAGAAAGCGTCCAACAAGCTCGTCACTAAATGTCCAACTGCAAAATCCACTACCACATCGATCCTTGGCAGGGTTAACTAATCTTGAGACAACCGAAGTTCAGATTTGTGAAGTCTACGCACATTCTCCAATTGTCAATCGACATCTACACCATGACCACAATGAATATTGATCCACCTTAAAATTATCTATTTTTAATGCATATTTTATGCTTAAGTTTTTAGGATATTATGCTTTAATGAAAGACATTTTTATGTTTTTGGCTGCAGGTGAAAGAAAAATAGTTTAATAGTAAAAAGGAGCAAAAATACATCAAAAAGGAGCAAAATGGGCTAAACTAAAGAAAAAAATGCAAGCCAACCGAACTGGCGCCACATGCAAAACCTGACTGACACCTAGGCGCCACAGTTGGGCGCGTGGGCACCTAGGCGCCACAGTTATTTTCCAGAAAATTCATTGAACGAGGTTGAATTTTGAAGAGATGTCTGAGGCAAATCTTGTTCATTTTGGAAGCACCATAAATCTGGATTAATTACAAGATGCTAAAAAAGTCAGATCTATAGAGTCTCATAGCGTGTGAGTGTGTTTAATGTGTGAGAAGTTTTCTTTGTGAATCTTTGTTATTTCTGGAGTTTGTGAGTCTTGTAAGTGTTGTTGGAGTCAGAGAAGTGAGAGAACTTCAAAGGAGTGCTTAGGGGAACATTCAAGATAAGTATTTATATCTTTGTCTTTAAGTTTTGTACTTTGAATTTGAGTTTTATAAATATGTTTGTTTTGTTATCCCCATGCATTTTGAGTATTTTTTCTCTCTTTCCCCTTGCAATATGAAGTAATTAAGTAAGTGATTTTGATTTTTTTAGAACTTTTTTCCTAAAAATTAGTGATGATATTTTTACCGGATCTTCATTTACTTTACAAATTAACAACTTGTATTGTTAAAATTTATTAAGGAAACTTATAGATCTGAGAGGGCTAAGATTTATTATCTTGTAAGTATCACATTCTACCTTGGAAAGAGCAGTGGTGATCGTCCGAAGGAGGTGCAAATATATAGGGAGATAAGATTTGATGAGCATAGAATTGATGTTTCTAGAGTGATAGACTAGATTCATTTATCAATTTGGTCTAGAGATTGAAACTAAGAGTCATTGGTAGGTCTTATAGAGAGGCAACAACAGGTAATCTAGGAGTCAGAGAGTAGAACTTACCCAAAACTACTATACATGCTGACACCAACTTTAGATTAGTCAATGTTCTTTGCACGATTCAAAATAAGTAAAGAACATGTATGCTCCTATTTGTCACAATACCACATTTAGTTTCTAAAAAATTTTGAAATCCTGCACTGATTATAAATTATTGACAAGGAGAAAGTCCCTTTTTATATATTGTCTAGTCATTACATTCACTTTTACTTGCATTTTGAGAATCTAGTAAACTTAATTTTCATCTTTTGATATCTACTGCAGTCTTAAGTAAAGTTCTCTTAAAGTTAAAATTCATGTATTTCATTTCATTATTTTTTGTTTACGTTTTTCTGTGGGATCGATATTAAGGTTTTTAAGGAAAACTATATATTATTTGAAACGATACATATACTTGTGTAGTACCCCTAATGAGAAAATAATTTCTTTAAATTTAGTCATATTACATTTGTTCTCGCTATCCGCTAAATATAACTTGGGTCAACTTTTTAGCATATCAAGGAACATAAATATCTCTGTAATTGTAGGTCAGGTCAGATATCCAGAACATATATTGAACCTCCCAGATGTAGTCCCCCTCTTAAGCTATTGCACCAGTTTGTGAATCGAACAGACCAAAGTAATAAATGAAGTCCTAATCTTCTACTTTATTAACTGGGCTATTGGATTGACATTGAGGCGGTGGCATGCTACGCCTATTAGGATGCCTGACATCTCAACAGCAAAATAGGTGAAGTCATCCTAATGCTCCTAGAGAGTCTAAATCAACAAATCTTTGTGCCCCACATCAAAAATTTCACTAATTATAAAAAACTTTACCTAGTTCATTGAGGGCAGCAAGTATCTAAATTGTAGTTTCGTTGCTTTCGAGACCCCCTCTCGTTGGTGTCAGATGTCCAATGTTTCTTACTTCATGCTACCAACCGCCCGGAGGTAGCACATCCGAGAATGCTCAAGATTTCCACATACAATCACTACTTCCCTGTTTCACGAAAATTTTGTTGTCATGTGGTAGGTGAATACTATTGCTCTGAAACTATTGCACAACAAGCGACCGAAGATCTCGTTGTAGGTGGTTGGTGCATCAACCACTAAGAACTACTCCAAGTTAGTAAATTGATTGTCACATTTTCCCCAGGTGAATAACAGCCCAATTATACCATAGACCTCTTTTTGTTTGCCGAAAAACAGTTATACTGGGTCGGTAGGCGCAACCCGACCATTGACTGATGGATGCATTTTTTTAGATGCTGGCTCGAACTGCTTGTATCAAGCAAGATTCTACCTACATGGAAGATATTAATCATTGTCATAATGACCATGGTGTTGTTGCAGAGATTCCCCACGAGAGGTAAATCTATATCAGTAAAGATGATTGGGGGATAGGGCTTCTACTTTGAGGTTGAAGCAACATCATAATATTCTCCTGCTCGAAACCTCTTATGGTTGGTTCTTCAAACCGAGTTTCCACCCAGTATAGTTTGCACTATCCCAGCAATGTCGATAGTATTTTCTCGGACAGGCTCATCCAAGTCATCTTTTGCATGTGTTTTCCCCTACTACTGGGTTTGTGCTCAGGGGGCCACAAACTCTTTGAGCTTTTCGGCCTGGATTAGTTCATTGACCAGGCTTCGAAGGTGCATGCACTCTCCCATGTCGTGACCATTGTCCTTATGCAAAATTTGCTAGTGCCTCAGAGGAAAGATTCAGTTCTCATCGACGAACCCTTTTTGAAGTACTCCATGTCTTGGATAGCTTCCACCAACTCTGTCATTGAAACCCTTAGTTGAGTGATTTTTGATTTTCCTCGATGACCAGTCGATCAGTAGTTCGATCGACTCCGTCTTTGTGAATTTTGGTCGACTTCTCTGTCACCATGGATGACCGACCTCTTTCTCGTCTTGGGTGAGGGCCATCCTTCTCCCTTCACCAGTCATTCTCACGAGCCCTTTCTTTCCAAGCGGTGATTGGAAATTTCACCTTTTGAGATAGGTGGCTTGACATATCTCAAAGTATGATCGTTGGCCAATTCCATAAGTTTTGCCAAAGTATCGGGTTTACATAACGCACTCAGCTCTTGCGCCAAAGCGACCATTGTTATCACAAGCTTCACGTTACACACTTCCAGCATCTCCTTCTAGAATTGAGTGTGTATGCTCGAAGGCTCTCATTCGGCCCCTGTTTGACGTGCCATAAAGCTTCAAAATCTTTGTGGGGCTTTTGAGTGCTAGCGAACTGCATCGTGAATAGCTTCTTGAACTTGCCGAAGAAAGTAATGATTCCTATCTTGAGGCTATTGAATCACCCGAGGATCAAATCCCTCAGTGTGGTATAGAATAGTCGACACTTCAACACGTCAGAAACTTTGAAAATCCATATAGCCGACTTAAATGATGTAAAGTGATTGTTCGGATCATTCCGACCCTAGTAGGGCTCCAAGATGGAACCTTGAACTTCGTGGGGGGCTCTGCAATAAATAATCTACCAGGAGAATTCATTCTCCAGTAAGCAGTAAACTTCCATTCACCCCACTTCAAGCATATTCATTAGCATAGACCCAACACTGTCTTGATACTAGGATTCTTCAACTCGTTTGACTCCCTAAGTCGTCTGATTCACTTAAGGAATTGATTTTGGAAGAGCTTGTGATTTCCCCTCAAGTACAACACCGATCAGTTATATCATTTACCCTGTTATTCTGTCCTGGAGTTCCTGATATCTTTGTTGCATGAACTCTAGAGGGCCTCCATCTTAGAAGTATCACCCAAGTGAGTTCCTTCTTTGTGACATATTCTTCTTGTTGATGACATGACTCCATGCTCACTGTATCTTTTAAGATGTTCAAACCTAAAAATGTCTTATGGGTCACGCCCAAGGGATAGAGCTTTGGATGGATGAAAGGAGTAGAGGCAAAATAGAGGAAAAGAAGTAGAGTGCATAATAACACAAATTTTATGAGAATCAATTTAGTAGTCCCCTCTTGAAGAAATGGCCTCCCTATTTATAAGTTATAGAAAGTGTTTAGTAAGTTACATATTTGTCCTTGTTTAAATAAGAATGTTACAAGTGATTAATGCAAAATTACACATTTACATGTTTTAACTCTCCGGTATTCTTTAACAATTGTAATCATCGTTGGTGACATCTCGTATTCATAACTATATGAAGTGGGGTATTAATGATCCGCCCATATTATCATTCAATCGGTTGAAAGTCCTTCAGTCAGGTGAGGGTCCTTCGGTCTATTGGAAGGTCTTCAGGCAATCTTCTTGAAGTAACTCTCCGTAGAGACCTTCTTGTCATTACGATGAATTTAGAACACCATAATCTGATAGGCAGCTTTCCCTTCAACAAGAGGTCTTTATAGAGGGTTGAAAATGTTTTCTAGAGAGCGACCTCGGTTCTCTGCGAGGGATCCCAGAATCGGTTGAGTTGATAACGCACTTCTGTCCCTCAAATTAAGTACATAATATTTCCTCGTCAAGAAATACTTTCCTTCAGTCAGCCCAAAACTTTGGCCAATTGAAACGATGATTGACACTATCTTTAGACTTTTTCAATGCAATCCATTAGTATCTTTTAAATGTGATGTGTTGAGTTCCCTCGAATTTTGCATGATCATAATTTCAATTGCATCATAAAAAATTGCTAAAAATAATCTTAAAATTAAAATTAAATGAACAAATTTTAATTCTTTATTCTACACTAAAATGCTCTGAAATATTCATTTTCATCTTTCAAAAAATTGAAATTTATTGAAAAGAAATTTTGAAAAAGTAAATTTTATTTTCCATTAAACTAATGTTTGGTTTCAACTCCCATTATAGAATACTATTTACCTTTTGGAAGTACTTTTAACCACTACACCTCCAATCATTGCCCCGTTCCAACTCTTCAACGAAAAAATACCATCAAAGATGCACGTTAAATATGATTATAAGACTTTTCCAAATTAATTGTTAGACATATCCATTAAAATTAAATATTTTAAATACTTCATATAAATCTAATGACAACTCCATTCCTTTCCATGGCAGTCCATGTTCGATTATAAAATTATTATAAACTCCAAGTCTATATAAAAGACCTTAATAGCAAATCTCTCCTCTATCTCTGTGTTTGCAATCTGCTTCCTTTGCTCTCCCCAGCATTCTCTTCTTCCACATCACCACCTATGTTCCTAATAGTGTAGATATGCCGGCGCCCTTCATAAAGTTAATTAGCAACTAAAGGGTATAAACGAGCCGAACTTGAGTGAGCTGGTAGTTTGTTCAACGTTCGGCTTATTTAAAGTTACGCTCGAACAAATGATAACAAATAAATAACAAGTTCAAAACAATTGAACTATTCTAATTTTTTAACTAGCTAATTGATAAACCTAAATTATATAATTTTTATTTATTAATTTTATTTTGGGCTATTAACAAATCGAATACAATCGAACAATAATATGTAAATGTTCATTAATATATCAAGCCCAAAATTTCTGTTCAAGTTTCAGCTTATTTACTTACAAAAGAATCAAATGCATGCTGCTTAAAAAACTAAACTTTTTTGACAGCCCCAACCAAACATTTAGGTTGCCCTTTAATAAGAAAAAATATTACATATGAAATCCGGATGCATCCGGACTCTTAAATGGTGGAGTGCGGCGTGTCAAGTGGGCACCACCGCTTTTAACACGGGTCAATGTCAGTGTATTGCGGTGGGGCCACTTGACACATGACGCTCCATCATTGGACACCGGACGCAAATTGCATCCATGTAATATTTTCTCTAATAAAAGCTGTAAAGAAAATAAAACAAAACAACCATGGCATGGCCCTCCTCTTTTTGTCCCCCGATCGCCCCACCAGACATGTTACACAAACCGCAAGCGAAAACCAAAACCAAGAAAATCAAGCAATGGCTCCACAACATACTGTTTTACTTGCATCAATGCTAGATCAAATAAAACTTATAATTTCATTTAGCAAATAAATACAGTGAGAAAAATACAAAGCAAGAGATACACATATAAGCTGATGCCAAATACAAATACACTTAGAAAACCACGATAAATAGCAGTAAGAATGTACGAACCAACCTTCTATTAACAAATGCACGTTCTTTTGATTGAATGTCACTAAGAAAAATAATCAAAGAAAGTCTTAAAAGAGATGGGTACTGTTGCAAGAACCGCCTGCAAAGATTCCAAGTGAAACAAAGCAAATCAGCATTCAGGTGTTCAAAAGCCCAAAGTAAATCATACATTAAATACTATCCTGGTTCCAATACAAAGTTTAGGTGTTAGATATGTAAAAATATAAGAATTGTGGCAGGTATGTAAATGCCCAGATAATGAAACATCTAATATAATCCATATTTCTGTTAAGTGGCCATATTTTCTAGGAGTATTGATACGCATGGCAGCACTAGCAATCTTAACTTGTTTCAAACTTACTCTACCAGAGATCAAATCAAATATCAAGGGGCTAAATAGTTTTGAAATGCAGCTGGGAATCTCTCTCTTTTTGCATTGTCCTTGTGGATTGCGGAATGAATTGTTATGAATACTGCTTTGTGAATATACAACTTGAGATTGGCATAAAACAATATGACATTAAAGAGGTATAAAACAGTATTGTTGAAGTTTGAACATCCGACCTTCCTTTGGAGGTTGGAAGAAATAAGGCTAACCCTATGCCTAGTGATGAACCGAAGTATTCAAAACTACGGAAAATGAATAATAAACAAGCAAAAAACAAATATAAATCTTCAAATTATTACATTTTGAATCAGCCTTACAAAATGAGTATCATAATCACTATTAACAAAGGATAGCTTGGGAAAATTTTTTAATTGTATTCTTTGTTTCTTAAAAATATTAAAAAAGAAAAAATGTGTTGTTTGATNTTGTATTCTTTGTTTCTTAAAAATATTAAAAAGGAAAAAATGTGTTGTTTGATTTGCTCTTAGATTTTTTTTTAAATAAGTTACTTTGTTTTACAAATGAAAAAATAAATAAATAAATGCTTTGTTAATTCCAAAATATTTTTTTTTAAGTTCAAATCTTTTCTCGCATCCCTACATTATATAAAAAATTAAAAGAAAAAGGCAAATTTTGGAAGGGAAACATCGGGCCTAATTGAGATAATTATTTTATTATATCTTCTAAACGTGNTCTTTTCTCGCATCCCTACATTATATAAAAAATTAAAAGAAAAAGGCAAATTTTGGAAGGGAAACATCGGGCTTAATTGAGATAATTATTTTATTATCTCTTCTAAACGTATTAAAGAGAACTAAATATTTTCCTTAGATGGTTTTTATTTGTATTTTTTTATAAATAATTTAATTGAAATGCTGGAAAAGATTTGAGAAATTTTAATTTTTATTCCTCTTAATTCACAAGTTTGAAATAATATCTCTAACAATTTTTTATTTGAGCAAATATGCAACAAGTTACATTTTGAACCAAATTACCCCCAACTTAAAATATGAGGGAGAATTTCACAAGCATTTAAACAAATCATAGTTAGTACTCTCTGAAAGCATCATCTTAAAGCATTAATGTGGACTCTTTCCCTTGTCCACAATCTTCACACCAGCAATTCTCGACCCCACAACACGCCGCTCATTTTGACTAATGTTTTTACATATTTATTGATTTAGGTTACAATGCATTGTCGTCCCTTCAAATCCCAACAATAACGAAACTGCAGATTACCCACAACTAAAAAGAAAGATGGGTTCAAACACTAGGTTCACACAAGAATTTCTAGCCTGATATTAAGGTTCTAAACAAAATTTCGAACTAGGGCACAAAATGTGCTGTGGATTCGAACCTATTTAAAATTGCTGTTTGAACCTGAGACGATCTTAGCTTTGAACTGAAGTTCAGACCAAATGCAAGGGATTAGAAACAAGTAATGCCTCTTAATGTGTGGTTCAAACCTAATAATGAGGTGATTGGACCAGTTATCATTCATGAACATGAATTTATTTCATTTATTTTGCTATCAATACAAATGGCAGCTTATTATTTGAGACAAAAAAAAAGAATGTCAAAACTTATAATTCCTTCGGAGAGCCATTAAGTAGCCAGAGTCATGCAAGGAGCCGATGCTGTAATGAAGGAAGCCACATGGTCAAATTATAAAATAACCATTCCAACATTTTATGNAGGTTTTAAAAAACAATACAAACAAAATACGAAGTGTGTTACTAAAGATTTTACAGATCCCTCTACCAAAAAACAAAAGATCTATATGCCATTGATCATCTTCTACCAATCAAGCTTGGATGATGAAGATTATAAAAACTCAAATGATAGAGAAAATAGAGATGGCAGTGGAGCAACATGGTCAAATTATAAAATTACCATTCCAACATTTTACGTTTATATGCTAGCATTATAAGATTATAATGAAACAATATTGTTTAATAGAGGATTTATTTATCATCAAGTCATTGCATTTCTAGATAAGGGAACAGTAGTGGTTATATTCAAAATATTTAGAGTTGAGAACATTGTTTTAAATGAACTACTTGATTCATACTATAGAGCAGCACTGACTGAACTTATGTGATAGAGAAAAACCCAAGATCACATTAAGCAGCTGCCTATGGTGTTGGAATAAGCAGATGAGAATGAATGAAGATACATGACATGTCGGAAGAAAGCAAAAATTATATATACAAATATATATATATATATATATATATATGTTCCAATGAACTGAAATAAATTCATTGGATAGTAGGTGAAATTACATTGTCTAAGCAAATGATGACATTACGCAACTCCAACTCATGTGTGATTGCAGTTCATTGGAATATAAATATAAAATTTGTAGAGGATCGTATTCATAATCCAACTGGAGTATTTATTATATGGATTATTTATAATCCAAAACATTTCGTACGTAATTTCTAAGAATAAAAATTGCTGAGGATTGTATTCAGTTAGTTCTTCAGGTACAAAGTCGGTGGAATTTTTTATTCATTTTTCAATAATGTAGATTCATTAGTTTATTTTGCTCTAAGAGCTGAAATCTATATTTCGTCAGTTGGAATTGTGTTTAGTTGGAGACTTATAATATGTACTGAGTTGAAAATGTATATATATAGAATCTTATTATATGTATTCATATCCATCTTATAGAACAAGTTATATGTAATTTATATGTGGAATATAACTAGATCAAGTTAATTGTATATAAGTTCTCCATTTAATTTTCCAAAAAGGGTATATATTATAAGCCTTATAGAACAAGTTATATAGAACAAGTTAATTTTCCATATATCGATCAATTAATTTTCCAAAAAGGGTGAACTTTTTAGTCTACTAATCCTAGGTTTAGTTTGAAATGTCGAATGTTTGTGATATTTAAAAGTTTCCTAAATCCTAATTTTTGCACAAATAAAACCTAAAGTGAGAGTAAGGTTTTCTAACAAGTGAGTACCTCCCTTGAATTGGAGCTAAGAAACCTATATTTGTCCCAGTGATTCTAATGTAGTTGACAATCAGGAGCAAATCAACACCTTAGCCTCCTCCAAAGTCATAAAAAGTTTTGGGGCTTCATATTACGATTTAGTTTCCTAAATCATGCAAAAATATTCAGGATTTCATGTTTCCCTGTTAATTGTACTATCTTAGAAGCAGTATTTCTATTTTCTTAGAAAAGTGTGTGTTAACTTAGTTATTCCACCAGCCTTCTTCCGTCATCCTAGATCACAATAAGTTTTAACATTCCAATCGACCAAATTGGAAGTAAATTAAGCATGAAAAGTTAAAATATCAATATTCCCAATAAGATTTTAGAAATAACTAAATATGGATATCTCTTAGTTTCCTAGATTACCAGTCCAAGGGAGAGAAAGTTTTAGTTCTTAAACATAAGAGAAGAACACAAAAAAAATTTCATTGAAAAAAACTAAAATCATGTGTAAACAAAAGTAAGAACGACCAAAACTAATCATATCTTTGCTCCACAAGGATTTTTCCTTTTACCATGTAACTCGACTTGCATGCACTTACACTGAGATAATCTCTCACAAATCACTCAAATATAAACAAGCAAATATGCCCCGAAAAAATATTAAAATTACACAAATAGCATATAAAATATAAGAAATATCACATCAAATTTACTACACATCAAATTCTCCTAAACTTAAATTATATGCCATCAAATAATTCAATACCTGAAGTTAGAAGTTCGGAAATAGATTGAGGCTTAGGATTGCAGTGTTCTCTAGTCACGAAGGAAATAAATATATCAAAGTATACACACCTTTTCTTAAAATTGAAATTTCTTAACAACTCCCAATATCCTAACAAAACTTATATTAATTTTTTCTTTATATAATTATTTCTAAATCATTTAAATTTGATTTACAAATATAAGATTAGTTCTCAAATAAATAATATTAATTAAATTATTATCTTCTTCAATATGATATTATGAATTTAAACTTAAAGATATTTTCTATTCTTTGACTTTTAGAAGGAAGATTGTATCAATTTTGAATTCAAGTTTAACCTCAGACTTTTTCTCTAAAGCTCCTATATTTTTTTTTTCAATACTTAAAATTTTCATTTTTTTTCTTTTTCGTATGTTTTTTTTTTCTTTCAATGACGATTACTTTATCAGGTTAAGCTTTTCTTTTCATTCTTTTTTTTTTAATATTGATTCTTTCTTAAGTCAAATTCTCAATCATCTTCTAACTTTATTCAAAAAATTATAATTCAAGAGATACTAACTAATAATTGAATTATTTGAATTAATTAGTTATTAAAGTTCATATATTTGATAAATTAATTTTATATTTAGTCACTTTTACGCTAACATTTAAGGCATCCTTGTAATTAATTATTGTTAGAGGTCAGACATCAGAGAATTATTAACATTTTTCAAAACTTAATAAAGATTTATGTCACCTATTTTTATTTTGTTTATATACTATTAGATCACATTGTATTTTAATTGAATCTAATTATTATTTAAAGAAAATCTTTACAGGTCAGACATCAGAGAATTATTAATATTTTTCAAAACTTAACGAAGATTTATGTCACCTATTTTTATTTTATTTATATACTTTTAGATCACACTGCATTTTAATTAAATCTAATTATTATTTAAAGAAAATCTATGATTTAGATATTTACTCTTATTTTAGGATGCAATTTTTACATAAATCTCTCTCCCAAACTTAATTTACACTACACATGCAAATAATAACAAAATAGGGAAAAGAACATAACATAGTAGAACAGAAATATAAAATAAAAGAAAATTAACTTATGACAGAGAAGTAATATTAGCATAAAGAAAAATTAAACATAAGCATTAAGAAACACCATATCGATATTACATACTTATCACATGAAATATTAAAATCATCAAACATGATAACAATAATGAAAACACATCACAGCAGTCTACAAAAATAACAATCACATCACAAAACAATATAAAAACACAGAAGTCAAACGTCTAATATCTATCATCACAGAAATATCTCATACACAAAATAAACAAAAGCAATAGAAATAAAATATAGTCACAGAAGTGCAGTTAGAATATCAAAGGGAACAATCATCTTCGCCCTCATCACCATCTTCATCATCCTCCTCCTCCACATCCTCCTCCATAGGCTCAACAGTATCTTCATAAGAATCGGAAAATTGGTGCGTCCGGAAACTGAATATCATTGAGCCCCTGGTATGTCTGGCAATGTTATCATCCCTACTAAAGCCTCATTGGCCTGTACCTGGTAATGATTTTGACTTTGGTGCCGGTCAACATAAAAATCCACTCTCTATCTCATTTCGTGTTGCCACCATTAAACAATAGAAACATCATCGCTCAAAGTATCTATCCTCTCCAAAAGAGAAGTGGAGGAAGAAGATGGTCTGGGTTTAGAAGAGCTCTCTCCTCTCTCAAAGGATGTCCTACCATAATTCCTAATGGTCTTATTCATTATGGCTTTGCTAGGATATAACTATTCCTCCTAAACCTCATAATTCACCCCAACCATTAAACAAAGAGCAAAGATCGCTGCAGGATGCCCAAATTCTATCGTCATCCCCCTTTAAAATATTGAAAATGGACAGATTGATGAAACTTCCTACATCAATAGATTTTTAGCACTTTCCCTAGTAACCTCACAGATGTTCGTAGAGCAAAAAAGTTTAATAGAAATGAAATAATGTCTAGCCTTTAATTAGGCATTCAAAGTTAATGATTAGTTAATCAGTCTATTGTCATAAATGTGCCACAAACCACAAGAATCAGTAAGAAAAATGATGATCTCCACCAAATCAAAATAAAAAGGTATGAAACTAGAATAATCATGCATAACGATGCCAGAAAGCTCAAAAAGCGAATTGATTCTAACAGAACTAAAATCTACATACCACCCCCTCACAAAATTCTCATATTTTTACTCTACCAAGTTTGCATAGAATTCTCTAACCACATGTGTTACTACAATCCTAGTCTCAAAACAAAGTTTATCCCACTTTCAAGTATACATCAGTCCCTTGACTCTGCCCTAGCGTTAAGGAATCTTCTCTCTGGAATGAGTTTCTTTGAAACTAAAAAGTCATTATAAAGTTTTGTTGCCGCAATACTTACGAACTTCTTAGTGTCAAAGGTGGCGAGGTTTTTCGCTATGTTACTCTTAAAAGCCATGAATTGCCAAAAGAAATGAGATGAAGAAAATTTTGTGTATGCATGTGGAAAGATTAACTCTTTAAATGTATGTTATGCTCCAACCAAAAGCTTTTTTAAAGCTCCTCGAAACTCTCATTAATTTTACCTCTTATACCTCACTCAGTTTAACAAAAATAATTATGGGCAAAGTTTAAGATTGTCCTAGTAAAATATACTTCAAGCGTTAGGGAGATCCTTAAATTCTAATTCAGAAGCCTCAATTATAGAAAAAGCTGAAGGCTTAGCATTTGTTATGGTATCCAAAATCTCAAATCTATCCCTAATCACTTTAGGGATTGCCTCATTAGCTAGAGCAAATTCTTTCTTACGGTATTCACATCATTTCCAATCAAGTTTAGTTATGGTGGTCCATTTTCATAATTTCATTGCATTGGCTTCTAACACACCCTACCACCATATCTACACCATGGCATGAGTCATCCCTAGGGACTTGGGGATATTTTCATTGATTTTAAAATGCTAAAAGGGTTCTTTTGAACATTAACCCTCGTTGTAAGCTCCCATTTTTCGAGGCTCTTTCAGTGGCAAAGAAATATCTATCTAGTATGACTGGAATTTCCTTATCCTCTTCTTTGTCTAAAATTATAAAACTTGCTAGGAAGATAAATTTATTCACATAAATAAGTACATCTATAACCCCCATAAAATAGGTAATAGAATGATCAGCTGCAAAGATAAATTGGACTTCTCCTAAACTAATCTCCTAAAGATAGATGAAGGCATGAGGTTGATGTTGGCCCCTATATCACATAACATTTTCCTAAAGAATTTCTCACCTCTGACACAAACAATGGTGAAACTATCAGGATCGTTACGTTTTTGTGAAAGTTTCTTCTATAGGATTGCATTATATTTCTCTGTCAGGGCCATAGTCTCAAAGTCACAAAATTTTCATTTTTTATTCATAATATCTTTCATGAATTTAACATAACTAAGTTTTTTTTCTAATGCTTCTACAAAAAGGACGTTAATTGTAAGTTCCTTGAACATTTCTAAGAATCTCAAAAACTGTCGGTCGAACTTATGCTTCCAAAGTCTTTGGAGAAAAGATCATGATGTTCTCTCTTGTTCTTTCCTAAGACCTGGGTAAGATTTTTTTAAGTCAAGTAGATTTTCACCAAATTTAATAGGCTCGAGTCGGTTCTTTAAAGCTAGCCTCCATTTTAGTTATCTCTTTCAACTCCTTCCCAATCCTTAATCCAATGACTTTAACTTACTCTTTTTCTGTTTTGTTTGGATCTAATTCAGTGTTACTTGGTAAAGTCTTCCGGCGTCTATTATTTAAATAATTAACTGTTTGCTCTAATTGAATTTCAATATTCCTTATGACTACAGCTTGACATTATAATTGGTTCCCCATCTGTAACATTATTTCTTCTGAGGATAATTTTTTCTTTGAAATGAGAATTGGAAGTGAATCCAGGTGGATAAGTTGGTCTCGAGTTATTATTTCCCTGATTGCTTCACTTGCCTAAGAAATTAGGGTGGTTACTACCCTTAAGTTGATTTCCTATATTTTGATTATTCTTATTTCAATTACAATTTGGGTGATTCCTCCAAACAAAATTATAAATATCGAAATAGGGGTTGTCAAATATATTTTTAAAAGCATTCAGGGACTTCACAACACAACACTAGGATATACTAAATGTACATAAGCATTCTCTTCAATTACTAGTGATCATGGTGCAAAATTTATACCTACATTATATAGCCTCCTTGATATAGCTGCAACTTGTGAAGTCAAGATTGTTAATACATTGGTATCATGGATACAAGCTACTCTCCTAAAATTGATCATCCCGAAAGGGCATAAAAATTATTGGTAGACATTCCTCAATCAAGAATCCCAAATAGTTTAGCATCAGTGAACCTCCTCTTATAGCACCTATTATCGATCTCAAAGATCTCACTAACCTATTATAAAAAATCTAGATAATTAACCAATCAAGTGGAGCATGGTGTCGACACTTCCTAAGCAACTTTTTATCTCTCCCGAGCATCATAGATCAAGTCACTTTCTACCTGGATGAAGAAGGTTATATCATTCCTAAGCTTAACAGTTTTGAAATGTGAAAAGTACTTCTTTAGAAATTTCTAGTCTAAGTCAATCCAAGTGGTGATAGACTATGTCTTAATCACTTATTTGCCTTGTCTCTAAGAGATAAAGAAAATAACATAAGTTTAACAACATCAATTGAGACACTAATAAAGCTAAAGGTCGCACATAATTTTAAAAAGTTGTTTAAGTGCAAATTTAGATCTTTAATAGGTATACCTTTAAATTGATTATTCTAGACCATTTGGATAATGACAGATTTATGTTCAAAGATATTGCTTCTACAGCAAAATGATTGATACTCTGATGAATCTTTTCTACCAAGGGTTGGCATAGTTCCTAAATGGTCTAAGGTGAATGTTTTCTTCCTGAGGGTTCGTCATTTATCCTAAATTCTTTTTTTAAGTTCTGTAAGTTTACTATTTTTTTAGTTTTTCAATTTAAGGGTTAAATTGCACTAGTTCAGTAGTCTAAGTCATTCGCATACAACCAAGGACTAACTATGGGCTTAAACTAAAAAATAACACGAATAACTTAACACAAAATACTAAAAACACAACAAAGTAAATTAATGTGCAAAGAGTATAAGGAAATCACAAGCCCAAATATTTTGAATTTTATAACACAATAAATAACAATAAAGATAATGAGAAATACACAAAACAAAATACAGAACAACAACATAACACTACAATTTTCAAATCTAAATTTTTAATTTTCAACTAAAGTTCTCATAAATTGAAAATTGGCATTATTCCTCGGTAACAAAGTCAAAAACTGAATCTGAGATGCTGTGAAACACACATCAACTACGCAAGTATACGTGTCGATCAAGTAGTATACAGAAGAGTTTGTTTATCGATCCCACAAAGAACAAGTTAATTTTTCAAAAAAGGTGAACTTCTAGTCTATTAATCATAGGTTTAGTTTGAAGTGTTGAAGGTTTGTAATATTTTAAAATTTTTCCAAATCTTAAATTTTTCACAAATAAAACCTAAAGTGAGAGTATCGCTCTTGAATTGGAACTAAAAAGCCTAGATTTGTCCAAGTGATTCTACTATAGTTGATAATNTATATATATATATATATATATATATATATATATATATATCTGTGTGTGTGTAGCAACAGAATTGAAGAAAGAAGCTATGTTCAATACATTCCAAATTGATTATACAGATTTCAAGGTTAACCAAACCTTCATATTATGAGTCAAAAAAAACTAATTCATATGTATTAATAACATGAAAGGTCAGAATTCACTATTTGAAAACTCCAAATAATCATTCCATAAACGTTATGTGAATCTTGCATGTTCACATATTATCTAAATCTCTTTTTTAGATCTCTACCAGCTTCATCATAAGAGTTACCAATAAACCATATATGCATAAGTAAAGTGATGCATTGATAAGAGGTATAGAAACCTATCCATTGAATATAGAAGAATCATTTACGTTTTTATTCTTCTAGACATTAAAATGATCACCATATGAGATATCAATAACTTGCATAAGTTCCAATCATAAATACGTTTCCGCAATGCAATGTATGTTTAACATGTCTGCAATGCAATTTCTGCTTCCTGGTGGAAGTAAAAACTCTGCAAATTGATAAGCAAATTGCCCCATTATCTAATATTGCATTCGAATTGAGTGGTATGTATCTAATTGCCCCATTATCACAGGAAGCAATCTATCAATCCATGAATCACAGTTTTTTTTTTCTTGGTTTTAAAAAACCATATTTCACATTGCCCCATAATTCAAGCATCAAATTCTCACATAAACCAGTAGACCATTGCCCGAGTTAAAGATGTTTGATTTAGCACGTAAGCATTTCATTTCCCCTAAATTCTGTTAGCATTTCACATAAGAACTGTAAGCATTTGATTTAGCACGTAAGCACGTAAGCATTTCATGTCCCCTTCAGGTATTCCAATTGCAATGCGAACATCACATGCCTTATTCCAACGTAGCCAGTTAATGCAAATAAACAAATCCCAAATTCGTATGCCTTATTTCAATTGTAATGCCTTATTTCAATTGAAATGCAAATAAACAAACCCCAAATTCGTTGCCACTAACCCATAGCAGAGAGCAGAATAATTCAGCACAAATCCATCAATGGAAGGCCGGATACAAGTACAAATAACATTGTGCAGATCTCAACAAGAGAAATAAGTCCAACCAGTACACAATAGTACAGCACAAATCCAATGCATTCCAAAATAATCCACCGAAATCATCAGCAAGAAAACCCTAATTTCACCATCAATTGAAAATTGCCAAAATGTGGGAAAGAAAAACATTTCTCACCAAATTGAACTGGAAATAAGCATAGCAATACATCAGATCTCACTAGAGCAACAAACCAGCCGATGTTCGCGAGGGAGAAGATAGGGGAGAGAGAGGGGGAGGGGGAGGGAGAGGGCGAGAGAGATCACAGAAGGGCACGGAAGGAAATATTTCCCTAAACGCCAGTTGCAGACGCAGAACGCAGCATAGCCCCCACATTGAAATCTTATTACGAAATAAGGGCAGTGTTTCGGAGCGGCAAGAAAACGCTAGACAAACGTCATTTCCAAACGGTGCGGCGGCATTTTGAAAATGCCGCCGCACCCGAATAAGCTGGCCCAAACGGGCCCTAAGTCTTAACACAAACATGATAGGCACATCACATGAAATTACATAACATTAAAACAAAAATATCTATATTAAAACATCCTTTAGGACCACTCTTGATCAGTAGTGATATTCTCCATTCCACTCACCAAACAATTTCTATCGTAGCAATGGTAGAAAGGAGCATGAGGAAATTCTTTAGCAAATTTATCGTCGATCCACTTGTTGGTGCTATACATAGTCACTTGACTATCTTAGAAACATGCCAAACTATTGAATTGCAGTTTCAACTGCCAATCCATATGCTCGTAATGGTGGGAAAACTTTTCAACCTTTGAATGCAGAAAAGAAATCTCACATTCAATCTTCTCAAGTTTTTCCCTGAGGCGCTCCAGACTTACTGCGAGATATCCATTGAAATAGGTCCAAGCATCCTTATGCACCAACTTCTTTTCTTCAAATCTCTCATTTTCATTGCTCTCCATGATCTCTCAGATAAAATTTCCACTCTCCAATCTCTTCAGAATACTTAGAAATATTGTAGGGATACTTCAAATCTCGTCATAGGTGGTTTTATATAGAGGAAGAAAAAAAGAAACCAAAATTTTGGCGGTTTTAAGGAGTTATTCGAACTGTGGTGTTATAACGCCCGATCTGGTGCTATAGCGCCAAACTAACATACTCAATTCTCAATTTTTTTTTCCACTCTGCAAGTCCTTTAATATAATAATGTTTTGAGCTAACAAAATCCAATAAGACTCACAATCACTATATAGAACTCATCACAATAACAATTCAAATCCAAATCACACCGATAATTATGGATTGCTTCCCACAAAGTGTTTGATTTATCGTCGTCAGCCCGCATAATCATTGTTTTACTTAAGTCTGACCCAACATTAGGATCTCTTCAAATGCAAGACCATCTCCACTCATGTAAGCTTTTAATTTGTGTCCATTTACCTTAATCACTCTCCCAGTTTTTTGCTCTTAAATAGCAACAACTTCATATGGATATTCTTTTATCACAATAAATGGTCTTGACCACCTTGGTTTAAGTTTTCTTGAAAATAATTTCAATCTCGAATTATAAAGTAATACTTCTTGCCCAGGCTCAGAATGCTTTTTCTGAATTTTTTTATCATGCCTAAACTTTGTTTTCTCCTAATAAATTTTGGCATTATCAAAAGCTTCATTTCTCAATTCATTAAGCTCACTTAATTGTAGTAATTGTTTCTCTCAAGCATGTTTTAAATTATAATTAAACTCTTTAATTGCACAGTGAGTTTTATGTTCCAACTCAACTGGCAAGTAACATGTTTTTCGTATACGAGTCTATATGGTGTTATTCCTATAGGTGTTTTATAAGCAGTCCTCCATAAAACATTATTAAGTATAGCAGACCAATCAGTCCTTTTTGGATTTACCATTTTTTCTAATATTCTTTTAATTTATCGATTGAATACTTCTACTAAACCACTGGTCTGAGGATGATAAGTTGTGGCAATACGATGTTTAATCTCAATTTTTTTAGTTAATGTTTCAATCATTCTATTCCTGAAATGACATCCCCCATCTGTAGTGATAACTCGTGGCATTCCAAATCTTATGAAAATATTCTTTCTTAAAAATTTTGCTATGTTTTGAGCATCACAATAAGGTAAAGCAATTGCTTCAATCCATTTAGAAACATAATCCACAACTATTAAAATATAAATATAATTCTAAAGATGATACAAATAGTCTCATGAAATCTAATCCCCAAACATAAAAATTTTCAACCTAAAAAGTAAAATTTTGGGGCATTTCATCTCTTTTAGTAATATTGTCTACTCTCTGACATCGATCGAATACTTTTATATAATTGTTAACATCTTTAAAAAAAGTAGGTCAATAAAATACAGATTATAAAATCTTAAATGCAGTTTTATCCACTTCAACATGTCCCCAAAAATCTGATTTATGACATTTTTGAATAATTTCTTAAGTTTCTTCTAATGGTACACATCTTCGAATAATTAAGTCATTGCATTGTTTGTATAAATAAGGGTCATCCCAAAAGTAAGATTTTGAATCATAAATGAACTTTTTTAATTTTATGGTTATCTAATCTATAGGGTAAAATATCACTAACCAAGTAGTTCATTATATCAGCATACCACAGAATTTGTCATTCATTAATCTCGTATAATTGTTCATCAGAAAATTTATCATTAATTTCATCATTTAAATCTTTCTCATTTTTTTGTTTAAGCCTTCACAAATGATTAGATATTTGATTATCAGTATCCTTCATATCCACAACTTGAAAATCAACTTCTTACATTAAAATGACCCATCTAACTAATCGTGGTTTTGCCTCCTTCTTCATCATTAAATACTTTATAGCAGAATGATCAGTATGCACAATGCATTCAGTTCCAATAAGATAAAATCTGAATTTATCAAAAGCAAACACTATAGCTAATAATTCTTTTTCAATGGTAGTGCAATTAATTTTAACCTCATTAAGGGTTTTACTAGCATAGTATATCACTTTGAAATTTTGTCATATCTCTGTCCTAAAACAGCCCCTATAGTATAATCACTAGTATCCCACATTAATTCAAAAGGTTTTATCCAATCAGATAAAACAATAATAGAAGCAGTGATTAATTTCTCTTTTAAGTTAAATGCATAAAGGGATTCATCATCAAAATCAAAGTTGACATCTTTTTTTTAAAAGTTGACATAAAAGCTTAGAACGTTTTAAAAAATCTTTAGTATAACATCTATAGAAACCAGCGTGTCCTAGAAAACTCTTTATTCCCTTCACATTCGTAGGTGGTGGTAATTCAACAATAACTTGAATTTTCGCTAGATCAACTTTCATGCCATTTTAGAAATTTTATGCCCTAATACTGGCATTTTTCCTAGTTGAGAACAAAATTTGTTTCTTCACAACATTTTAGAACTCTTCCTAAATGATCTAAACATAAATTGAAAGAAATTTCAAAGACTGAGAAATCATCCATAAAAATTTTAATTTGTTTTTCAATTAAATCACAGAAAATTGACATCATACATCTTTGAAAAGTTACAGGTGCATTACATAATCCAAATAACATTCTTCTGAAAGCAAAAGTTTCATAAGAACTAGTAAAAGTCATTTTTTCTTGATCCTTGGGAGCAATAGGTATTTGATATTATCCAGAATATGCATCCAAAAAGCAAAAATAACGGTGTCCTGCTAATCTATCCAACATTTGATCCAGAAAAGGTAATGGAAAATGGTCTTTTTAGTGGCGGCATTTAATTTTCTATAATCAAATACAGATTCGTCATTTAGTAACTTGTCGGAATTAATTTATTCCTTTCATTTTCAACCACAGTCACTCATCTTTTCTTAGAAACACAAACAATAGGACTAACCCAAGAACTATCTTAAAATGGATAAATAATCCCAGCATCCAACCACTTTTAAATTTCTTTCTTAACTACATCTTTCATTAAAGAATTAAATCTCCTTCAGGATCAGCCCTAGGCTTATGGTTATCTTCCATTGAAGGACCGACTCTTTTAATATCAGTTAATGTTCATCCAAAGGTTTTTTTATGATTCTTTAATATTTGCAATAATTGTTCTTCTTGTTCCGCGGTTAAATCTAAGTATATAATAAATGGTAGTGTAAATGAGTTCTCCAAATATGCATGCTTTAAATAAATAGGTAAAATTTTTATATCAAGTTTAGGAGGTTTTTCAATAAATAAAATGAGAGATACTATTTTCAGTAGTATCCAAAATTTCATAATCTTCTTGAACATAATTTAAATCTCAGTAATCATCTCATTTGACTCCTCTTCAGAATCTCCTTGAGTCTTAGCTTCTTATTTTTTTTCTAAAATGACTTTATCTTTTTGATCAAATATGACTTCACATCCATTTCGAAAATAATTATCAATCACTTCATCAATTATACTATTATGTAATATTTTTCATTAGGATACTTCATTGTTTTAAGCGCGTTAAATGTAACTTCCTGATCGTTCACTCTCATTATTAATTCTCTTTTTGCACATCTATCATTACTTGTCTGATAGCAAGGAAAAGATTCCCCAAAATAATAGAAATTTTTTTATCTTCTTTCAAATCTAATACAATAAAATCAACAAAGAAGATAAATTTATCCACTCTAGCTAGTACATCTTCTATAACCCCCTTAAGATAAGTGATAAATCGATTCGCTAATTGTAGGGTTACAATAGTAAGAGAAATATCTCATAAACCTAAATTTTTGAATATAGATAATGGCATAAGGTAAATGTTTGCTCCTAAATCACATAAAGCTTTTCCACAAAATTTTTCTACAATTGCACAAGATATGGTAAAACTACCAGAATCTTTAAGTTTTCGAGGAAGCTTTTTTCAAATTATTGCACTACAATCTTCATTAAGTGCAACAATCTCATGATCTACGAATTTCCTCTTTTTATTTAAAACTTCTTTCAAAAATTTGGCATAACTTGACATTTATTCTAAAACCTCAGCAAAAGAGATATTAATTGTAAGCTTCTTGAATATTTCAAAAAATTTTGAAAATTATTGATCCAATTTTTGCTATTTATGTTTTTGAGGAAAAGGTGGTGGGGGTCTTTCTAAATTAATCTTAGTTGGAGAGTTAGGTGTTTCTAGTCCCTTAGGAACAATCTCTTCAGGTCTCTCAATTTATTCAACTTCTCTCTCAACTTTAATTTCTTTTTGAACTCCAACATTTAATTACTTTCCACTCCTTAGTTGGACTTCTTTAACTTGTTCTGGCTCTTTACTTTTGTCTTTAGGATTGATCTTTACATTGCTAGGAAGTGTTCCTTGAGGCCTACAGCTAAGTGCGTTAGCAATTTGTCCCAGTGGATTCTCCATATTTCTAATAGCAACACTTTGACTTTGTAAATGATTACCCATCTGCAACACCAATTCTTCTATAGACAACTTTTTCTTCTTAACTTGTTGATTAAATCCATTCGAATAAGTACGTCTAAAGTTTGCACTACTCTGGTTGTTCCAATTTCCTTGAGCATTCTCCCATTGTTGACTTTCACCATTAGGATTGTTGTTCCAATTGAAATTAGGATGGTTTTCCAACCTGGGTTGTAATAATTAGAATATGGGTTATTGGGTCTGTTGATAGCATTTATAGTTTCCATTGAAGTACAAGAATCAATCATTTGTCCTACTGAATTTTCTTCAACCATTTGGGGTGTTGCAGAAAATTTCATTCTAATTTAGTCTATCTTCTTAGATAATGCAGCAATTTGACATGCAATCATTGAAATAACATAATTATCATGAATACTGACTACTTTTCTAGGATTTACCCTACCAGAGGGTCATTGAAAATTATTTGTAGTTCTTTCTTCAATTAATGAATAAGCTTCATCAAAGAGTTTAAACATTAATGAACCTTCAGCAGCAGCATCTATAATAGATCTAAGAGATCTTACTAGTTCATTACAAAAAGTTTGAATAATTAACCAGTCTGGCAAAACATGATGTAGATATTTTCTAAGGAGCTCCTTAAATCTTTCCCGAGCTTCATATATAAACTCTCCTTCATACCGAGTAAAAGAAGTAATCTAAGCTTCGCAATTTTTAAAGATCGAAAATATTTAACCAAAATATTTTGAGCTAAATCTCCCCAATTTCTACTAGATCAGGTGCTAACCAATTTAACCGCATCTTAGCTTTATCCCTTAATGAAAAAAGAAAAAGTCCAAGTCTAACGACATCATTTGATATACCATTATATTTAAATGTAACACACTATTCTAGAAAACTAGCTAAATGTAAATTGGGATCCTCACATGGTATTCCTTCAAACTAAGCTTGAATACTTAAATGACTTTCATCTACTGTAGGGTTCGCATAATCTCTTAAAGGTTTTTGTAAATTATGATGTTCATTTTCAGCAGTTTGAATATCAATACTATTTTACGATGTGTTTGTCATTTCTTGAGAATTATGAAGTCTTCCTTGTTTTCGAATTTTTCTAATAGTCCGTTCCAATTTAGAATTGTAAGGCACTAAATTTTCAGATCCAGAACTACGCATAAACAATGTAAAAATAATTACAGAAAATAAAATAGCACACCAAAAATGAAAATATATATTTTTGAGTTTTTAATTTTAAAATTTTTTTTTGTTTTTAATTTTTAAAATTTTTTCAAATTTTTTTTAAAATTTTTAAAATTACAAAATTCAAAAAGTTTTTTTAATTTTTAAAATTACAATTCAAATAAAATTATAATTCAAAAAGTTTTGTCGCAATCCCTGGCAACAGCGCAAAAAATTTGACCTAACCCGGACTTACGTGTATTTTTACTTTTCTTAATTTTGCCAGAAAATATGTCTCAATTTATATCTAGCGGTTAGTATGAACAAATGTAATAATTTAAATAGATTTTAACACTAGAGATATTACGCAAGTATACGTATCGTTTCAAGTAATATAGGATTTTCTTTAAAACTCACAGTATCGATCCCACGAGAAATGTTGTAACTCTTAAAATTAACTCACATAAATTCTATTGAAATTGCAAATTAAAAAGATAAGAGATTTAAAATGACATGCTCACTAAAAATTACTACTAAAATAGCTAAAAAGAAAGTAACAACTAAATGCAAAAGCTTAACAAAATATAACAACGAATTTGGATATTATGAAAAGCCTTTCCTCTTGCAAAGAGATTTTAATTTATGTAGGATTCCCATGATTTAAGACAAAAATGAGATACTGTGACAAATAGAAGCATACCTTATTCTTTACCCTCTCCCGGTGTTTGCAAAGAACATTAGCTAACTTAAGACTGATTCCTTAACATCTTGACTCCACATAAGTGTTATCTAGTCTCTCACATCTAGATGCCCCTAGCCTATGCCACCGTAATGGCGAATCCCAGCATCAGGGTACTAAACCTTAAGCCAAACTGATAAGAATCTAGCATGTCACTTTAGATCTAACCAGTTTTACGCCCATTAAAACTTATCTCCCTATTTATTTGCACTTCCCTTTAGCTGATCGCAATGACTCTGCCTAGAATGAAGTGTGGTATCCACTAGTTGTGTGAAATCATAGCCATCCCAAGTCATTATATTTCTCATAGGATTTTAACCTCACAAGTGATCAGTTTGCAAAGTAAATAAAGATTCGGTAAAAAAACCATCACAATTTTTAAGAATAAAAAGAAATCTTTAAATCATTCTCATCCCACAAGATTAAATCTCATATGCAAGAAAAAAAAAAGGGAACTACTCAGAATTCATGGAGATTAAATAAAAACAAAACATTTGCATTGAAATAAAAGTCTTACAACAAAAACTTTAACACAGATACAAAGTTTCTTATATTTTCTCCCCAAGTAAACTTCTGAAGTTTCCTTTAAGCAATCTCCAAACTTGTTCTCACTAAAACACACTCACACTTACACTAGAACACAAAATATGAAAAATCGAACTTATTATTGCTGCCCAATTGAAGTTTTGAGGCTCCGAAAGGTCTCTAAATTTGGTCAAATCCTTCTCATTAAATTGAAAACAAAAAATAACCAAGGGTTGCTTCAAACACCCCTCAAAAATTTGGTCAAGTTTGATGTATCTTCAACAAAAGTAGTTACTGGCGTTATAACGCCAGTTTGGGGCGCTATTGCACTCTTCTCGCTCGACTGTGGTGCTATGGCGCCACAAAAAATCTTCATTTTTGCTCTTTTTTTCCTTCATTTCCTCTAAATGTCCATTCCATGTACCTGAAACTAAAAACATGTAAAATACATTCCTTTAAAGTGCAATATCATTAAAAATGTACATAGAATGTTTATGAAAGATGCACTAAAAACATGTTATTTTAGGTGGTTTAGGACCCAACACTATCATGATATTAGGATTCTTCAACTCGTTCAACTCCCTAAGCCGTCTAATTTACTTGGGGCTTACACTCTTGAGAAATTGGTTTTGGAAGAGCATGTGCTCTCCCCTCAATTACAATGTTGGACAGTTCTATCATTTACTTTGTTATTTTGTCCTGTAATTCCTAAATTCATTGTTCCATGAACTCTCACCATGTTAGAAGTATCCCCCAAGTGAGTTCCTTCTCTGTGACGCACTCTTCTTGTTGATGGCATGACTCCACGCTTACTCTAGCTTTTAGAATGTTCAAATCAAAAAATTTCTTATAGGTCACGCCCTAGAAAAGAACTTTGGATGGATGAGTGAAGTAGAGGCAAAATAGAGGAAAAGAAGTAGAGTGCACAATAGCACAAGTTTTATGAGAATCGATTTAGTAGTACCCTTTAAATAAGTGGCCACCTATTTATAAGTTATAGAAAGTATTTGATAAGTTACATATTTGTCCTTGTTTAAATAAGAACGTTACAAGTGATTAATGTACCATTACACCTTTACATATTTTTAATCGACTCTGGGATCATTTAACATTTGTAATCGTCGTTGGCACTGTTTCGTATTCATAATTGTATGAAGTGGGGTATTAATGATCCGCTCATATTAACATTAAATCATCTGATAATCATTCGGCCGGCTGAAAGTCCTTCGATCGGGTGAGAGTTCTTCGGTCTGCTGGAAGGTCTTCAGGCGGCCTTCTTGAGGTAACCCTCCTTAGAGACCTTGTTGTCATTAGGATGAATTTAGAATACCATAATTTGATGGGCAGCTTTATTTCGAACAAGAGGACTTTATAGAGGGTTAAAAAGGTTTTCTAGAGAGCGAACCTCGGTTCTCTCTGCGAGGAATCCCATAATCTGTTGAGTTGATAAAACACACCTGTCCTTCAAATCAGGTGCATAATATTTCGTCTAGATATACTTTTCTTCGGTCAGCCCAAGGCTCCAACCGAATGAAACGATGATCGACGCTCGGTCTTTCGACTGTTCCAATGCAATCTTTTAGTATCTTTTAAATGTGATATGTTGAATTTCCTCGAGATTTGCATGAACATAATTTCAATGTGCATCACAAAAAATTGCTAATAATAATCTTAAAATTAACATTAAATGAACAAAATTTAGTAGTCCCTTCTTAAAAAAGTGGCCACCTATTTATAAGTTATAGAAAGTATTTGATAAGTTACATAATTGTCCTTGTTTAAATAAGAACATTACAAGTGATTAATGTACCATTACACCTTTACATATTTTTAACCGACTCTGGGATCATTTAACGTTTGTAATCGCCATTGGCGCCATTTCGTATTCATAACTGTATGAAGTGAGATATTAATGATTCACTCATATTAATATTCGATCATCTGATAATCATTCGGTCGGCCGAAAGTCATTCAATCGTGTGAGAGTTCTTCGGTCTGTTGCAAGGTCTTCAGGCGGCCTTCTTGAGGTAACCCTACTTAG
Organism: Phalaenopsis hybrid cultivar; assembly: GCA_002079205.1. Classification (NCBI taxonomy): domain Eukaryota; kingdom Viridiplantae; phylum Streptophyta; class Magnoliopsida; order Asparagales; family Orchidaceae; genus Phalaenopsis; species Phalaenopsis hybrid cultivar. The sequence continues at coordinate 239,578 of JXCR01148774.1, read as the reverse complement.
AGACCTTATTGTCATTAGGATGAATTTAGAACACCATAATTTGATGGGCAGCTTTCCTTCGAACAAGAGGTCTTTATAGAGGGTTGAAAAGGTTTTCTAGAAAGCGAACCTCGGTTCTCTCTACGAGGAATCCAAGAATCGGTTGAGTTGATAAAGCACGTCTGTCCCTCAAATCAGGTGCATAATATTTCTTTGCTGGATATACTTTTCTTCGATCGGCCCAAGGCTCCGACCGAATGAAACGACAATTGACGCTCGGTCTTTCGACTGTTCCAATGCAATCTTTTAGTATCTTTTAAATGTGATATGTTGAATTTCCTTGAGATTTGCATGAACATAATTTCAATGTGCATCATAAAAAATTGCTAATAATAATCTTAAAATTAAAATTAAATGAACAAAATTTAATTCTTTATACTAAACTAAAAAGCTCTGAGATATTCATTTTCATCTTTCAAAAAATTGAAATTTATTGAAAAGAAATTTTGAAAAAGTGAATTTTATTTTCCATTAAACTAATATTTGATTTCAACTCTCATTATAGAATACTATTTACCTTTTGGAAGCTCTTTTAACCACTACACCTCCAACAACATTGCCCCGTTTCAACTCTTCAAAGAAAAATTTGTTTCAACCATCAAAGATGCACGTTAAATATGATTTTAAAACTTCCAAATTAATGTTAGACATGTCAATTAAAATTAAATATTTTACATACTTCAAATATATCTAATGACGACATAATTCCTTTCCATGGCAGTCCATGTTCGATTACAAATTTATTATACTCCAAGTTTATATAAAAGACCTTGTAGCAAATCTCTCCTCTATCTCTGTTTTTACAATCTGCTTCCTCTGCTCTCCTTAGCATTCACATCTTCCACATCACCACCTATGTTCCTAATATTGTAAATGTCCTGGCGTCCTTCATAATAAAAGCTGTAAGGAAAATAAAACATAACAACCATGGCATGGCCCTCCTCTTTTGGTCTCCCGATCGCCCCACTAGACATGTTACACAAACCGCAAGCAAAAATGAAAGCCACGAAATTCAAGCAATGGCTCCACATCATACTGTTTTGCTTCCATCAATGCTAGATCAAATAAAACTTGTAATTTCATTCAGCAAATAAATACAGTGAGAAAAATACAAAGCAAGAAATACACATATAAGCTGATGCCAAATACACGAACAGGAGCATCATATAAATACACTTAGAAAACCACGCTAAATAGCAGTAAGAATGTACGAACCAGCCTTCTACTAACGCATGCACGTTCTTCTGATTGAATGTCACTAAGAAAAATAATCAAAGAAAGTCTTAAAAGAGATGGGTACTGTTGCAAGAACCGCCTGCAAAGATTCCAAGTGAAACAAAGCAAATCAGCATTCAGGTGTTCTAAAGCCCAAAGTAAATCATACATTAAATACTATCCTGGTTCCAACACAAAGTTTAGGTGTTAGATAAGTAAAAATATAAGAATTGTGGCAGGTATGTAAATGCCCAAATAATGAAACATCTAATATAATCTATATTTCTGTTTAGTCACCAAATTTTCTAGGAGTATTGATACGCATGGCAGCACTAGCAATCTTAACTTATTTCAAACTTACTCTACCAGAGATCAAATCAAATATCAAGGGGCTAAATAGTTGTTGAAATGCAGCTGGGAGTCTCTCTCTTTTTGCATTGTTCTTGTGGATTGCTGAATGAATTGTTATGAATACTGCTTTGTGAATATACAACTTGAGATTGGCACAAAACAATATGACATTAAAGAGGTATAAAACAGTATTGTTGAAGTTTGAACATCCGACCTTCCTTTGGAGGTTGGAAGAAATAAGGCTAACCCTATGCCTAGTGATGAACCGAAGTATTCAAAACTAAGGAAAATCAATAATAAACAAGCAAAAAACAAATATAAATCTTCAAATTATTACATTTTGAATCAGCCTTGCAAAATGAGTATCATAATCACTATTAACTAAGGATAGCTTGTGAAAATGTTTTAATTGTATTCTTTGTTTCTTAAAAATATTAAAAAGGAAAAAATGTGTTGTTTGATTTGCTCTTAGATTTTTTTTAAAATAAGTTACTTTGTTTTTTAAATGCAAAAAAAAATAAATAAATGCTTTGTTAATTCCAAAATTTTTTTTTTTAAGTTCAAATCTTTTCTCGCATCCCTACAATATATAAAAAATTAAAAGAAAAAGACAAATTTTGGAAGGGAAACATCGGGCCTAATTATTTTATTATATCTTCTAAACGTATTAAAGAGAACTAAATATTTTCCTTAGATGGTTTTTATTTGTATTTTTTTTATAAATAATTTAATTGAAATGCTGGAAAAGATTTGAGAAATTTTAATTTTTATTCGTCTTAATTCACAAGTTTGAAATAATATCTCTAACAATTTTTTATTTGAGCAAATATGCACAACTTACATTTTGAACCAAATTACCCCCAACTTAAAATATGAGGGAGAATTTCACAAGCATTTAAACAAATCATAGTTAGTACTCTCTGAAAGCATCATCTTAAAGCATTAATGTGGACTCTTTCACTTGTCCACAATCTACACACCAGCAATTCTCGACCTCACATCACGCCACTCATTTTGACTGATGTGTTTACATATTTATTGATTTAGGTTACAATGCATTGCNGGTGAGTCAAGGTAGAGCTCATTTGACCATATGAAGCTCAATTGACTTGGGTTTAACCATAAATCCAAAAAGCTGTATGTGACCAAATCTTGTGTTTGGGCTAGGTTAGGCATGCCAATTGGCCCAATTAAATATGGCACTTGGTGTAGGAGATCATGAGGAACAACTTTCATGAAGGGTGAAAGTCATTTTAAGGTCAATTGGTTAATCAATTTGGTGGATTTTTGATTTTTGACCCATTTTAAGCATATTGGGCTAAGTTTGGGTCAAACTTGAGCTAGCCATGGG
>JXCR01148774.1:219207-235170 GCA_002079205.1 Phalaenopsis hybrid cultivar | reverse complement strand
TTATAATGATCTTACCTACTAAATGTTGGAGGTTAAGATCAATATGTGAAATTTCAAGTTGAGTAAATAGGAGAGTTTTGAGTTTCTAATGATGGGGGTACCTTTTCTAATTTTCTAAGACTAGTCAATAGGAAAGTCCTATGGCTAGACCTAGGTTATCAAAGAAGTTTCTAAACCTCAACCAAAAGTGAGGTCAACATATCCATTGAGATTGCCAACTCCAATCTGGTGATTAAAGCTTCATATTCTGCTTCATTGTTAGCGTACGGCTCTGTCAGGTGGTATGAAAACCTCAACATACCCTTATCTAGCATAATAAAGATCAAAATGATCCCTGCCTTGTCTAGTATAACTGTGCCTGACCCCTTGTCTCCCTAAACTCCAATCTGGTGATTAAAGCTTCATATTCTGCTTCATTGTTAGCGCACGGCTCTGTCAGGTGGTATGAAAACCTCAACATACCCTTATCTAGCATAATAAAGATCAAAATGATCCCTGCCTTGTCTAGTATAACTGTGCCTGACCCCTTGTCTCTCTTGGCTGACGAAGCACCATTGAAGTACAGTTCCGAGCACCGCGCACTAGAAAATTACATTTATAGTATTTTTTCGTCCGATAACTCTTCGTTGAGAGAGGACCCAGCTGGCAGTGGGTGTGCAGCGAGAAAGTCTGCTAGTATCTATCCCTTGATAGCACGAAGGGGAACAAAAGTTATATCAAATTGTAATAAGATCATTGACCATCTTGCTAAACATCCGAAGAGTGTTGGTCGGGTCATCAAATATTGCAACGGATTAACTTTAGAAATTAGGGTGATTTTATGAGAAAACATGTAATGACTGAGCATTTGAGCGGCGAAAATTAATGCCAGATAATGCTTCTCAATAGGTGGATACCTTATCTCAGTTGGTATTAGACGACGACTCAAGTAGTAGAGTGCATTTTCTTTGCCCTCATCATTGGCTTGGGCTAAGTGGGCTCCAAGAGAGTCATCCAAAGCCGCGGTATAAAGTATCAACGGTTTCCTGAGGATAGGGGCTGCCAAAATAGGAGGTGTCATTAAATATTGTTTAACATCCTCAAAGGCCCGCTGGCGTTTCTCTTCCCAAATAAATTTGACGTCCTTTTTAACCAATACCGAGAAAGGCTAACACCTACCTAAGAGATTAGAAATAAAGCGTCTTAGATATGCCAACTTCCCCTGGAAGGAACATAGCTGCTTCAAGGATTTAGGGGGAGGCATTTTCAAGATAGCTTTAATTTTATCCGGGTCGATCTTGATTCCTTGATGACGGACAACGGATCCTAGAAATTTCCCGGAGGTGACGCCAAAGGTGCACTTTAAGGTATTCATTTTAAGGTCATATCGTCATAATCGTTCAAACACGATCCTCAAATCATACAAATGGTCTATTTTTTGTTTACTTTTGATAACCAAATCATTCACCTAGCATTTTATTTGATTGTGAATGAGGTCGTAAAAAATCTTCATCATTTCACTCTAATATGTTGCTTCGGCGTTCTTTAGGCCGAACGACATCACTGTGTAGCAGAAAATTCCAATCGGTGTTCTGAAAGCTGTAAGTGCTGCATCCTCGAGAGCCATCTTAATTTGGTTGTATCCCGATGATCCATCCATGAAGGAAAAAATCTCATGTATCGAAGCGATGTCCACCATCATCTCTGGTATAGGTAGTGGAAACTCGTCTTTTGGACATGCTTTATTTAAATCCTTGAAGTCGACACAAACACGAATCTGTCCATTTTTCTTTTTAACAGGTACAATATTGGCTAACCACATGGGGTATTCTCTTCTTTAACAAAGTTGGCGTCTATCAACTTCTTCACCTCGGCGATGACTTGTTGTTCTATTTCAAGGCGCATTCTCTTGGGAGCTTATTTTACTCGGGATATATTCTTGTCCACCCCAAGTTTATGGACTGCAACCTCTGCGGACAGCCCTAGCATTTCATTGTAGCTCCATACGAAGCAATCTTTGAATTCTGCTAATAGTTTGACCAGTTCTGTAGATTCTTCGTCATCAAGTAGAGAACTTATAAATGTAGGTCGAGGTCGTTTTTCAGTCCCGATGTTAATCTCTTTCAATTCATTGACAGTTGATTTAATTTCTTCCTCAAATTCTAGCGGAGCATCTTCTATTGGTTGATCAACAGAGTCATCCTCTATATCGATACAATCCTCTTCTGACTCACTAGGAACAACCATGCAAAATTCAGAATCAACGATTGGTCCAACTCTACCAAATCCGAGACGTTCTTTTGAATTGGGAGTTCGACTTGTAGCATTCCATAATTTTTCAAATAGTTAAAATTTATCTTTTAATATTTGTTTTGGTAAGTGTCCCTGTTGAATTGACTTTCCATAATTTTTTAAGAAGTTGAAATTTATCTTTTGGCATTTGTTTTGGTAAGTGTCCTTGTTAAATTAACTTCTGAACACAAGGTGTTTTGGTAAGTGTCCCTGTTGAATTAACTTTTGAACACAAGGCGAGAAGTAACCAAAAGATAGTTGTTTTGGTAAGTGTCCCTGTTGAATTAACTTTTGAACACAAGGCGAGAAGTAAACAAAAGGCATTTCCATTAATTAATTAGAATCAACATCCAAATTTACATGTTTTTCAAGCTCAGTAGAGGTAGAAGCGCGGTAAAATTTGATCAGCTTTGAACTAACACTACATCCAAATTTACATGTTTTTCAAGCTCAGTAGAGGTAGAAGCATGGTAAAATTTGATCAATTTTGAACCAACACTACAGACTTCCTTGACCTTTAAACTCTCGACCTTTTGAGGGAGAATCAGAGTAAGGGTCATAGTATCCACGTAGAGGTTTATCTGATCATACATTGTTTCATATTCATTCCTCTCTGTATCTTCTAGGGATATCTCATACTGAGGTTTGTTCTGCTTTGTCATCATTATTTCATCTTTAAAAATGTCTTCATCACCAATGTTGATAGTTGGCCTAGTCTGTTCAACAATTAAATTGATCTTTCCTTGTCTGCGTCCCCGGCCTCAACCTAGGGTGCGTGAACTATAAAAACCTCCACCAACTCGTTGTAGGGGGTGGTAGAAGGTTGTTGAAGCGGAGTTGTATGGCCTCCTTTTTGTGATTCTCCTGAATCTTCATCTTTGTTTGTGATAACTTAATGAGAGAAGACAGTCCTCTTTGGTGGAGCGTAATAGGCAACATCTTCATGGATACCAACTTCATGTACTGAAAATGGTTGTAGATCTCCCTTGATGCACTTTTCTTGACCATCTTGCGGTATTTGATGCACTAATTTAGAGATGATGGAACCATATTGTGCTCATGAATCCATGGTCGACCCAATAAAGTGTTTAAAGAGGTCTCCGTGTCGATGATATGAAATTTAACGGTTATTACAAGTTCTCCAATCTTCATAAGTAATGTAATTGCTCCAAGGGCTCTTTCTCCCTTTTGGTTGAAACCTCTTAACATCATTTTATTAGCTATAAGCTCTTGAGCTTCAATATCTAAATAGGCCAATGTCTGTAGGCTCATCAAGTTAAGAGATGCCCCAGGATCCACTAAAACTCTGGATAACATAAATCTGCCGACGTTGACGGAGATATAGAAAGGGCGGTTGTGGTCGGCGGTACCGAGCAGCAAGTCTTCATCTGTAAAGTTTATCCTTGACTGTTCTCTCAACAAGAAAACTTCATCTGAGGATGTGCTATCCAACTGAGCTAACCAAATTTTTGGATCAAGCAAACCTGTAACCAGAGATTCTCTCATCTCCTTTGACAGGATCAGAGCATCGTAGATGCTTAGTCGGGCAGGCAACTTCCTAAGATGAGCTAGCACGTTGTAGTCTACTTCTGTAGGGTCCTCTGATTTTATCTTGATTATGTGGTTCTTCCACTGGAGGAGGTGGGGGTATCTCTTCTCGAGTCATTATCTGTTTTCCTTCGTCTATTGGAGATGTTCTTGGTGGTAACACTTTTCCGCTTCTCAAGTTAACTTCTGTGACTTCTTCTTCTTGAGATATCATTGTTGAATCTTCCAGTGTCTTTTCCTCCTCATCTAAAAGATCTAAGTTGATGGCGAGCGGTGTACCATGATGCTCGAGAGTTGGCTCTTTGTTATCGGTGCTGTTGTAAGCGATATCATTGAGTTCTTCTTTGGCTTTGACAACGAGTTCATCATACTCGAGTACGATTTTAGGATCATTTTGGGGATCGAGATTGCAGCTAGATCGGTCATAATCAGTCACGTTATTACCAGAAATAGTCAAAACGTAGTCGAAATCATAATCATTATATTCAAAAGACCCCGGAGGGACAAAAAGATAATCATACAAAGTCAAGGTTTCGAGGATTTTCTTCCCCAAATCTGAGATAACCAGTCTAGTAGAGGCAGCCCCTATCCTACCCCCCATCCTATCAATATTGGCAGTGACGCTTTTCTTTTTCCTACTCTTTGTCCTTGACGATGACAGATTTTCTGGCGAAACCTTCATCTCGGGCTCGGTATGCTGCAGACTCTGAATGGAGGCTTGTTTTGATGCAGACTGTATCTTGTTCAGTATCTTCCTAGACGATATGCTTCAAACCTCATTCCATTCTTCTCCAGTGTCTGTAGAAGCTTGTTTCTATGAATCCTGTATTTGATTGAGGACTCTCTTAAGTTCATCCCAAGCTATACTCCATCCATCTATTCCGACATATGGATCAATTGGGGAGATTGACTTAGATGAAGCCATGTTTATGGATCAATTAACCGTATTTTCTAAGTTAAGGGTATTTAAAAAAATAAGAAAAGCCCTATTTATCTATTTAAACTGCGCGTGCCACCTCAACCTACGAAGGCTCCGAAGGCATGCGTGGCGCGCTCTGGTTGGACGCCGCCGTCCACGTAGCTTGCTGACTCAGATCACTGTTTATGTCTCGAAGCGCTGTCCGGCTCGATCTCCCCCATCCATTTGATACACGCTTGATCAAACAGCTCCCCGTCATCGTCCCTAATAGAATGATTCCATGCCCGTCCACACTAAAACCCTAAGATCTCAGCCTAGACTCAACCAAATCACTTCAGGTTTGATCCTATGGACTCGTCTAAGTGAGACGAACACATCCATACGGTTGATGTACCATAATATCAAGACTAAGTAAATGGGGAATCAAAATGAGCTCGGGAGGAGGAGAAGTTTTATACCTTTGCTCTAAGAATGGAGGCTTCAATCAGAGGTGCTCGACATAGTCGTCAGGGTCCAAGAAGGCTAGGGATTGAGTCCCTGGTCTTGGTGTAAGGCCTAGGTATGAATTCAACCAAGCTCGATTTTAGGTGTTGATCTAGAGCTATGGTGGAGGCTATTTCAAAGCATAATTTGATGGGGCTTTGTCTTCTCTTACTGTTGTGAAGGTGTGGGCACAATCAATTGAAGTTTGGTGGAGTGTGGAGGTGTGTTGGGTTCTGCCCTTATTTCTAGCAAGGTTTCAAGCTCAAAATTGAGCTCCGACAATGGGAATGGGTGAGGGAAAAATTGGAATGCACTAGGGAAGCTCTATGTGAAGTTTGGAGAGGCCTCTCTAAGAAAATTTCAGCACACCTCCCATGGCCGTAAGAGGTGCATTTTTATAAAATTGTCCATGGGGTGGCTCTCAGGGCATAAGTTTGGGTGCATTGTGGTTCTTAGGTAGAGGGCAGAGGAGCTCTTCAATTTGATTTGGATAAGATGGTCTCTAGGTTTGATTTGGGTGAGGTGTCCTAGGAGTGGCTCTCAGTTTTGGGCTTTTCTGCCGCTGGCCGATCGGCCCAGGGGGAGGTGGCTAGGAGCTCAGGGAACCCAGAGGAATCCATCACAGCAATTTAATGCATGGAGGTGGCTAGGAGCTCAGGGAACCCAGAGGAATCCATCACAATAATTTAATGCAAATGTGTTTGATTTAGCAAAGATATCTTAAGCATGTGCATTTTTGGAAGTAAGATCCCTTAATTTGGTGGACCTTTGGTCCATGGCTTGATTTATGTGATTTCATGTTGTTTGGATTGGTCACTAAGTCCAACTAATGGCTATGGTGGAGTTAATTTTGTGGCTTTAGGGTGGTTAGGTCATATTTAGTGCTTAGGTCCAAGTGGGTGCAAATCACCAAAACTTGGGTTTGAGCTAGGTTAGNTTAATTTGGTAGTTCTAAGGTGGTTAGGTCACATTTAGTGTATGGGTCCATGTGGGTGCAAATGACCAAAACGTAGGTTTGGGCTAAGTCTAGCCATGTCAATTGGCTCAATTTATTGTTGCATTTGGTGTAGATGATCATAAGGAACAACTTTGGTGAAGGATGGAAGTGTTTTTGAGTTCAATTGAAGGGTCAATTTGAGCGAATTTTGAACTTTAATCAATTTGGTCACGTTGGGCTAGNTTTGAGTCCAATTGGAGGGTCAATTTGATGGAATTTTGAACTTTAATCAATTTGGTCATGTTGGGCTAGGCTTGGGTCTAGCTTGGGTTAGCCTTGGGCTAAGTCCAAATTGATTATTATAAATGGTCAATAGGGACATCATGAATATTTTTCAACATCAATTGGATGCCAATTTGGAGGTTAAGGCAATCAATTGGGTGAAATTTGGGGACTTAGCCAATTTGGGGCTAAATTTGGGAATTTTGGATTTAGGCCAAAATCAAATGGATTTAAGACTTCACCAAGGCCAATTTATGGTTGATTTTGATGTATAGGAATGTTATAAATATTTTTCAATGTTAATTGAGACCAATTGACTAGGCTATGGGTTCTATTTGGTGAGATTAGGTCATATGGTCAAAATTGGGGTTTTGACCCAAATCAAAATTGGGCTCAAATCATGGACCAATTGAGCTTGGATTTGGTTTATTTTGGTCATATCAAAAGTGAATTTGAGTTTAGGATTGTAATTTCAGTCAATTGAGATCAATTTGATTGACATTTGAATTGGATTTGGGGAAATTTGGGCCCTTAAAGGCAAATTTGGGGGTTTTGGTTAAAGATGGTTGAATTGGCCAAATTGAGTCATGTGGTTGTTGAGAGAAATAAAATTGGGAATATTTGAGATTTATTGGAATTTTCTGGGAATTTTTGGAATTTTTGTAATTTTGGGTCAAAGAGGGGTATTTTGGTAATTTTGGGGTGTTTTAGGGTAAAAGGCCAAGATGGGAATTTTGGTAGAGTTGGGGTACCAATCATCACCAACAAGCCATGGACCAATGAGAACCCCATTTTGGGTTCTCTACATCGTGGTCTTGGCCAAACCATAGCCCTAGGGCTAGTAGGTTTAGGGGACCATCTACATGAGTATCCCAAAAGATCAAAGGATCTAGGCTAGAAATTTAAGTTCAGGGATGTGAGTGATTGTGGGTGTAGATGAGTGTAGTGAGTGTAGTGAATGTAATGAATGCCTTAGCTTTAGACCAACACCTAGGGTTAACCTTAGGGTCCAACAGTCCTACGGGTGACTCATCTTCAGTTTCCCCCATAGTGATCCCACCTACTAAATGCTAGAGGTTGAGACCAACATGTGAAACTTCAGGTTGGGTAGAGAAGAGTTTGGAATTTCTAGTGGTGAGGGTTTCACGTCTAGTTTTCTAAGAATAGTCAATAGGAAAATCATATGGCTAGACCTTAGGCTACTAAAAGGGAAAAACAAAACCTCAACAAAAAGTGAGGTCAACAGATGGTCAATGATCTTATTGCAATTTGATATAACTTTTGTTCCCCTCCGTACTATCAAGGGACATATACTAGTAGACTTTATCGCTACACACCCACTACCAGCTGGGTTCTCTCTCAACGACGAGTTACCAAACCAGCAAATATTATAAATGGAATTCTCCAGTGCGCAACGCTGGGAGATGTACTTCGACGGTGTTTCATCAGCAAGAAAAGACAAAGGTTCAGACATAGTTATACCAGGCAAAGCAGGGATTGGTTTGATCTTTATTACACCAGATAAGGGTATGTTGAGATTCTCATACCACCTGACAGATTCGTACACCAACAATGAAAAAGAATATGAAGCTTTAATCACCAGATTGGGAATGACAATCTCAATAGATATAACAAATATTGCCATCTATGGTGACTCCCAACTCGTCATCCAGCAAGTCACCAGACAATACAAAATTTTGAAACCAAGGTTGGTAGAACACCATCAGTACACAATGAAGCTCTTGGAGTAGATTCCTGATGTGACTTTCTATCGGATTCTTAGGGGAGATAATGCTCATGCCGATACTCTCGTAAAACTCGCCAAGGAAATGACATGTCCCCTAGAGGATTCCATTAAAATCACAGTGCAAGGAAGGCGAGTCTTGTCTCAGATCGACCTTGCAAACTCGGAAAAGAAGAAGCAATAAATACAGTTGCAGACATCAGTGAAGATTGGTGCAAGCCACTAAAAGAATATTTACATACTGGGAAGCTACCAGAAGACAAGTCTGAAGCATACCATATCACAAGAAGGGCTATATCTTACGCCTTGATGGGAAACATTATATACAGAAGATCAGTCTACCTGATGTTGCTACGGTATTTGAGCAGTGCCGAAGCACAAAATATTGTCCAAGAAGTACACGCCGGATTGTGTGGCCTCACTAGTCAGGGCCGAAAATGAAAATGAAGATCAAGAGACTTGGATATTATTGGCCAGCAATGATGTCTGACTGCATGGATATAACCAAAAAATGTCATCAATGCCAAGTGCAAGAGGTGGTCTTACACCAGCCTCCAAATGTGCTACACTCACTGTTGCCTCGTGGTCATTCAAGTGTTGGGGCATAGATATAATATGTCCAATAGACCCTCCATCTTCCAAAGGACACATGTTTTTACTTGCCGCTACAGATTACTTCTCCAAATGGGCAGAGGCAGTACCATTACGTGAGGTTATGGCACAACACGTCCTTCAATTTTTCAAAAGCCAAACTGTCTACCGTTTCAGAGTACCATGAAAAATAATTTTCGATAATTGGACAGCTTTCAGAAGCACCAAGATTAACAATTTTGTCAAAAGACACAAGATAGATTATAGATAGTCTACGATTTACTATCCTAGAGCAAAAGGTCTGGTTGAAGCCTTCAACAAAACACTGGTACAAATTTTAAAAAACACTGGATGAAAACAAAAGGGATTGGCACAACAAACTATTAGAAGCCTTGTGGGCCTACCAGACGACGTTCAAAACTCCCACTTAGTGTACACCTTATATGCTCGTGTACTGGTTCGAGGTCATGCTACTGCTAGAAGTTCAAACACTGTCTCTTAGAGTTGATGTTGCCAACCAACTCGCAATAGGAGAAAGTGCAGAACTCAGACTTGAAGAACTAGAGAGTCTCAAGGGAAAATAACTAGAAGCAGAACAACACTTGGAGATTTACCAGGTGAAGATGGTACAAGCCCATGACAAATTGGTCCACCCAAGTACATTCAAAGTTGATGACCTTGTACTTGTGCTCAAAAGGCCTATTCTTGCACGCCACAAAATAGGTGGACAATTCGAGCCAACTTGGGAGGGACCATTTATCGTTGAACAAGTCTACACAGGAGGAGCCTACCAGTTAGTGGACTTCCAGGGCACCTATGTTATCAGTAAATGAACGATATCTGAAAACCTATTACCCAACCTGACGCCGCTTGCCTCTGCTTGCTTTGAAACTTTGAAAACTTTGCTTGTTTTGGTTATCTTTATGGGCCAAATGTCTATGACCGGGTCCAAATTTTGTAATTAACCTCAATATAATGAAAATTTTGAAAAAATATTTTAAACTTGAAATTTTCTCCTGTCCACTTTTGAGTTTAATGTTCCACGAAAATTAAATTCATACATAAATAAGCAATTCTTTTCAATAAAATAAATTAAAATTCAGTTTAAAAAATACTTTATCTTGTTCTTGTTCATGCTAAGTTTTGACCCACTGACGTTTTTCCTGTCGTCTGCAGAAAAATGTTGGGACAGAGGCTGATCTTTGCTTTCAAGGATGGCTGGTGCCTCGCACTAAATGAGGGGATGATGCTACAGGGCAGTAACATAGACTTCAACATGGATTTTAACCAGGTTGACATGGACTACGAAGGTCCTCTCATTAATGTAGTTAGCTGCAAAGAGAAAGAGGGATTGCCTTCACTGCTGAGAGTGACCACAAAAGATAATGTATCACATAAAGGAAAGAATGTGATAATAGAGCAAGATCAGATGGAAGGGCCCAGCCGTCTGCCCTCCATGGTAGCTACACCAGCTGGAGGCCTAGTAGCCAAAAATATTGAATGACTGTCAAGTCGCTTTGCAAGACGCAACGTAGGAATGCCCGCCACAAGAAGCAGAGGGATTTTCTATGACAAGAACGCAAACGTCAGAGAGGATGAACAACTTACTCACCACTATTCCTGAGGGGCATATTTATGATCCAGACCTGAAAGAAACTTATGCTAGCCTATCCGCCAGAGATGAAGAACTAGGGTTCATCACAGAGTCAGATACACTTTCAATTTCATATATTTTATGCAAGGGTTTCCTGACATGCAACACTGAATTACCAGCCGGGACATCAGCCACGGGGGCATTTGTAGAATGTCTAGATTGCAATGTTCTACATTTACAATGATTTAGTACATTGGAGGAGTATACCTCTAGCACCAATGGGTCTCAGACTTCAGGTTTTATGATGGATGAGCCATACGTCCCACTGGGGACAGATCAGTATGTACCATGGAGCCCAGTGTCGTACATCCCGCTAGACGACGAGTCTCGTATTCCAGATCAACCAGCGCCAGTTTAGGTTCTTGCCAATGTTTATAGGGAGGAACGCCCGCGATAGCTACCGACACCTAGTACGACGGAGTACTACAAAGTAAGCAAAGTAAATAAAAGAGAATTTTAATTTTACGAATAAGTTCAAGGAAAATTCATTAACATATTGGAGGGATTAGAACTCTATACCAGAGTCTTCTCAAATATTGATGAACAAAGTATACTTGACTGCATTTTTGACCTAAGGGATAAAGGTCGAGTAGGTTTACTTATGAAAAGGACTTATTCCGAGCCAAGGAAATGGATGCGAGGAAAAGGTAGGATTATTATCCAGTGTGGTTGCTGCTACAACTTTACAAATGACAGATAGGAGAATCCGTCTGGGATCCTCAAACACGATCAAGTAGATCCACTACCTCCAATGATAAAGTGGATGATCAAAAGAATGTTCAAATGGAGTATTATGTCTGCTACCTGCATTCCAAATAGTTGTATTATCAACATCTATGATGAAGGTGACTGCATACCTTCTCACATCGATTATCATGATTTTGTATGACCCTTCTGCACGTTCTCATTTCTTAGCAAGAGCAATATATTACTTGGGAAAGAAATTGATATCATCGGCCCTGGTGAGTTTAGAGGCTTTGTGGAGATTCCTCTACCAGTTGGTTCAGTCTTGGTTCTTAAAGGCAACAGTGCAGATGTCGCGAAACATTGCATTCCAGGGGTACGACATCGTAGGGTGTCCGTGACCTTCCGTAGGATGGATGAAAACAAATACCATATGGATTTCAGCCAGACTCAGAACTGGAGGAGCTACTGTTGTATGAGCTATGAGAGGGTTGTACCTCTAAGTACATGCAAAGGGAACTCTTATCCTGGAGCATGACTTAGAAGGTCTGCTTGATCAGGAGCTCGTCATACTTGGTACGGATGGTCAGAGGGTTCACTTTTTCTCATATAGCAACATGATATGTATCTGATATGTTCAGCGTACAATGTATTCATAGCATGAGATGTTCTGAATGTACTTCAACATGGAGTATATATTGTACCTTTTTAGGAGTTAGCATATGTTTGATATGTGACATCTTTATTTAAGAAGATTAATAAAAATTTTCTTAGAATTGTGCCTTCTTATCAGTTTCCTTTTGTGCGATGGATGTAAACCACGAACCACACTTTGGTTCAAAATTTCAATGAACGAATAGCGAAACAACAAATCTTTAACAATAAATAAAATTCAAATTTAAATAATCACAAATGAATAAACAACAAAACAAATTTCTTTTGAAATCAACCAATTAACATTAAAATTTTAAAGACATATTTTGAAAAATTAAATGTGATAAAAATAATAAGAAAAGAAAATGAATTTATTGTGTGGATTCACTTGTTCTCAGAGTTTCTTACTCTTTGTGCGCGCAACACAACTATCTTTATCTGCATTAACTCTCTTCACATCCCAACGGAGTTTCACATTCTGCACAAAACCCCACAAAACTCTAAAAATCTTCTTCAACAAAATCAACCTTTTCACATGATAAATTTCTGTAAATTCAACATCACAAACTCTCTACATTGTTTTCATATGACTCTTAGGGTCAGTACCCAAATTTTGACTCCCCATATCCGAGGATCGGTGCGAGGCCCCATTCAATGGATGTTAAGGCTTCCGACTCCTTCCAAAGATTGGTGAGAGACCCCCTTCAATGGATGTTAAGGCTTCCAATTCTTTCACATAATCTATTCAAATATTCCGCACAAATTCACATGTGTGAATCTACATATTTTCTGCATAAACACATATATTTTTTTGTTACCTCTTGAGTTAGATGTGAGTCCTAGTGCTTTCCTTCTCAATGTAGCACATATATTCTCTTGTCGCTGCTTGAGTTGGATGTGAGACCTAGTGCTTTCCTTCCTAACGTGACACACATATTTTCTTGTTACCTCTTGAGTTGGATATGAGTCCTAGTACTTTCCTTCTCAATGTAGCACATATATTCTCTTGTCACCACTTGAGTTGGATGTGAGCCCTAGTGCTTTCCTTCTTAACCTGACACATATAATTTCTTATTACCTATTGAGTTGGATGTGAGTCCTAGTGCTTTCCTTCTCAATGTAACACATATATTCTCTTGTCATCACTTGGGTTGGATGTGAGCCCTAATGCTTTCCTTCCTAACATGAAACACACATATTTTCTTGTTACTTCTTGAGTTGGATGTGAGTCCTAATGCTTTCCTTCTCAATGTAGCACATATATTCCCTTGTCACCGCTTGGGTTGGATGTGAGTCCTAGTTCTTTCCTTCTCAATGTAGCACATATATTCCCTTGTCACCGCTTGGGTTGGGTGTGAGTCCTAGTGCTTTCCTTCCTAACGTGACACATATATTTTCTTGTTACCTCTTGAGTTGGATATGAGTCTTAGTGTTTTCCTTCTCAATGTAGCACATATATCCTCTTGTCACCTCTTGGGTTGGATGTGAGTTATAGTTCTTTACTTCCTAACGTGACACATATATTTTCTTGTTACCTCTTAAGTTGGATATGAGTCCCAGTGCTTTCTTTCTTAATGTAGCACATATATTCTCTTGTCACAGCTTGGGTTGGATGTGAGTCCTAGTGCTTTCCATCCTAACGTGACACATATATTTTCTTGTTACCTCTTGAGTTGGATGTGAGTCCTAGTGCTTTCCTTCTTAATGTAGCACATATATTCTCTTATCACCGCTTGGGTTGGATGTGAGTACTGGTGCTTTCCTCCTAATGTGACACACACATATTTTCTTGTTACTTATTTAGTTGGATGTGAGTCCCAGCACTTCCCTCCTCAATGTAGCAGATATTTTCTTTGGAGACGGATGTGAGCCTCTATGTTTTCAAACTCGATTCGGTCCTCCCACATAATCTTATTCTCATCTTTTTGAAATCAATTTCAAGATAACCTTAAATGGATTATGACATCTGATTCTTATTTTGGGATTGATACCCAAATTTTGATTCCCATCTTGTGGTCAGCACTTATATATTGATTCCCATCCTTTATAAATACCGAAAATTTCATAACCCAAAATTCACTCTCTGATCCCTAGCGAGAGTCCTTACTCCTTGATTTCAATCAAATGATCATCTCTTAATATCCTCAGTATAAACAAATCACACACACAACTCTACACATACTTCTGGGTCTATTGACTTAGGAGTTTGTATTGGTTTTTGTTGATCTCGTCGATCAATGCCAATACGCGCGGTATGCTTGCCCAACACACGACATCTATTGGGGGTTTGCAATTCATTCCTTCTAATGAAGAGTGGCATTAAGTTAAGTGTTAGGAATTGTGTGTTTGGAGCTAGTTGACCTCACTTTTGGTTGAGGTTCAGTTTTTCCTCTTTAGTAGCCTAAGGTCTAGCCATATGACTTGACCTCACTTTTGGTTGAGGTTCAGTTTTTCCTCTTTAGTAGCCTAAGGTCTAGCCATAGTGACCTCATTTTTGGTTGAGGTTTAGTTTTTCCTCTTTAGTAGCCTAAGGTCTAGCCATAGGACACTTTTGGTTGAGGTTTAGTTTTTTCCTCTTTAGTAGCCTAAGGTCTAGCCATAGGACTTTTCTACTGACTATTCTTAGAAAACTAGACATGGAACCCTCACCATTTGAAATTCTACAATTTTCTCTACTCAACTTGGATTTCCACATATTGGTCCAAACCTCTAGCACTTAGTAGGTGGGGTCACTATGGGGAAAACTAAAGATGAGTCACCCTTAGGACTGTTGGAGCTTAGGGTTTACCCCTGGGTGTTGGTCTAGGGCTAAGGCACTCACTTGTAATCATTTACACTCACAATCACTCACTACCCTAAACCCATAATTTTTTGGCTTTGGTCCCTTGATACTTTTGCGAGACTCATGTAGGTGGTCCCCTAAAACCCATTAGCCCTAGGCTAGGATTTGGCTAAGACCACTACATAGAGGACCCAAAATGGGTTTTATATTGGTCCATTGCTTATTAATGGTGGTTGGTACTCCAACTCTACCAAGATACCCAACCTAGCCTTTTGCCCCTAAACTCCCCCAAATTACATAGATACCCTTGAGACCTCAAATTTGGCCAAAATTCCCAAATTTACCCAAAATACCCAACTTGGTTCAAAGATCACTTGAAACACCTTGAACACACCCAAAACTACCCAAAATCACTATTGACCCCATTTTTGGTTGATGTTTAGTTTATCACATTTAGTAGCCTAGGGTCTAGCCATAGGACTTTTCCTGTTGACTATTCCTAGAAAACTAGATTTGGAACCCTCACCTTAGAAATTCTACCCTCTTCTTTACTCAACTTGGAGTTCCACATATTGCTCTCAACCTCTAAGTACTTAGTAGATGGGGTCACTGTAGAAAAACTCAAAATGAGTCACTCTTAGGATTGATGGACCTTAGGGTTGACCCTGGGTGTTGGTTTGGAGCTAAGGCATTCTCTACACTAACAATCACTCACAACCCTGAACTTAGATTTCTAGCCTAGATTCCTTGATCTTTTGGGATACTCATGTAGATGGTCCCCTAAGCCTACTAGCCCTAGGGTTATGGTTTAGCTAAGACTACTATGTAGAGGACCCAAAATGGGTCACCTTTGGTCCATGACTTATTGGTGATGTTTGTTACCTCAAATCTACCAAAATACCCATCTTGGCCTTTTACCCCTAAAACACCCCCAAATTACCAAAATACCCCTCCATAGCTCAAAATTCCAAAAATTTCCAGAAAACCCCAATAAATCCCAAATATTCCTAATTTCATTTCTTTCTACTACCACATGACCCAATTTGGCCAATTTGACCATCTTTAACCAAAATCCCCGAATTGCTCTTTAAAGATCCAAATTTTCCCAAATTCAACTCAAATGTCCATCAATTTGATCTCAATTGACCCAAATTTCAATCCTAAACTCAAATTCACTTTTTATATGATTAAATTAAATCAAATCCAAGCTCAATTGGTCCATGATGTGAGCCCAAATTTGATTTGGGGCAAACCCAATTTTGACCATATGACCTAATCTCACCAAATTGAACCCATAGCCTAGTCAATTGGCCTCAATCAATGTTGAAAAATCTTTATAACATTCATATACATCAAAATCAACCATAAATTAGCCTTGGTAAATCCTCAAATCTATTTTATTTTGGCCTAAATC
>JXCR01148774.1:181504-219100 GCA_002079205.1 Phalaenopsis hybrid cultivar | reverse complement strand
TTGACCATTTACAACAATAAATTTGGACTTAGCCCAAGGCTAACCCAAGCT
This sequence comes from Phalaenopsis hybrid cultivar, assembly GCA_002079205.1. Lineage (NCBI taxonomy): Eukaryota > Viridiplantae > Streptophyta > Magnoliopsida > Asparagales > Orchidaceae > Phalaenopsis > Phalaenopsis hybrid cultivar. The sequence goes on along the minus strand of JXCR01148774.1, from coordinate 219,049 downwards.
AGACCAAAGCCTAGCCCAACATGACCAAATTGATTAAAGTTCAAAGTTATGNGGAAAGTCCTATGACTAGACCTAGGCTACTAAAGAAGTTTCTAGACCTCAACCAAAAGTGAGGTCAACAACTCATTAAATCTTTAACTTATTATTTTTATATGAAAAGCATGTAAAAATCAATATATAATTTTATATGAATAACTAAGTACTCATTTGATTTTTTTTGTTTTTCAATTAATATAAACAAATAAAATTAAAACCAAGTATGAATATTAAAATTATTAAGCAAGCCAACTATAATAATATTTTTTAAGTTTCTCCCAAGCTCAAACTGCACATGAACTTATGATTCAACCAAGCCAAGTCCAAGCCATTACATATTCGACTCCACTTGGCTTGATTATAGCCTTACTCTAGTGACATGTACACCCCCTTCATCATTTTTTTTATGTTTTATGATGATACCTTTCATTAAATTTATTAATTTAATAAAGTAGGATTGCATACCTCAAAATTATTTCTAATGATTCAATTGCCAAAATTTTTATACATTAGCTAGGTTAGACTTACGGCATTATAAGATTCAAAGTGTTATCTTATGCCCGTCGATTGAGACATCACCAATAAAGGCCACTATTGAACCAACACCATCAAAATTTGGCTAATCACTTGAGGTAAAGTTAACCCATGAAGGTTAATCAGGCTGCCCATGGACGGCATCATGCAACCACTTCATCCAAGTTAAGGCATTAATTTGATATATTTTAATAAAAAAAGTTGAAAAATGCCCCTCTCAAAAAATTTATAAATAAATAAATTTCTACATTATCTTGATAGATTTTGTTAGAGGAAAATTACAGATTCATGNGAAAAATGCCCCTCTCAAAAAATTTATAAATAAATAAATTTCTACATTATCTTGATAGATTTTGTTAGAGGAGAATTACAGATTCATAGAGACATAGAAAACTTTGATTAACTCATGGAGCATTAATTAATTACTTATAATTTATGGCCCATCAAATTATTCTTTATAGCTTCCCATCACATAATCTCTCTTCCTATTCGAAGAATGTAATGGAAATCATTATCTTCCAACAATTAACATTTGGCATGCATGAACCACTAATATTTGACCTCTATCATCGAGGTCATTGGGGCTATCTTATTATTAGAAGAATGGTTGAATCAACTGCCCTCTATCACCTAACATTTGAAGTCCCCCATCATTTTTCATACGAAACATATTATTTTTTCTATGATCACCCATATTTCATGTGGTACATTTCATTCTTCTTGTTACGCATATCATTGATTAACTCCTAACTTCCATGAGACAAGGAGCCAACATTAAGGGTCTGTTTGGTGCAGCTTCCTGCCTGTTGTGCGGCACCGCCCGCAATTATTTCACGTTTGGGGCGGTGTCTCGTCCAGCTGCGACCGCGAATCAGACAGAAAGTTGAACACGGAAGAGGACATGTGGCCCAGCTTCGCGGTGGATGCCTTAAATTGGTTTTACGCTCGTGCCCTCAACTCTACCCCAAAAGCGAGCGCATCTTCCCCTTTCTAATTCTCTTCAACTTCCGAGCATCATTCTTTTCGAGCGAAGATTTCTCATATCCTTCTCTTCGACAACCCTGATCTTCCTCTTCCCGAGATCTGCTCCCCTGTGTTCCTCCAAGCAGCGGCAATTTTTTTTTCCCTATGAATGCTTCGAATATGATTAATCTTCACATTTAGATTCTCATTTAAAGGTAATGCTTTGAATCTTCCTACTATCACTGTCATTATTAGAGTTTGAAAAGTAGTTTACTGTTTGCAAACTCATAAGAATTGGGTTCTATGTATTTTTGTTTTTTTGTTCTACAGAGTACCAATTTTATAAAGCTTATGAACTATGGTTTGTGCTGCTATAAGTGCAAAATAAATTTTTCAGTATTGAAAGACACGATTTTCTTCTTAAAATTATTGAAATAGTAATATTTTATTGGAAGACACGATCATTTTGCAAAAAAAATGTGCTAAGAAATTGTCAAAGCAAACATAGCAGATTTGTCATATTTTTTTATCATAATGTTGCTTTAAATTTTATTTTAACGATTGCTTCAAGTTTATTTATCCTGAAACAATCAATAAAATTATAGAAATGCAAGGAGAATGACACAGACCAAGCTTTGGTAAATTTTAACTTCATATTGGTATGTGTCATCCTATCTCGGACACATGACTAACTTGTTTTCATATTGGTATGTGTCTTACTTGTATAGTTGTAAAGTTCTTTTGTGAAGAATTTGGGTAGTACTTTATGTTAGAATAGAAGTGATAATTTATCTGCTTTCTAGTTTCTCTTTCATGAAAACCTCATCCACTATCACTTTTTGGTTTGACCTTTTTTTCATGTTAGTTGATTTAGTTTTTGGCGCATCGTATTTCATGCCTATACTGATTTTTTATATAGGTGAGCTTCATGTTTAGTTTTGTGCTTCACTCACTGTTTTATCGAAGTATCTTACTATAATTCAAGAATGTTCATGTAACAATAAAATTTGTTTTCTGTAGTAATTAAGTGTCAATTATGATCAAAGAAACAACTACACCGACAATATAGGAGAAAGAAACCAAAATAATTTTTTGTGACCTTTGCATCAAAGAAATAGAACAGGGAAATAGGCCAACAACTTTTTTTAATAAAGAATGGTGGCAAAATATTATTAAAAAATTCAATGAACTTACAGGCAGAGAGTACGACATGATGCAATTGAAAAACAAGTGAGATCAATTTAAGAATGATTAGAAAATATGGAAGGAATTGAAACAAGGCTCAATAGGATTGGGGTGAGATCCGGTGAAGCAAACAACAAATGCACCCGATGAGTGGTGGGTCTAAAGACTTATGGTGAGTATTGTTTAAAACTTTTGTTAACTAGTTACTTTTTAACTTTTTACTATTTTTTTCTTCCTAAATTATGTTTAGGTGGTGTTCGCTGCAAAGAAATATAAGATTTCTGGAATTTGATCCTGAATTGGAGGACAAGTTTGACCTCATGTTTGGGGAGTGGTTGCAACGGGGAACTATTGTCCAAGCGAGACAGGGTTTGCTGTCAATCCCGTGGATCTGGGTACCCCCAGAGGTTCAGGTGATCCTGATAAACTCCCGAGTCCGGAGCAAAACGAATATGATTCCACTCCCCATGCCAAGCGTCCAAGGGTAGACAATAGATAAAAATATGGTTCTGGTTTTATTAAAAACCAAATCTCTAAGCTGGTGTCCGTTTACAAAGCAGAATCACGGTTTTCTCATTAAACCACTATCGAGGAGGCACTTGAAATCATTTATTCTTCAAGTGAAATATACGAGGATGAAATGTTGTATCTGTTTGCAACAGAGTTGATAGAGGACCCCGTCCGTAGAGATATTTTGTGAAGATATCTGCTACCCGCAGAGTGTCATATCTCCGACATTTTTATGACCGTCTTAATATTTGAGTTTTATTTTTTGGCATCGCAAAAATATTTCTAATGAATTTGTTTTTGTTAAATTTCTATTGTTGTACTTGTAAACTCTTCAATTGTATCTTTTCTCTTATTATGCATATTTCATCAGAACAACATTTTTAATTTTATACAGATGTTTCATTTTTTTTTTGAAACTTTTATATTTTATTAGCTCATCAGAGTGTTGGGTTTAGAGTGCAACATACGGTACGACATGGAAGTAAGTAGAAGAGGACATTTATCAATCAACATGGATGCACGCAAAAGAAAGCGCAGAGGGATTTTGCTTACTACCATATGCTTGATCTACGAGTACTACAACTTGTACATTGACCAGTCGTCATGCATGACATCTTCGTACATTGACGACAAATGGGTTGGGGAATTACTTGTGGGACACCACCCAATAAGATTTTTTAATATGCTCTAAATGCGACGGGAAGTATTAATCAATATACTAGAAGATCTGATAGGCACTCACGGACTTCAAGGATCTACCAGGACCACTCCACCTGAGGTGCTTGCAGTAACACTGTACATACTCCCCAGAATAAGTTAATAAGAGAGGCGATGGAGCGATTTCAGCACTCCTTCAAAACAATCAACAGATACTCCTCGATCGGACTGAGCGTATTTGTTAGCATTTCCTCGCATGTCATCAAACCCTTAGATCCTAAGTTCGAACGAACAGTCGCTAAGATATCACATGATGTGCGATATATGCCCTTCTTCAAGGTAATGCCTCGAGAGCAATATGGTTTTCTTTGTTGAAGATGCAATGTTATGCACTACATAACTTTTCTGTAACCAAGACTGCATCGGTGCAATTGACGGAACACATGTTGATGCACAAGTCCTAAACAGTGATAAGGTTGCATTCATCGGACGTTGTGGTAGCCTGACCCATAATGTCATGGTCATTTGCGGCTTTAACATGTGTTTCACTTTTTTTATAGTCGGTTAGGAGGGGAGCACACATGACAGTCAAGTTTTTAAATATGCGCATGGAACGCTAGTACCAATTTTCTACATCCACCTGCAGGTTTGCTCGAGTATGAGCTAATTTAATATTTAACATTATGCTTCCGTTTAGTAACACTTTTTATCAGACAAATATTACTTGGTCGATGTTGGGTATCCATTACAACAATGGTACTTAAAGTCATTTGCTGACACAAGGTATCATATATCGGACTTTGAACGTGCAAGAAACGTTACTCGAGGCATAAGAGAAATATTTAATAAACTTCATTCATCATTACATCGTGTCATAGAGAGAACATTTGGTATATGGAAAAAAAATGGGTAATATTGTGTGATATGTCTCCTTATAAGTTTCCCAAGCAGGTGCATATTGTGTTTGCTACGATGACTCTACACAATTACATTCGAATACATCATTCCTGTTGCGACATCGACTTTCGTTCGGCGGATGAGAATCAAGAACACGTACCTGCAGAAGCTTTTGAGTACTATCTAGGACATTCTTTGTCAGAACAGGACGATGAGACTTCGACCACTTGTACTATAAACGGGGAAGGCGCAAACGAGATGACAGAGTTAAGGGAACATATTACTGATGAGATAGTATGTGGAACAGGACAATAGTCTGAACATTGAGAAAAAATTACGTGGTCATTATATTGATTATGATGAGATGGGTTTAGTTTGAAATCATTTAGTTTATGCTTTGGAACCATTACTTTCTCTTAAGATTTGTTCATAGTGCAATTTATGTGATGTTTGTTAAATTCATTTAAGCAAAAGTTCTTGGTCACAAGTATTCTTGGCAACCAAGAACCTACGACCTTCTTATGAGGGCAGATTATTTGGCAATTTCGATTATTGCATGTAATCTCTTTTAATTTGAAATAATCTTCTGTAATATGCTTAGCAAGTTCCTTCACAGAGACTCGTTGATGTAACTTGCTCTTACCTCAGCTTTATCAGCCCGAAGATCAGGAAAAGATGACATAAATATGAACTTCATCTTTTGTTGCATTCAAGAAAATATGAGCTCACGAATTTTCGGGACATCGTGACGAACACTCTGTCATTGTGGTCTCCAACCCTCTGTTGACGTCATATCAGCCACACAACTACGGGAGGAAGTTTTATACCTACCTACGGAGCATCGTCGAACAATGCAGGTTCTTCCATTGGGCAGACAGTTTGATTGATTCCCCAAATAACGCTGATCGAGAATGGAGAACATCACTTGAGGAAAGTCTGGCACGGGAGCTACACAATGTAAATATTAAAAAATATATAATTATCTTGCTAATTGTCATTGTAATAGTTTTAGAGTTTTTTTTGCTCTCATTATGTTATCGGTTACTTGAAATGTGTTTATGAAATTATAGACTGTTATTGTTGAAGTTTGGACTTAACAGTAGCATGTACTTCCCTGAAATCTTTTGTATGTAAAATATGAATTCATGTTGTAATATATAGCACAAATGACTACTTTAATTTGCAGTCTAAATTTTTTAGCAACATTTACATTTACATTTACATATCCATAACCGATGAAAAATTAAAATACATGTGTTTGATCATCAAAGCTTGATATTCATAACTTTTAAGATTTATATGTTATAAAAGTTATAAATGAAAGTGTATTTCAGCTTAGAAAAAAAAAGGGCACACATGATTTAAAGTATTCATCGATATTTAATAAAAAAAATAGTTAAATTAATTAGTTCATTAATAATATGTTAAAACCTATATGGAAAATATATTTAATACATTCGTGCCACCGAATATAAGAGCATTCTTATAAGAAGCATTTTATTTCATATGTTCATCTATCTAACAAGTTAAAATTTTAAAATACATTAATCAATCCCATAAATTTATTACACAGCAATTACTAACTAATTACCCAACAATTACATTTATTACATAATTAACACTTTCAAGTTTCACTAATTTATTACATAAAAAATTTTGCTTATGGAGTTGCAAAAATTTCACTGTTACAACTTTTTTAAACAGTTTTACCAAATACTGACATAATTGTCATTTTTCTAGAAACAGCTGTGTGTTTTCACACAGTTACACTAAACAGACAGCCGGCTTCCCAGCAGCTGCTTCCTGGGTCAGCGCAGCTGCAGCTGAAAAGCGAGGAAGCTGCAGCTGACCAAACAAACCCTAAATTTCCACAAATCAGTAACATTCACCACAAGCTAATATCCTACATCCAATAATTACTAGCATCTGATTTTTAACATTTCAGGTTAGACAATCTCCCCTCTTATCAAAAGAATGATCATATTGCTTACATATTGGTAATCATTTAATTATGATGTCTTAATAATTAATTTCTAACTATCAATTCTCAATATCCTTATTCATAGGGGTAGTTTGGGTTCTTTTTTTTTATGTTATGATTTGAAACAAAATATATTTGACATATTTGATTAAGAAATGATGACTTTCAAAAAGATTTAAAAAATGTGAAAATTAATTTAAGTGCTTTAAAAAAATATTAATTAATTTTTAGAAAAAAATTAATGATAAATATATTAAACAAACATATTAAAAAAATCAATAAAATAAATAAACAAACAATATTAATCTCAAATGAAATCTCAGTTGTCCAATCTTCATTTTTATTAGAAAAATGATTAAATGAGTCGCTACCAAACATCTACCCACCAATTAATACACAAAACAATCTCCACACAATAATAGGGTTTGAAAATAAAAAAAGAATATTGAGTGCGAAAAAAAAAAACTGTGAGGCCATATATATATATATATATTGACCACATTGTGTATAACAATTCTCAACTTGTATAATTTTATATTTAAATTTATCATTAATTTTTTATTCTTATTGTTATTTATTATGTCAAAACAAATGCTAAAGATTGCATATATATTCAAAATAATTATAAATATCCTTATTCTTAATTTAACAGAAAATAGATTTGATGTAAATATATAATTACAATGTTTTAATTGTATGTCATAATTTTAAGATATTTATTAGAAATATCTCAAATCACGTGCATAATTTATTTGTGATCATTTTTTTTAGAATAGTTATTTATACGCTACCATTAAATTTTCATCATTAGACACGAATCTTGAGGCAATATTTTGAGTATGAAATATTAAAATCTTGATAAAAACTCATCCAGAGTTCTGATTTCAGCAAACTAATAGTCAAACTGACCGACTCGATGAGACAGACATAATGATATCAAAGTTAGTCTAATCCGAGTCAGATCAAGCTCAAATCAAATCATTAAACCACACTTGGGGGATTTCTGTACACATTTGGAAGATTAAATGGATGTCGAATTTAGTGAGTTCATAGCCGAATCGAGTGTCTCGACAAGTCGAATCCAATGAGCCCAAGATTGCTTAATTCTGACATTGTTAAGACAGTCAAATGTTCATCAAACGTCATCTGATCGAGGAAAGCTCTCCAGACCGTCCGATCAAAATAGTTCATATTTCTGCATTAATTGCACCCAGAACGCTAAGAGAACTTAAGGGGAATGACCTCAAGTCCAACATCATTCATGCCATCATCGATCGTCGTTGACCATCACAGACCGTCAGCGACCAGCGCCGACCTCCATCGACCACCGCCTATCACCGTTGATCACCGCCGACCACCGTTGACCAGACGTCGTCAGTCAACGTTATAACTTGGAAAATCTAGTAATCATTTCCCATCTGTGGGACAAGGGTCCTCTGTAATCATCATCTTATAGTAAATTTTTATAACCGGACCATGCCCCGTGGTTTTTTCCCTTTACGGATTTTTCACGTAAAAACTTCTGGTGTCATCACAAGTTGTTTCCCTTTCATCTGAGCGTGTGTTATATCCTAGTGCAACACTAAGACGATAATTCATTACTCTACCGTCGTGAATTTTCTAGGACATATCACNTCTTACTGTTATTTTTTATGTCAAAATCAAATACTAAAGATTACATATATATTCAAAATAATTATAAATATCCTTATTCTTAATTTAACAGAAAATAAATTTGATGTAAATTAATTAAACATATAATTACAATATTTTAATTTTATGTCATAATTTTACAATATTTACTAGAAATATCTCAAATCATCTGCATAATTTTTTGTGATCATTTTTTTTCAGAATAGTTATTTATATGCTACCAACAAATTTTCATCGTCCGACACGAATCTTAAGGCAATATTTTGAGCATTAAATATTAAAATCTTGATGAAAAGTCATCTAAAGCTCTGATTTCAGCAAACTTATAGTCAAACTGACCGACTCGATGAGACAGACATAATGATATCAAAGTTAGTACAATCTGAGTCAGATCAAACCCATATCAAATTATTAAACCACTATTAGAGGATTTCTGGACACATTTGGAAGCTCAAACGGATGTCAAATTTAGTGAGTTCATAGCCGAATTGAGTGTCTCGACAAGTCAAATCCAACGAGCCCAAGATTGTTCAATTCTGGCATTGTTAAGACACTGAAATGTTCATCAAACGTCATCTGATTGAGGGAAACTCTCCAGACCGTCCGATCAAAATGGTTCATATTTCTGCATTAATTGCAGTAAAAAAACTATAAATAGAGCCCCACCTCTCACATGAGGGTGGAGGCTGGAGAGAGAACTTAAGGGGAAGGAACTCAAGTCTAACATCATTCCTGTCATCGTCGATCGTCGTTGACCATCACAGACCGTCGACGACTAGCACCGACCTCCATCGACCACCGCCTATCACCGCTGATCACAGCCGATCATCGTTGACCAAACACCGTCAGTCGACGTTATAACTTGGAAAATCTAGTAGTCATTTCTCGTCTGTGGGGCAAGTGTCCTCTGTAATCATCTTATAGTGAATTTTTATAACGGGGTCAGACCCTGTGATTTTTTTTCCTTTACGGGTTTTCCACGTAAAAACTTCTGGTGTCATCACAAATTGTTTCCATTTCATCTGAGTGTGTCTTGTATCCTAGTGCAAAGCTAAGACGATAAGCAAATTTTCTAGCACACATCAATTATAATATTAATAAATTTGTTTGAAAATAAATATCATAATTAATTAATTACATTAAATATTATTCAATTTCGATTGCGTGATTGTTAAGTTTTTCGTTTATTAGGATAATACTAAAATAATAGTTTATTGTCGACAGTGCCATCGCTAAACGCACAGACAAACGCTAGCCGATGAGAAGCTGCTTGAACACGTTTACTTACAACCGAACCTTTTGTTTTTAGTTTATTTTTTTATTTTATTTATATTTTTTTTTTTTTGCGGCAAAAGAAGTCAAATGGCGATTTGGGTCAAACGAAATGATCTGGTTCATGCTCCAAATTTTCAATTCATTTGCTTTTACATAATTAATATTGGATATATCACTATTTTAACTTTTTAGAAAATTAAGTACGCCTTTTCTGCAGAAGTGGCGCAATTGGCATATTCAAGTTTAGGGGTTGACATGTAATTATATAAGGACTAAAAATTGAGTGGTTTGTACATAAACCTTACTTTTTAAAATTATGAGGACAAAGTACACTCTCGTAAGTTGTCTGAATTTCAATAATTATGTTAAGATCCACCTATTATTTACCCTAATTATTTTAGGACTTGATCGGGGTTGATAAAAAAATTATTGGTTGATGCGTGCTAGAAAATTTGCGGCGGTAGAGTAATAGATTGTCATCTTAGTGTTCAATGAGAATTCAACACACACAGATAACAGAAAAAAAGTAAGCAAGATGAGACACCTCGACTTTTTACGTGAAAAATGCTTGAAAGGGGGAAAAACCACGGGGTCTAACCTATTTGAAATAATTTAATATGAATGATGAGTACACAAGTTCATTATTCCACTAAATTAGGGAAGATAGAATTATAAAGTTAGATAATTATAATCTGGTTGCAGTTTTTGGTGCAACAAGTTGCAAGAGTTATTGTTGATTGTTGTGGAGGTAGTAGTCTGTTGTAAGTGTAGTAGATTGTTGCTCTAGAAGCGTTGATTGACCAAAGAAGTCATAGTAAGCAGTTGTGGGAACAGTGAATCACGTAGACTGTAGTTGACGAGTATTAACGACGTCAGTAGATCGCGAGGGCCAGAGTCGAAAGTTGCACGAGTTGATGACCGTGTAGGTCGTTGTTGGAATATGAACCGTGGTGGTGAACAGTGGTGACGTCCATAGATCGTTGGGACCAAAGTCGAGAGTTGCATCAGCTAATGACCACATAGGTCGTTGGGCGAATATTGATGGAGTACGTAGGCTGCTAGGGCCAGATAAATGACCACATAGGTCGTTGGGGCTAATAACTATAATCTGGTAGCAATGAGCTCTCACATACGTGAGAGAGTTGCTAGAGTTTCCAAGTTACGACGTTGACTGACGGTGTCTGGTCAACGGTGGTTGATGACAATCGTCGGTAATCGATGATGGTCTATAATGGTCGACAACAATCAGCCGTGTTCGACGACGATCGATAGTGTTCCATGACGGTCAGCGGTGGTGCTGGATTTCAGCTTATTCTCAAAACCTCAAGTTCTCTCCAAAGGCTTCCCCCCTCCCCACCTCATGAAATGGGTAGAGGCCAATTTATAGTGTTTTTGGTGTTATTAATGCAAAAATATAAACCATTTTGATCGGATGATCCAGAGAACTTCTATCAATCATACGACGTTTAATGGACATTTGAGTGCCTTAATGATGTCAAAATTGAGTGATCTTAGGTTCGTTGAATTTTTCTTGCAAGACGCTTGATTCGAGTATAAACTCGTCATATTTGACAACCGTTTGACTTTCCAAATGTGTTTGAAAATTTTTTAAGTGTGGTTCAATGACATGATCTGGGCTTGATTTGACTTGGATTAGGCTAGTTTTCATATCATTAGGTTCGTCTCATCGAGTCGGTCAGCTTGATTATAAGTTTGTTGAAATCGAAACTATGGTTGACTTTTTATCAAAATTTGAATGTTTCTTATTTAAAAATATTGTCCCGGGATTCGTGTCATGCCTCTAGATTTGTGTTGGATGATGAAAATTTGCTAATGGCGTATCACTGATCAAATAGATGTGATGATTATTATAAATTTATTTTATATTCAGAAAGTTTGTCTTTTATTTTCTGGCAACCGCTATACTTTAACAAATCAGGTTGAAAAAAACAATTTCAATTACTGAAATTTCTAAAAACTACGAGAAAGTAGTTCCTCAAATAGAGTATTGGTGATGTTTTGAAAAACAAAACAACTAGAAAACTGTTTCAAACAGACCCTTAATTTATTGAAATTTCAATATACATAACATTAGAATGAATTTAAAAAATAATAATGAATTACATGTAAAAAAGTTTAAAAGAGGTCAAATGACTGGGAGGAGATAATCACACCTCCAAAATTACAGCATGAATAAACCTTTTTTTCATTTTTTATTTTTTATAATAAGACTGAAACCCAATTATTTTAAAAAAAGAACAATTGCAAGTGAGAAAAATATAAGGAGCAACAAAAGTGTGTTTAATACATACAAGTAAATTATAGCTTCAAACAAAACTATTGTCAAAATTCTGAAAAAAAAGACTAACAATAGAGAAACTTATTTTAATTCATCAACAATTTCAGCATGATATTTACAAAGAGAAATTCAATCGAGTCAATAACACATGATTGATGGTGGATTGACTTAAATATTGGGTTGAGAGACTCTATAGAGTTAAATAATATATTTAAAGCTAATTGCATCACAATATGACAAATTTAGAAAAAAAAAATTTAGTGCATAATTGAGTAACAAATATAATAGATTATAATATAGAGAACAACAATAATATCAAAAGGCAATTAAGTATTGTTATACACTGTAGATTAAAGGGAACGAGGTATTTAAGTTATTGTTATTGTTATTATTATTATTTTCATTTAAGTTTTATAATTATATGCAACATAATCATATGATATTATACATCAAAATAAAATGAGGGGTGATCTTTTAGAGATTCATTCAGATCATCATCCTCTTTCCTAAGGGATGTTCAGTTGGGAGGGTTTGGTGTGATACATTTTAATCTAAGAGTTTTACAAATTCAAGTATTTTATTTGTTGAAATATAACTCTAAAACAAAATTTTAAGGAATTTGAAACTAATATCGTATATTTATTTTAGTGTATTCCAAAATCATCTGAAACACATCAGACATCCAAACGGTCACTTACAACCTCTGTTATCATTAATTGTTGTTCATTCTAATATACCAAAACAACATAATGATGCTTGTTGTCATCTCCTACCACTTGCCACTTGCCACTCGCTACCAACAGTTTCCAATGACATCTGCAATTACCATGGCCTAAGATGGTAACCTGTTGTCACTCTTTGTAACTTGTCATCTCTAGCCCCGTGCTTTTAGTTTGTGTCATTAATTTTAGCTTTTTATTAACTTGTGTCACTTTTAAAAGTCAAATTAGATTAAAAACAAATAATGTCTTCTTCAACTTTGGTTTTGTATGAAATTAGGTTTGGATTTTTTAAGCAAAGCCTTATTATAAGTTTTTTTTCTCTATTTTTTATAGTATATTATAGAACCTAGCTACACTTGGATATTGATTGTTATTTTATTGTTCAATTTAACATGAATGTTTTCTTTCAATCACTTTTTTTCTTGTAAAGTGATTAAGTTCCCTGCTCTTAATGAGTAACCAACCAACAACAATCATAAAAAGTAAATTCATAGAAGTTAAATGTTTATTTTCTCTAAAGTGATGAATTTAAAATAATATATCATATAGTCCATTTTAATTTCTATGGTTTTATACGTGGTGATTTGATTTGATATGTCATTTGTAATTTATATCTCATGTTATTAATACAAATAGCCTATGATACCAATTATTTTAAGCAAATCATATATGCAAGGCTGGTGAATCTCATAAAATAAATTCCATGACTACACTGAGAATAGATAACCAAATAAAATATGCATTATCTTGAAAATATTATACACCGAATAATTGGTCTATCTTTACTTATTGGCATTATAGTGTGTTATATATTTTATATTATATTAAATTGCAGATATCTCACATTTTTTGCAGTGTGTTGATGACATAGACTTTTAAATGTTTATGTGGGCCTAATTAGTTGTTCATTTTAAGTAATATTATAGGAAAAACTTGAGGCTCATTGAGATTTAATTCATAAGCTTCATTATGATCATTTTTATTTGTATCATATTTATGTAGGGGGCATACTCTAATGGTGTGCTATGACTCCATCATAAATATAGATTTGAGGCTAGCACCTTCAATCATGATGTAGCATGCCCTTACTCGGTAATTTTCCAATGATGAAGTCATCTTTCACATAGAACTATAAGCCTAAATTTCTAACAACTACATATATTTTAACATTCATTCAATAAATTTGTCATTTAAACTTATAAACCCAATTTAAAATAGTTATTTTTGTACATAAAGTACGATATTTTCTATCTTTCAAGGTAGAGCAATCTTTTTCTTTGTGAAGTATAAAAAAGATATATGTATTTATATGCCTCTCATTGATCTCATGATAAGGATATGACTTCTATGACTCAACTCTTAAGGTGGTACAAACACTTATCCTCTTATTTACATATTTCAAAACCCAGAAGTTAACAGACTAAAACATAAAACCTCACTCTTCTTCTTATTATTTATTCTCTCAATAAGGAGAAACATAATATCTTACAATATCTCCATCTTTTGCACTCTCCATCTAATAAATTAGAGTCACATGCTTATTATTATTAATGCACTGTATCATCTATAATAAATGCAGACTCCTCTAAATTTTAACAACTTAAATTAGATTTTTATAGAAGTTGTGATATGAATCTCTAAATTTTTTTCTTTTATGATTTGTTGGATCTACTGGATTGTCTTTTTTTAATCCCTCCTATTTTCTTAGCCCTAATTGAAAATAACTCAGCATTAAATATTGNTAATAAATGCAGACTCCTCTAAATTTTAACAACTTAAATTAGATTTTTATAGAAGTTGTGATATGAATCTCTCAATTTTTTTCTTTTATGATCTGCTGGATCTACTGGATTGTCTTTTTTTAATCCCTCCTATTTTCTTAACCCTAATAGAAAATAACTCAGCATGAAATATTATCCCTCGTATCCCATAACACATTCTCTCAAGTACACATCATAAATCACTAGTTATTGTCAAGATAAGAACTTATCATTTACAACTAATTCAATTAAATTTGTAAGGATGTCTTAAATTTTTAGAACTTTATAAAACTTAACATAAATTGGTCTGTAATAAAACAGCAAAAAAGNATATTGTCCCTCCTATCCCATAACACATTCTCTCAAGTACACATCATAAATCACTAATGATTGTCAAGATAAAAACTTATCATTTATAACTAATTCATACTCAATATCAATTAAATTTGTAAGAATGGCTTAAATTTTTAGAACTTTATAAAACGACAAAAATTTTTTAAAAATAATTCTTATTTTATAAATAAAAATAAATAAATTTGATGTTGTTATGATATCTATAGATAATATAGTACTTTAAGAAAAAAATCATATCGAAATTTCGTGGAAGTTAAATGACATATAACCCCCANAATTTTTGTTATTTTTTATGTCAAAATCAAATACTAAAGATTACATATATATTCAAAATAATTATAAATATCTTTATTCTTAATTTAACAGAAAATAGATTTGATGTAAATTAATTAAATATATAATTACAATATTTTAATTTTATGTTAATTTTTTAAGATATTTTGCTAGAAATATCTCAAATCATCTGCATAATTTTTTTTGTGATCATTTTCTTTGAGAATAGTTATTTATACGCTACCAACAAATTTTCATCATTCGGCACGAATCGTGAGACAATATTTTAAGTATGAAATATTAAAATTTTGATAAAAAATCATCCAGAGCTCTGATTTTAGCAAACTTATAGTCAAATTGACCGACTCAATGAGACGGACATAATGATATTAAAGTTAGTCCAATCTGAGTCAGATCAAGCCCAGATCAAATCATTAAACCACTCTTGGAGGATTTTTGGACACATTTGGAAGATCAAACAGATGTCAAATTTAGTGAGTTCATAGTCTAATCGAGCGTCTCAACAAGTCAAATCCAACAAACCCAAGCTTGCTCAATTCTGACATTGTTAAGACATTCAAATGTCCATCAAACGTCATCTGATCGAGGGAAGCTCTCCGGACCGTCCGATCAAAATGATTCATATTTTTGCATTAATTGCACCCAGAATACTATACATAGAGTCTCACCCCTCACATGAGGGGGGAGGCTGAAGAGAGAATTTGAGGAGAAGGAGCTCAAGTCCAACATCATTTCTGTCGTCGTTGATCGTCGTTGACCACCACAGATCGTCAGCGACCAACGCCGACCACCGCCTATCACCGCCGATCACCGCCGACCATTGTTGACCAAACACCACCAGTCGACGTTGTAACTTGAAAAATCTAGTAACTCTTTCTCGTTTGTAGGACAAGGGTCCTCTGTAATCATCAACTTATATTGAATTTTTATAATTGGGCCAGACCCCGTAGTTTTTTTCCTTTACGGGTTTTCCACGTAAAAACTTCTGGTGTCATCACATGTTGTTTCTCTTTCATATGAGTGTTTGTTATATCCTAATGCAACGCTAAGACGATAATTCATTACTCTATCACCGCGAATTTTCTAGCACGCATCAGTTATAATATTAATAAATTTGTTTGAAAATAAATATCATAATCAATTAATTACATTAAATACTATTCAATTTCGATTGCGTTATTGTTAAGTTTTTCGTTTATCAGGATAATAATTTATTGTCGAGAGTGCCATCGCTAAACGCTAGCTACTTGTGAGGAGCTGCTTGAACACGTTTACTGACAACCGTACCTTTTGTTTTTAATTTTTATTTTATTATTTTATTTTATCTATTTTATTTATTTTGCGGCACAAGAAGTCAAACGATTTGGGTCAAACGAAATGATCCGGTTCATGCTCCAAATTTTCAATTCATTTGCTTTTACATAATTAATATTGGATATATCACTATTTTAGCTTTTTTAGAGAATTAGGTACGCTTTTCTGCAGAAGCGGCGCAATTGGCATATATCAAGTTCAGGTGTGCGTGCGATAGCGAATTCAGCACACACAAATAACTGAAAAGAAGTAAGCAATATGAGACACATCGACATTTTACGTGGAAAACCCTTGAAAGAGGGAAAAACTACGGGGCCTAGCCCAGTTGAATAATCTACTATGAATGATAAGTACACATGTTCATTTTTCCCCTAAATTAGGGAAAATAAATTTATAAAGTTACATAAGTATAATCTGGTTGTAGTTTTTTATGCAACAAGTTGCAAGGGTTATTTTTGATTGTTTTGGAGGTAGTAGTCTGTTGTAAGTGTAGTAGATAGTTGCTCCAGAAGCGTTAATTGGCCAAAGAAGTCATAATAAGCAGTTGCAGGAACATTGAATCACGTAAACTGTAGTTGACGAGTATTAATGACATTCGTAGGCCGCGGTGGCCGGAGTAGGGAGCTGCATGAGTTGATGGTCGTGTAGGTCGTTGTTGGCATATGAACCGTAGTGGTGAGCAGTGGTGGCGTCCATAGACCGTTGGGACCAGGGTCGGAAGCTGCATGAGCTAATGACCACATAGGTCATTGGGGCAAATATTGATGAAGTTCGTAGGCTGCTGGGGCCGGATTGAGGAACTGTATGAACTAATGACTAAGTAGGTCGTTGTTGGTATATGAATCGTAGTAGTGAGCTCTCACAAACGGGAGAGGGTTGCTAGAGTTTTCAAGTTACGATGTTGACTGACAGTGTCTGGTCAGCGGTGGTTGATGACAATCGTCGGTAATCGATGAAGGTCAGTGATGGTCGACGAGGATTAGCGGTGTTCGACGATGGTCGACAGCGTTCGACGACGGTCAGCGGTAGTGCTGGACTTCAGCTCCTTCTCAAAACATTAAGTTCTCTCCAAAGGCTTCCCCCCCCCCCTCTCATGAAAGGGGTAGAGGTCTATTTATAGTGTTTTTGGTGTTATTAATGCAGAAATATAAACAATTTTGATCGGACGGCCTGGAGAACTTCTCTCAATCATACGACGTTTAATGGACATTTGAGTGCCTTAATGATGTCTGAATTGAGTGATCTTGGGCTCGTTGGATTTTTCTTCTCAAGACGCTCTATTCGAGTAGAAACTTGTCATATTTGACAACCGTTTCGTTTTCCAAATGCGTTCGAAAATTTTCTAAGTGTGGTTCAATGACATGATCTGGGCTTGATTTGACTTGGGTTGGACTAGTTTTCATATCATTAAGTTCGTCTCATTGAGCCGGTCAGCTTGATTATAAGTTTGTTGAAATCGGAGCTATGGATGACTTTTTATCAAGATTTGAATGTTTCATATTTAAAATATTGTTTTGAGATTCGTGTCGTGCCTCGAGTTTTGTGTTGAATGATGAAAATTTGCTAATGGTGTATCACTGATCAAATAGGTGTGATGTTTATTATAAATTTATTTTAATTTTAGAAAGTTTGTACTTTATTTTCTGGCAACTGCCATACTTTAACAAATCAGGTTGAAAAAAACAATTTCTATTACTGAAATTTCTAAAAACAACAAGAAAGTAGTTCCTCAAATAGAATATTGGCAATGTTCTGAAAAACAAAACAGCTAGAAAGCCGTCTCAAACAGACCCTTAGTTTATTGAAATTTCAATATACATAACATTAGAATGAATTTAATAAATAATAATGAATTACATGTAAAAAAGTTTAAAAGAGGTCAAATAATTGGGAGGAGATAATTGCACCTCCAAAATTACCAGCATGAATAAACCTTTATTTTTTTTATTTTTTTTTATAATAAGACTAACACCCAATTATATTAAAAAAAATGAATAATTACAAGTGAGAAAAATATAAGGAGCAACAAAAGTGTGTTTAATACATACAAGTAAATTATAGCTTCAATCAAAACTATTGTCAAAATTCTAAATAAATGACTAAAAATAGAGAAACTTATTTTAATTCATCAACAACTTCAACATGGTATTTGCAAAGAGAAATTCAATCGAGTCAATAACACATGATTGATGTTTGATTGACGTAAGTATTGGGTTGAGAGATTCCACTCTATAGAGCTAAATAATATATTTCAAGCTAATTGCATCACAATATAACAAATTTAGAAAAAGAAATAATATAATTTTTAGTGCATAATTGAGTAACAAATATAATAGATTATAATATAAAGAACAATAATAATATCAAGAGGCAATTAAGTCTTGCTATACACTATAAATATAAGGAACGAGGTATTTAAGTTGTTGTTATTGTTATTATTATTATTTTCATTTAAGTTTTATAATTATTTGCAACATAATCATATGATATTATACAACAAAATAAAATGAGGGGTGACTATGGGATGTTCAGATCATCATCCTCTTTTCCTAAGGGATGTTCAGTTGGGAGGGTTTGGTGTGATACATTTTAATGTAAGAGTTTTACAAATTCAAGTATTTTATTTGTTGAAAAATAACTCCAAAATAAAATTTTAAGGAATTTGAAACTCATCTCGTATATTTTTTTTGGCGTATTCCAAAATCATCTAAAACACATCACACATCCAAACGGTCACTTACAACCTCTGTTATCATTCATTGTTGCTCATTCTAATATACCAAAACAACATATTGATGCTTGTTGGCATCTCCTACTACTTGCCACTTGCCACTCGCTACCAACAGTTTCCAATGACATCTACCATTACCATGGCCCAAGATGGTAACTTGTTCTCACTCTTCGCAACTTGTCTTCTCTAGCCCCGTGTTTTTAGTTTGTGTCATTACTTTTAGCTTTTTATTAACTTGTGTCACTTTTAAAAGTCAAATTAGATAAAAAAATAAATCATGTCTTCTTCAACTTTAGTTTTGTATAAAATTAGGTTTGGATTTTTTAAGCAAAGCCTTATTATAATTTTTTTCTATTTTTTATAGTATATTATAGAACCTAACTACACTTGGATATTAATTGTTATTTTATTTTTCAATTTAACATGAATGTTTTCTTTCAATCACTTTTTCCTTTTAAAATGATTAAGTTCCCTGCTCTTAATGAGTAACCAACCAACAACAATCATAAAAAGTAAATTCATAGAAGTTACTGTGTATTTTCTCTAAAGTAATGAATTTAAAATAATATATCATATAGTCCATTTTAATTTCTATGGTTTTATACGTGATGATTTAATTTGATATATCATTTGTAATTTATATCTCATGTTATTAATACAGATAACCTATGATACCAATTATTTTAAGCAAATCATATGCAAGGCTGGTGAATCTCATAAAATAAATTACATGACTACATTGAGAATAGATAACCAAATAAAATATGCATTATCTTGAAAATATTATACACCAAATAATTGGTCTATCTTTACTTATTGACATTATAGTGTGTTATATATTTTATATTATATTAAATTGCAGATATCTCGCATTTTTTGCAATGTGTTGATGACATGGACTTTTAAATGTTTAGGTGGGCCTAATTAGTTGTTCATTTTAAGTAATATTATAAGAAAAACTTGAGGCTCTTTGAGATTTAATTCATAAGCTTCATTGTGATCATTTTTTATTTGTATCAGATTTATGTAGGGGGCATACTCTAATGTTGTGCTATGACTCCATCATAAATATAGATTTGAAGCTAGCACCTTCAATCATAATGTAGCATGCCCTTACTCGGTAATTTTCCAATGATGAAGTCATCTTTCACATAAAATTATAAGCCTAAATTTCTAACAACTACATCAATTTTAACATTCATTTAATAAATTTGTCATTTAAACTTATAAACCCAATTTAAGATAGTTATTTTTGTATATAAAGTATGATATTTTCTATCTTTCAAGGTAGAGCAATCTTTTTCTTTATGAAGTATCAAAAAAAATATATGTATTTATATGCCTCTCATTGATCTCATGATAAGGATACAACTTCTATGATTCAACTCTTAAGGTGGTACAAACACTTATCCTCTTATTTACATATTTCAAAACCTAGAAGTTAACACACTAAAACGTAAAACCTCACTCTTCTTCTTATTATTTATTCTCTCAATAAGGAGAAACATAATATCTTACAGTATCTCCATCTTTTGCACTTTCCATCTAATAAATTAGAGTCACGTGCTTATTATTATTAATGCACTGTATCATTTATAACAAATGCAGACTCCTCTAAACTTTAACAACTTAAATTAGATCTTTTTAGAAGTTGTGATATGAATCTCTCAAATCTTTTCTTTCATGTTCTGCTCGATTGTACTCTTTTAATCCCTCTTATTTTCTTAACCCTAATAAAAAATAACTCAGCATGAAATATTATCCCTCCTATCCCATAACACATTCTCTCAAGTACACATCATAAATCACTAATGATTGTCAAGATAAGAACATATCATTTACAACTAATTCATACTCATATCAATTAAATTTGTAAGAATGGCTTAAATTTTTAGAACTTTATAAAACTCAACGTAAATTGGTCTGTAATAAAACGGCAAAAAGCTTTTAAACATAATTCTTATTTCATAAATAAAAATAAATAAATTTGATGTTGTTATGATATTTATAAATAATATAGTACTTAAAAAAAAATAATCATATCGAAATTTCGTGGAAGTTAAATGACATATAACCCCCGNAGCCCTACGGCGGCGCACCACCCCAGCCCTACGGCGGCACATCGCCGCAACCCTACGGCATCGCACCATCTCATTCTTACGGCTACGGAGGTGCAGCGCCGTCGGGACCGTGTGCTAAGCCGGAGAAGCCTGGGAAAGTGCATGGCGGCGGCGGGGCCGGGTACGAGCAACCGCCAGCTTATGGTGCGGCGAGCCCATTTGCGGCGCTTGTGCCGTCCGTCTTCCCCCCTGGGACGGATCCGAACGTGGTTGCATGCTTTCAGATGGCCGATCAGGATGGGAGCGGACTCATAGACGATAAGGAGCTGCAGCGGGCTCTGTCTTCGTATAACCAGAGCTTTAGCATTCGTACAGTTCAACTTCTTATGTTTCTGTTCACTTCATCGAATGCTCGGAGGATTGGTGAGATTTTGTTATTGTTTTCTATGCATTAGAAGGCTAATTGTTGGAATCCGTTTCCTTTTTTTTTGGCTAAATTTTTGTAGGAAGAATTGGAACAGGGCTCGATTATTAAAACTTTGGGGGTGTTTGGTAGCATATTATTTATAGGATTTAACCATGAATTTAACTTAAATCCAACCAAACACAAAAAAAAAATAAATAAATAAATAAAAATCCAACGCCCCGTTAAATCTAATTTCCAGCGTTCCGCCTGTTTATTCTTACATTTCGTCATTTTTATGACATAAATCTGGATTTAGTAAATTTGACAGATCAAAAGAATGAAGTGAATCCCTTTCATTAAGCAGATTCTAGTGATGAAGAACAACTACCCCGAAAATTTGATATAGAATATCAAAGGAGGAGCTCGGATCTTGAAGTAAAGATGGATTTGCCGGATTTGATGGTCCCGGGGATCCAAAAGAATTCTTCGATTTACTCCAAACAGTAGAACATGTCTTTGAATATAAGGATATTCCACTAGATAGAATGGTGAAACAAGCCTCCATTAAGTTAGAGTAGAGTGCATCTCTATAGTGANTGGGAGCGGACTCATAGACGATAAGGAGCTGCAGCGGGCTCTGTCTTCGTATAACCAGAGCTTTAGCATTCGAACAGTTCAACTTCTTATGTATCTGTTCACTTCATCGAATGCTCGGAGGATTGGTGAGATTTTGTTATTGTTTTGTATGCATTAGAAGGCTAATTGTTGGAATCCGTTTCCTTTTTTTTTTTTTGCTAATTTTTTGTAGGAAGAATTGGAACAGGGCTCGATTATTAAAACTTTGGCGGTGTTTGGTAACATATTATTTATAGGATTTAACCATGAATTTAACTTAAATCCAACCAAACACAAAAATAAATAAATAAATAAATAAAAATCCAATGCTCCGTTAACTCCAATTTTCCAGCGTTCCGCCTGTTTAGTCTTGCATTTCGTTATTTTTATGACGTAAATCTGGATTTAGTAAACTTGACATATCAAAAGAATGAAGTCAATCCCTTTCATTAAGAAGATTCTAGTGATGAAGAACAACTACCCCGAAAATTTGGCATAGAATATCAAAGGAGGAGCTCGGATCTTGAAGTAAAGATGGATTTGCCGGATTTGATGCTTTCGGGGATCCAAAAGAATTCTTCGATTTACTCCAAACAGTAGAACGTGTCTTTGAATATAAGGATATTCCACTAGATAGAATGATGAAACGAGCCTCCATTAAGTTAGAGTAGAGTGCATCTCTATAGTGGGAGAACTTTAAAATTTTTTTGATATCGAGAATGGAAGGGTAAAATTATTAGCTAATCCAAGATGGAAAGGGGGATGCAACACAAATATCTACCTTCATATTACAAGAATGATATATTCTTGAGACTTTACTAGTTACAATATCATGGGTTAACCGCCTCAACTTACAGACGGCGTTCAACCTCAAGCTCAAGCATCAAGAGTACAAACAGCGGAATATCTAAGCTGACTCAACTAGAAGAGGAACCAGTACAAAGTGGAGAAAAAGTGGAGATTGTCAGTACTCTCTCGAATTTATTCCGCCAGTAAATTCAAGTGTT
This sequence comes from Phalaenopsis hybrid cultivar, assembly GCA_002079205.1. Taxonomy (NCBI): domain Eukaryota; kingdom Viridiplantae; phylum Streptophyta; class Magnoliopsida; order Asparagales; family Orchidaceae; genus Phalaenopsis; species Phalaenopsis hybrid cultivar. Next base: position 195,796 of record JXCR01148774.1, on the reverse strand, counting down.
ATAGTTTTGGGCACATGACATCTGATTGTCCAAATAAGAAAACGATCTCTTTCACCAAGCAGGGAACAATTGAAAAAAAAGGGCAATGACACATGAGATAATGAAACCTTCAGAGAGGAGTCTCAACTTTCAGCTGACAAGGACGAAGAGACTTTGATGATACAATCTGAGCATATGAGAGATACTCCATTAGGATTAACATCAGTTGTTCTAGAAGGTAGTGAATTTGAGGTAATAGACATTCATGCATATTTTGTGGATGTGGTGTCACGAATTGTCTTTATTGTAGGCAATAAGAGGAGCATCAACACTACTGATATTAGTTGTTCAAGAGGATCATAAGTTTGAGCAACTGACAATAAACACATGGCAACTCCGTATAAGAGCAGGATTTTAAGGCATACAATCTACCTACTAAGTTATCACTATTGAGAGATTGAATATGTCAAGATGAGAAGATTTTGAGCTACTTTTTGAAGGCTATATTGAGTAATATAAGTATGAAAATTCAGTTCAATTTAACAACACCTTCACAATCAGTGGCCAGACGAGCATGGTGAACTGTAGCTTTGAAATCCTCTTTAAGTATTTTGTGGAATGAACATCTGACAATGAGATCCAGGTCATTTAAGAGAAGAAGAAACTGCTCCTAAGTAATTGCCATTGAAAGTTGCCCAATTTGTCCTAGATTTCGTTCCAGAATTCACTCCTGATAAAGTTGTTTATCAGATACACTCGATCGAGTACGAGCAATGGGAGAAGGATGTTACAAATTTAATGGCTCGAAACTTAGTTTGCAAGAAAACTCATTTGTGTGTAGTTTCAGCTCTGATTGTGCAAAAATAGGATGTCTACTTATTCTATTAGAATATGCTTTGGAATGACGTACGTGATCAGAATTGTCTTGGGTAGACGTGAGCATATTTTTTGTATAGTGATCTTTTGGGAAGCTCAAACCGATAATTGATAAACCTTTCAAGATCCTAAAGAAGCTAAATGACAACACCTACAAAATCAACTTGTCGGAAGATAATGACAATTGTGCTGCCGTCAATGTGACAAACCTAACTCCTTATTATGAGGAGACAATAGCTTCGACAGATGAGTTTGAAGTTCCTCCCAAACACGGGAGACTGGTCCTTGGGTCTGAGGGCAGGAGTCAACGAATGCGGGAGGTGAAGGGTGCTTGGACCTTTTTGGTCCATTGAGGGCCAATTTGCTCTTCAAAAAGTAGTACTGTCTCTTTCAAGTAGAGGCGCCCACTATTTGTTTCCTTAATATTAAATATTTTCTTTTGTGATATTTTAGGGTTAGTTTTTATTGTGTTTTTATTAGGGACATCAGTCAACGTCTTTCTTTTCTCTTTGAGGGCTGCAAAAGTCCAAGTGGTGCTCTGGCTGTATCTCACTCCCGAGGTGGTGTTTATCCTTTTTCCACCTTTTCACATCCTTCCCGCACCGCTCCTTGTCTCCCTCCCTTGATGTAGTTGTCCAGAACAACAACTGATATTTTCTGCTGTTTCGGCCATCCCACCCGTCTTCCTCCTCCACCTTTGTTGTCGTCATCCTAGAATCGCCTCTATCTGGTTTTCTTCATTGTTCCATCCATGTCTCTCTTATTGTTGTCGCCCAAATTGTAGTTCCCTGTTGTTTCCCTCTTATCCCAACCATCCATACCTACAACTGCCTAAAGTCCCCATGTTAATGCAACAACCTCCCTCCTACGTTCAATACAACCATTTCAGCCACCTGCCGCCCCTTCCCCCCATCCAACCCAAATAGCTGACCACCATCTCTCTAGATTTAACCTTAGTTTGAGTGTGTGTTGTTGTTTGTTGCAATTGTAGATTTATGTGTGTTTGGTTGTAATTTCCTATTTGAGTTACAACGATGATATTTTTTTTTTCATTGTTGTTCAGGTAAACTCCACTATCAGAGATTTAAAATGTTGAGAAAGTGTGGAGCCATGAATTCTTGTAAAATTTCATTATAATCATCATTGTGGAAGCTGCAACAATAAAAATATGGAGTAATTATCAAATGGGCAAACTAATATGAACATTTTGGGTGTTTTTTACATTTTTTTAACATATATTTGCCCTCGGTGATTTAAATTAGGTTGCAGCGTGGCCTTGGACTTCAGACGTTCTTATGACTTGTTTACCTCAGCAAATGCTAGTAACATTGATGATATTCTTGTTTTCGTTCGTTTTTCTCTATTTTGTTTTAGAATGAGTCGTCAGCCTGTCGATCGTCGTATACTTCCCTTTTCCGAATAAATCTCTTTTTCGAGTCATATGAACGACCTAAAGAAGAGAGGAACCGGAAAAAACGAACATACGACAAACAAGAGTAAACACAAAACGTGGAAAATCTACGTGTGGTAAACCTCGCAAGGATATGTCAAGAGTGTCTGCTCAAACAAGATCAGGCGAAAGCATCTTAAACTGATATCCGCAAAAAAACACTTATGTAGACTACCCATAACTAGAGAGTCAGGTGTAAGTGCTTGTTCTAAGGTCAAAAACATTCCCAAGGAGACGTATCCCACTTGGTTAATTACATCTTGGAGGGTACCCAAAAATACTCTCGATAAAAGGAGTTTCGCTTGGATTATCGTGAACTGGTGAAATATGTACTCAAAGGAAGGTTATTTCGTGTGGGAACAGTCCCAATGCTTCAAAGCTCGAGCTAAGCCATCGGGCAGAAAATGAATCTCTCACATCCTAAATGGGTAGCGACTCATCGGCATACAGGGCCTACGAAATAACCTAAATCATCTTAACGGGGATATCCCAACACATCAAAACACGTCATGGTTAAAGGGCAGATCACAAATTGTCGTTTCCCAAATGGGCAACAGCTCATCGGCATCGGACCGTCAAAATGATATCAACGAAGTCAAGGAACGATAAGGCTCAAAGGGGCTCAACAAAAGGAAGACAGAGTGATCCTAAAAAGGTAGAAGTAACTGGGTGGGGGTACCACGAACTCGCCATATACAGCTACTAGGATCCTAAGTGTACTGGTTGTGAAGGTAGTCGACCCAACACGCCCTGAGATTCCCAGTTAGCAATCCGTGAATTGCATCATCCACGAAAACCTCGGTAGCTTTAAGGTTAATTGAAGGAAACTCTATCCTATGACTAAAAGCTGGAGCTTCAAGAGGTGAGACTTATACATGCCGAAGTAGCGAGGATGTCTCAGAAAAGAAAAGAAAGTGGAGGTTCAACGACAAAGCTGTAAACGCTCCAAATAAAAGGACTTTACCCCGTCTGGGTCGGGGAGCCTTCTAACACCTTAAGCGCACTAGACAACCACTTATAAAGAGGTATGCTGGGCCAGTAGGTTGGAGAAGTACGATAACTCCTTCTTGGGACATTCAAATATGATACAGTTATCTAGAGCGGTCCTTAAGTATTGTGGAGGTCATATTAACATAAGCAGAAAAGTAAATTTGTAGTTTTTAAATCCTGAATATTTTAATCCTAAATTTTAATTATCTTGAATATTTTATTTAGGATTTTGTAAAAAATTACAAATCTAGTGTCCTTAATGAGCCTAGATTATATCGTGAAATCTCAGATAAACTACAGAAGTAAACAAAGAAAACACATGTAAGTGCAGACATGCAATATGATGCAAAAAAAATAAAACAAGTCAAATTAAAATAATAAACAGGCCGGTGTCGCTGGGTCGACAACATATCACAAAAAAAAAGACGGCCGAACTCTGCATATACATGCTCGGTCCTAATTCTATACACAATATAAAATACAGAATTAAGATACGAGGCACGAGCATCTGCCCCTGGTCCCCTCCACATGGTTTCCGTGCCAAACGCCTCGGAACCCATGCTCGTATCTTATTTTTGCTACAACTCCTAAACTCTAAAAAATACATAGGAAAAGAAGATACTCAATGTTGAGTCATGCCTTAAAAGTGTGGGAGCTAATAGCACCTGCAAGCAAAAAGAGTCATAAATCATTAATTGCTCATCCCATAACGGTACCTGTGCGTGTGCATATAAATATATATGACCCTGCAGAAAAACGCTCTAACACACTACCATACATATGCAGCATGCAATTACACCACAAGCATAATGCAAAAGAAAGGTCTTGGCTAGCGCAACCAATCCAACATAGAACAATAAACAAACATCAAAAAAACTACCTAGCACCCTAAATCCTAGCATAGCACACCATCTAATGAAAAATACGTCAACCTAGTATCTAAGTACGGGGTAAGTGAGTATAGTATACTTTGACGGGGTCGTCATGTCGGCCCTATCCTAAATATTTGAAGGATCTAAAGGGTGTCACGAAGAGGGGTGACACAAGTTATATTTATTAGATCATTAGCACGGTTATGCTCATGTCAATTTCGATGACTTTCGCATTGCTCACCGGGATCGACCCGACAAGCAATGCTTGTTAAGGCATCGCGATCGACACGGGATCACTCTCCTAACGAGTCTGACTCGCTATCAATGCAAACATGCAAATGCAAATGCAGACAATTATATGAAAGAAGTGATGAGTGTACCGTGGGGCAGTGACTTAGGAAAAGATGGGCATACCGCTTAGGCAGCAACCCGAACAAATGAGTGTGCTGTAGCGGCAGTGACTTGAAGGGTGGGCGTGTCGTGGAGTCAACAACCCGAAGAAGGTCGGTAGAACCAAAGTGATCGGTCGACCAGACCAGGGTGGCTGGTCGAACCAAAGTGAGATGCTCACCGGGTCGGGACGTCTGATCGTAGCGAGGTGAGATGCTCACCAGGTCGGGGCATCCGGTCGTAGCAAGGTGAGATGCTCATCGGGTCGGGGCGACCGATCAGAGAGAAGTGAAATGCTCGTCGGGTCAGGGCTGCCGGTAGGAGCGAAGTGAAATGCTCGTTGGGCCGGGGCTGCCGCTAGGAGCGAAGTGAGATGCTCACCGGGCCGGGCAGACCGATAGGAGCAAAGTGAGATTCTCACCGGGCCGGGGCGGCCGATCGGGGCGAAGTGAAATGCAACATGCACCAAACAAAAGTGCAATATGCAGGTAGCAAACCGGGATCGTGCTAACGACCTCACATAGGTACCTAGGGCTGACGCACTTGGAACTGCGGCATCACCGCTTCCAGCTTTGGCGTGGCAATGTGGAAAGTTTCTCCCTTTGATTTCTATTAGGGGAGACTCTCCGCCGTTCGTAGGGTGGACTAGCTACAGAGTTTTTTCCGCTCTACGAACACCCAAGATTTTATAGGAGGGACTAGCAACAAAGCTTTTTCCGTCCTCTAAGATCGAACTCAACTAATCCCTCCAAGGGAGATTAGGAGCGTCAAAACCGTGCGAAATTGGGATTTCGACCTGGCGGGGTTAAGGCCTAAGACTCACAACACGGGGGATCACTCGGCTTCGTCCAAAACCGGTCAACGCATGAGATTCCTACCTTACAGCTCCCTCTAGGAAATTGACGATCAATCACGTAGGTACGTCGCTGCGTCGGCGCACGCACCCTGTGTGGGCGATCGAACCCACACGCCTAGACATCACTAAAACCTAGGGCCAGCTAGGAGTTAGGAAATCTCACCACCGTAAAGGTTGCAGACGCGTTTTCTTTGCTCGCTCCAAGCTCACCGTCGTCTGATCCATGCTCCAGTGTGCCTCGTAGAGCATCCACATGACAACAAAAAGACTCAATGAGGACAGGTAGTTAGTGATGTATGCAAAGTATTTGAAAATAATGAATTTTGACATATAAAAATATAACTAAAATATACCTTTAAGAGGAGGGTTGACGGCGAATCTTGCGTCGCAATGCTATCGCCGCCCCGCAAGTGTTCGCCATCTCGACAATGGAGAGGGGAGTGTGTTGCCCTATGTTCTTGAGCACGAAGGAGGCAACAACAGGAACCTCACTGTCGGGGTTTCATTGGCGAAGGAGGCCTTGCCGGCGGGGGAGGAGCCAAAGGAAGGCTTCGCCGGGAAGGAGGAAGCTCGGACCGAGAATGGAAGCCGACGAAGGAGGAGCTGAAGGCCCTGCCGGCTGGAGGAGAAGTTTGATGTATGGTCGACGGCGTCGAGCTTCGCCGCGGAGAGGAGCGGCAAGGAGAGAGAGCTCGGTGTGTGGCCGACCAAGAAGAAGAAGGAGGAGAAGTTGGCAGTTCGAAGCAGGGACGCCGACAGCTTCGTTCGCCGGCGAGGAGGGGTCGGTGGGATGTCTCCGGCGAGATAGGGAGACCGCAGATGCGGCTGGCCGAGAGGAGGACGCTCGAGTCTCCCGAACGGCGGCTGGAGGAGGCTTCGACGAATGAGGAAGGTCCGACGGCGGGCTTCACCGGCGAAGGAGATCCGGCGAGGCGAGAGGTGAGCTCGGGCTAGGGTTTCGCGAAGGGCTGTGGCGGTTGCAGGCTTCGCGATGGATCTGGGGAGAGAGGCTGAGAAAATGGTGTAGGTTTTAAACAATAAAAGTTAATATATAATAATAATAATAATATATGATAATAATAATAATATTATTATTATCGTTATTGCAATTCTAGCTCGTGCACGTCCTCGCAGTGAAGTGGATGTCCTTCATGGCTAAAACCGACCGCAGTCCGTTTTGCCATCCGGGGTCATTCAGACCATTTTTTCAACAATCAGACAAAAAATGATAATTTGTACATTTTTAGCCCCCCGCGAAGACATGGCGAAATAGATGTCCTTTTTAAGTGAAATTGACGTTCTGGACTCACTCGTGTGGTCCGTTTTGCCGTCCGGGACCATATACACAACTTCGCTAATGATCGCATCAATTTGAGTCAATTTTGCACGCTGCGCGACGATTAATATCCGTCAACCCGATCGAAATGGTCCGACGTGTCAAATGTCGATTGGCTTTCGCATAAGCAAAAGCCAAAGCCTAGCAGAATGACCCTGACTAAGTGCCCCTCAACACGTGCTGAAAGGTCCTGGGTGGGTGTCTAAACTACCGGATGGCTACGGACAGACCTTAAGCTATCCTGAGTCATGCAGGTGGACACCCTACACTCGTGGCATACAAAATTGATATCAACAATTCTCTCTCTCTCTCTGTCTCTCTCTCTCTCTATCACAGACACATATAAGCAGACATATATTGTGCATTATACATTTCAACAGCGATCAAATTTTTTTCCTAGTTCTCTCTTTCCATGATGGTATTAGAGCCATATTTTGATTAATTTCTTCTTAATCATGATCCAATGTTCATCTTTTCCCAACCTTTTTTAAAATTTTCAGACCAAATCACAATGTTGCGTCTACGTTAACAGTATTTACGTAATGCCATCTTCTCCCACTATCTACACCAACCTCAATTGAATTTACCCTTCCACCTTCATTTTACCAACAACTCTAGAGATGTGACTCCTCTTCACCTCAGAGCACAAGGTCAAGGGCATTTTTTTTTTATATTTCATTTTAATTTTGAAAAATATAAAAATGGTTTTATTTAGGATATTTTTATATGAAGAGATAGGAAAAGAGATTTGATGTGTAAGACCCACTAAACTTATCAAAACCCATGACAAGTCTCATAAAAGTTTTCATATTTTAACTAGAGAATCTATATTTTGATGCTTTGATATTTCAGGATCTGAATCTCCCAAAGGAACATTATTCTTAAGGTCAATTACATCTCCAAAACGTTTGAGAATACTCAACAACGAGATGGTTCTTCTATTCCAATTTTAGTCTATAATTTCAAAGGATTTATGCCCCTAAAGATAATAAAAAAATGAATGAGCTTAAAGGGGTACGGTTAGGAATTTTGGAACAGTTAGGTAGAACTTAATTGGGATTTCATGTATTTGTGATCTCGGATCATCATACTCTAGACCTATGTAGACATGATGGTAGGTGACATAATCCGATCAGAGATTTTTTGTCAACAATTCTGACTAATATAATCTAAAGAAATCTTGTAAACCCAGAGCTAAGAAGAAGACAAAATTTCTAGACTCTATCCAGTAGATCGAGAAGGAATATAGGGCTTACTCTTCTAAAAACGTGAGAGGTTCATAGAACGAGAGGAAAATGATAATTTGACTGGTAGAGTGAAACTACCAACCTAGTCTTACTATTTTTTATGAATTAAGATTCCCTTTAAACTGCCTAAACTTGTTAGACTGTCACATAATTGAGTTCAGAAAATTAGAACGTCCATTAAGTATTAATGAACCTAGTATATCTCATAGGACATGTATGATAAAAATTCTATGTCCTTAATATTCAGGCTTGAGTAATGCACGACAGTTTGGCCATTTTATGACTAGTGCATTTTTTAGACTGTTTTAAGAAGTGAATACACATTTATAGATGAAGTGGTATAACTGTAAAAATTAAATTTTAGGTGTTACATATGTAAATACATAAAATGTGTGGTATGTATGTAAATANCTTGAGTTCAGAAAATTAGAACGTCCATTAAGTATTAATGGACCTAGTATATCTCATAGGACATGTATGATACAAAATTCTATGTCCTTAATATTTAGGCTTGACTAATGCACGACAGTTTGGCCATTTTATGACTAGTCCATTTTTTAGACTGTTTTAAAAAGTGAATACACATTTATAGATGAAGTGGTCTAACTGTAAAAATTAAATTTTAGGTGTTACATATGTAAATACATAAAATTTGTGTGGTATTTATGTAAATCTTTCCTTTTAATCTAATGATGAAAATTAATCTATCATAATTAGAACTTATATAATTGGATAGAGATCTAAATAGCATATAGCATGTCACTCCTTTNTGTTAAAGCTAGGCATTTGGAAATCTTTCCATTATAAAGATTTGATTTTATTCAATCATTCATAGTGCCCTAGTATCTTTTACTTTTTTTCTTGCATTTTTCAATGGTAGAATATGTTGACTATTAGTATGAATTAAGTAATTTCATTGTGTAAGGTTTTCATCATATAAGACTAAACATTTTACCTTTGAACTTGTGATTTATAATTCAATTCCAATGTATGTGTTTTTCATATTGCATTAAATTAAGTATGCTAGTGTATTTTCTTCCATTTTAATTTTACAACAGTGATCATCATATATTTATCTAAAATTTAGTAAAATTTTGTGATATATACAGAGTCTTGGTCTATATTAGAAAGAATCTTAACTAGGATTTAGAAGAATATACATATTTATCTCTAAATCTTAACAATGATTTAGGAAATTTTAGAATTTTAATAATACAGGATCATGTATTTGCATAGACATATAACATTTATGAATTTTAAAATTAGAGGTTTTAATTTTAGACAAAGCTTGAGAGCTATTTTTGTTCCTAATTGAAGATAAATCTATTCTGAAAACATAATTCATAGAAATTTGAATATAGATTTTAAACTTTTGATGAATAACTCTCGTAACCATATGATCAACCATATTGATCCCCCTTGATCATAAGTTTTTTAAAAATAATTCAAGGGCCTTAATGACCTTAAAAACAAGCAAGCCTAGGCTTGTTAAATTCCACTCTTCAAAATGCTTGATTTGAATATAGAACTTTCAAATTTGAAGTTCATTTCACCATTCAATATATGATCCAAAACCTCCAAAAATGCTTCATCGTCTTGACTAGGGTTTTATTGGATTCATATCAAACCAATTTTGGTATCACCGAGTTCGGCTTTTCAAGATGGTCAAATTGACTATGAATTTGTTGAAATTGGGGACTTGGATGATCTTGAATTTGAATATAGAACATTCATTGCTAAGAAAATCCTTTAAGATTCATGCCACATAAAAAAAAATGTTGATAAGTCATCATTTATATTGTAAGTTGTACATCAAAGAGATAAGAGAATAGAAAAACTAAATATATAGTAAAAAATATGTCAGATTAAATCTCGCAGTCTGAACGATCCATAGTATGGACGATCAACAGTCTGAATGACTTGCATCCTGGACGACCCGTAGTTTGGAAGACTTATGACTTTAATGCCCTAATAAAACCGATAACCATGTGCCCACATATGTAAAATACCTAAAAAAACATGTACAACTCTCACTAAAGCAATATTGAGCTTCATCCCCTATAATTACAATATTCTTTCTCTCTTATCCCAACATGCTATTCCTTGGTGTGATTCACAAACAAATCTTGATTCAATACTACGACTTAACCTCGATTGAACCATTGAATCTTGAACATTTTATTCTTCCAGTTCGCCGTCCGTTCAAAATTTTCACAATCTTTATAAAATTAACTAAATATCAGACGAGTATACTGTTGAATTTTTAAATTGTTAGTTATTAAATAATACACCATCATATTTTATAATAACAAAGGGCAATCATTAAATTTTTTATTTATTTATAAAGCTTTTATAACTTTTATTGAAATGTATTGCCTTTTCTAACTAATATGAATCTATCAATCACACTAATTCACTTCTACCTTCATCTATCCAAAGTCTTTGCCACACAAGATAACACCAAGAATAATCCTCCAAACCGCAAGTCTAGCAAACATATTCCGGGCTGACTCGGACCGGGCAGAACTCGGTCAGTCAAAGAAGCACTGTGATGTACAATCGGGGAGCTGAATCGAGCTGAAGAAAATGTCACTTCTGCTTTGTCATGCCTGGACTCCGTGCCCTAGCAGCAGGAGCTCAGTATACCTCGCCTGAAGAACTCAGGAGGAGGAAATCCAAATCCTGTCACTGCTTTCTCCTTTCGATTCGAGTCGGAGGAAGTTGTACCCGTTGAAAGGAGTCTTTCGTCTTCATGACGCTGCTAAAACCGTCGCGTCTTCATGGACGCCGACGAAGAGGAATCGGCGAGGTGCTTCACCGTCGAAACGTAACTCTCTGAACTTAAGTGTATCGGTTTCTTGTGGGCAGCCATGGGATGCGTCTGCGCAAAGTCCGTCCCTATTGAGGATAGCTGGGAGAGCCCGAGGGAGCGGCAGCTCGCGCCATCAGCTGTGCCCTCCCAGGGGATGGCGCCAGCGAAGCTTTCGGCGTCTGCAGCGGTGTCGTCTTCGATGCGGGACGAGTTGGTGGCGGTCCGTCTGACAGCAGCGACCTTGGTTGAGAGCAAACAGGGGAACCGGGCAGCCGGAGTTAACGAGCGGGATGCAGACATGAGGAGGGAAAGACAAGTACATACTAGTCATCAGCACTTGANGATGCGGGACGAGTTGGTGGCGGTCCGTCTGACAGCAGCGACCTTGGTTGAGAGCAAACAGGGGAACCGGGCGGCCGGAGTTAACGAGCGGGATGCAGACATGAGGAGGGAAAGACAAGTACATACCAGTCATCAGCACTTGCGGATGATCGGCAGTATTCCAAATGCAACAGAAGGAGAGCAGGTAGCTGCAGGCTGGCCGCCCTGGCTTGTTGCTGTTGCAGGAGAGGCAATTCACGGTTTGGTCCCTCGCCGGGCAGATTCATTCGAGAGGCTCGACAAAGTAAGTTTCAAATGATCTTTCTGTTTTGAAAAAGCGGAATCTTTGGTCGTTATTTTGTGCTTTTCTGGTTTTGAGCTTTTTTGCTGTACTGAAATGCCTGAGCTTTTCTTTGATTTTTTGTCCAATTTGGTGGATTCTAGCTTTTGGATTTGAAACATTAGTACTGTTGATTTTGTGATTGCATGGTTGGTTATTTGTTAAGGATAGGATGATATGTTTAACTTTTAACGATGGCAGTGAAGACTGATTGCTTTTGCTTAGACGTACAAGGAATATTATTTTCCAGTAATGTGGAAGGGCTATTAAGCTTGATGATTAACACCATAGAATACAAAATCTGTGCCTGATTGATGCAAAGAAGAAGGAGTGTTGGGAGGGGCTGGATAATAGGAAGTTGGTTTATTTACTCTAAAGATTTGTTAGCGGCATAGAATGTGGTTATTGCTGCTGTGAAAGGCTTAAATTTGATTTTATCCTCTTGGTTCTCTGGCTTTTTTTTTTTTTGATCAGGACAATATCCAAAGGGTGTTCAGAAAGCCTTCTACTGTTGGTGGGAGCTCCAGTAGATATCTGCTATGTATTAGGTCTAGAAGAATTAAAATGTGTTAGAGTTGATTTTTGCTGAACTATTTTTATTTTATTTTATTGTCACTCTATGTAATTTATAATTAGAAAATTGGTTAATTGATTACAAGTTTTATGCTAATTATTTGCGTATGTTATCAACATTTATTGACAGCCCTTTTGTATTTATAGATGTGTTTAGCTATAAAAAGGAATTGATGTGGAGAATGCTACATTTTTCTTTGACATTAACAATGAAAAATTGGTCTTGTGAAATGTAGAATCAAACTAAATATGCAGTCATGCATGTAGATTTAGGCCAGTCAGCTGTTATTATATGGAGCCCTTTGTGTCGATCAATTGTTCACTCAGAGCCCTAAGTTTCGCTGTCCATGCTTGATGGTGAGTTTGTTAGGGGATACGGGGGATGCCCCCCATGTTTTGGGTTCAGTGGTGCTTCCTTTGAAAGATTTTATTTCATATACCGGGCGCTGCAGCGCCCAGATGTACCGCTCTTGCGCTTGGAATCCGAGCACTTAACTCGACAATCTAGCACCTAGTGGGAAGCTCTAAAACACCTAGTTCAGGTTTTGAAGCTTCAACACCCCAACGCCCTTTGGAGCACCACAATGCCATATCGTGACATTCTGCCTCCAGTAACTGATTTCGAGTAGTTTGTAATTTTATATTTCGGCTTCGCTGCGGGAATTTGTGTGAGTTGACTTGGATTTTGATTTTTCTTGTGCAAAGGACAGAGGAGAGAATTCCAGAGATGTTCCAAAAAGTGGAGATGCTTGAGTGGTGTAATTTGTACAATTCTCCTAATTTTTATATTGAATTTTTTGGCTTAGTGTGACTCTGTGGTTTGTTCCCGTTTTTTGGGGTTTTTCACCTTAAATTTTTGTATTATTTGTGTTTTCTGATTTGTATGCTTCTGTCAAAAGTTTTGCTTTGGATCTCTCGAAACAGTTTCCGCAAATCTCTCCAAACATCAGTTTGAGCTAGGGGTGGCATTCGGTTGGTTCAAATGGATCGATTTGCAAATTGGTCCAACCGATTGCAACCAAAATCTAATATTTAAAAATCCGATCCAATCAAAATTTTGATAAAACTGAACCGACCGAACCAATATTTAATTCTGTTTAAACGATTCGGTTATTAAAAAACCAAAATTTAATTGTTTGGTTGAGTTTAATTATGAACAAACATCATGAATTACATATCTTAATTGTCTAATATTAATTTATTTTCATTAATACTCCATTTATTTTTATCAAATGTTGCATATATGATAAACTAATTATAGGAAGTTCTACGCAAATACCAATTATTTCATATGTATTTACATATCTAGCACCTAGACTTCAGTTCTTTACATTAATGTCACATTAACTATGCATGAAAAAGGTGTATTTCACTTTTTAAAAGTTAAAATGGTAGTATTTTTAATTAACTATGAAAGATATGGGTGGTACAAATGTAAAAAGTAGAGCTTACATGTTACATATATAAATACATAGGACTTGAATGGTATGTATGTAAATGCCCTAAAAATACATTAAGAAATTTTAATTAAATTTTGGTTTGTTCGGTTAAATGAAAATTCAAACGAACCATTAATTGTATGCTTTTTTTTTCATCTCTCATCTTATAAGTAGTTTGGTTAGTAAGTCAAAACAAAGGTGTGTCTAAAGTTGAGTTTGAATGAGCGACCTTGATTTGATCTCAATATCATTGAGCGTACTCCAATCAAAATTATTGTAAACTTTGACTCAGCCAAGCCCAATTTGGAACCTATTTGACTATGATTAAGTTTGCTAATTTGAGCTAGCTGCATTTAAGTCAGGTAAAGGACATTGCATTAAATAGTGATGATTGCAACCTAGGTTTCCTCAATGAGGGAGGGGGAGGGGGAGGGGGAGGGGGAGGCTTCTTATGATCAGGATGTTGAAGTTAGTGGCCATCAGCTTAATAAGATATGCATGTAACTTTCTTAATGCTTTGAAATAGGATTGGCAGAGTAAATGACTGAGAAAATCGAAATTGAAGATGGCATGTTTTCCATTTGCATAAATTCTATGAGCTCTAGTTTATATGAATTTTTTTACACATTTTTAAGCTACANGTATCGCCTCAGATGACCATCCGGCTTGATCTCTGCCGTCCATTCAATACACGCGCGGATAGACGACATCCGCTCATCATCCCCAATAACCTTAACCGAGAACCGTCTACACTAAAACCTTAAGATCTCTGCCTAGACTCAACCAAATCACTTCGGGTTTGATCCTATGG
>JXCR01148774.1:137924-179946 GCA_002079205.1 Phalaenopsis hybrid cultivar | reverse complement strand
AATTTCAAGTTGAGTAAAAAGAAGAGTTTTGAATTTCTAATGGTGGGGTACCTCTTCTAATTTTTTAAGACTAGTCAATAGGAAAGTCCTATGGCTAGACCTAGGCTACTAAAGAAGTTTTCTAGACCTCAACCAAAAGTGAGGTCAACACCAGCTCATTGAGAAGAAAGGGTAGTAGATCATTGAAGTAGAGTTGAATGGCGTGACTCTTGTGATTTATCCTAGTCTGCCATTTTATTTGGCACAATTTCACGGGAAATAACATTCTTTTTTGGAGGTGCATAGTAGGTGGCATTTTCATGAAAGCCCACTTCATGAACTAAGAATGATCATAAATCTCCTTTGATACAATGTTCTTGCCCTTCTTTAAAATATTTGATGCATTGGTGTAGGGATGATGGAACCATATTATGCTCAAGAATCCAAGGTCGTCCAAGTAAAGCATTGAAAGAGGTCTCTGCATTGATGATATGGAATTTTGTAGTTGTTATAAGTTCTCCAACTTTCATTAACAGTGTAATTGATCTGAGGGCTCTTTCTTCCTTCTGTTTAAATCCTCTTAACATCATTTTATTGTTTGTAATCTCCTGAGTCTCATTATCCAAATATGTCAATGTTTGTAGACTTGTTAAGTTAAGTGACGCTCCCAGATCTACTAAAACTCTGGACAATACAAATCTTCCAATATTAACGGATACATAAAGCAGTCGGTTGTTGTCGGTGGTACCAAGCAACAAGTCTTCATCTGTGAAGATTATCCCAGACAATTCTTTTAATGAACAAACTTCATGTGAGGATGTGCTGGCTAATTGAGCTAAGAAAATCTTGAGGTCAAGAAAGGCTGTAGCCAGAGACTCTCCCATCTCCTTTAAAAGGATCAGAGCATCGTAGGTGCTTAGTTTGGCCGAAAATCACCTAAGATGAGCTAGCACATTATAATACACTTTATATAATCCTCCAATCTTTACTGGATTATGTGGCTTTTCCACTAGCAGAGGTGGGGTTATCTCCTCTCTGGTGACTATCTATTTTTGTTTATCGATTGGAGTTGTTCTTGGACGTAATGCCTTCCCACCTCTTAGATTTATTTTTGGGATGTCTTCTTCTTCTTGAGAAGTTGTAGGCAAAATTTCTTGTGTTTCATCTACATCAAAAATATCCAAGTTGATGGAAAGCGGTGTACGGTGGTACTCAAGGACTGATTCCTCACTCCCAACGCTATCGTAACCAGTGTTGTCTATTTCTTCTTCATTCTTGTTAAAGGGTTAATCGGACTTAAGTACAATTAGAGGATCAATTTAGGAATCTAGATCAAATTTAGATTGACCAAAATCAATTATGTTATCACTAGAAACAGTTAAAACATAGCTAAAATCATAATCATTCTAATCATAATACCCCGATGGGGCAAAAAGATAATCTTACATGGTTAGGAGTTTGAGGATTTTCTTCCTTGACTCCGAGATAACCAATCTAATAGAGGCAGCCCTATCCTACCCCCTACACTATCAATCTTCATGACATTTTTTTTCTCAATCTCTTGTTGCAGTGATTTCTCTGATGAAATCTCTAACTTGGGCTAGGCAGGCTGTAGACGCTGAACGGTTGCTTGCACTGAAGTGGTCTAAATTTGAACCAGTACCATCTTGGATGACCTCCTCCAAACTGTGCTCCATCCATCTTTCTTTGAATACGAATCTATTGGAGTGATTTGCTCGACCGAAGCCATATTTACAGAACCTATTTTAGGTTCTTCTAAATATTCTTTTGTGATATTTATATTCCCATCTTTAAAGTTCCTTTCAAACTAATTGTTGAAAATGAAACAACCCTCTATTTTATGTCTCAACATCGGGTGGTAGGGGCAGAAATTGGGATACTTGTTCTTGTCAGCTTCTTCCTGCTTCTTTTGTTCTTATAATATGAATTTTTGCTTGTTCATTATGTTTCTGAACATCTTTGGCACAACCTCATCTTTGAAAGAATATACTCTCTTCTTTCATTCTAAAAGAGTAAGATCCCACCTACTCTCTATCTAGTGTAGTCCTCCCTAGTGTGACTGCTGACTAGACTGGTCATACTGCTATGTTGGTTGTTATTGAGTTTGTTATGATGATGATTGAGAACTCTGATGAGAATGTTTTGTCTAAATCTTCATCAGCTATTTTCCTTTATCAACTATTGTCACTGTTTCAGACTTCTTCTCGATTACTCTGGTTGTCCTGGACTTTCCTAACTTTTCTTGGGAATCTATATGTTTAATTTCCTCTCGTAGTCTGTTGGCCTTGCTGAGTAGCTTCTCAAAGGATTTGATGATGAGTCCCTTAAGCATGAAAGCTACCAGCCCATGGATTCTTTTGATTAGAATCTCAATGTCATGTTGTTCTTGTAGTCGAGGCTCACATTTCATGCTTAGGTTTCAACACCTCAAGAAATAGTCCACTAGAGTCTCATTAGGATTTTTCCTTTCCACTATGAGATCTCCAATAGAAACATGATGTTGTTCCCCAGCAAAGCTCTTCATGAACAACTGATTTAATTTGGCAAATTTCTTAACTAATCCATTGAGTAGCTCAACATACCAATCAAATGTTATCCCTGATACGTTGCTGTTAAATTGATGAAAAAGTAAAGCTTCATTACCTCAGTGTTGCCACCACTGCCTCAAAAATTTGTTAGATGCTATCTAGTATTTTTGGACTTGTAGAATTTCTTAAGCTTTTGTGACACAAAACCCTTAGGGAAGGGCATGACATCGAGCTCCTTCAAGTAAGGTCTACCCTTTGAAATCAAAGCACCACCCTTAGATTGGGGTAAGGCATCCCGACCTTGTTGTTCAAACAACTGCTAGATATATTTCTCCAGTATTACATTTGATGGGGATACCTTCTTTCGTTTATCATCTCAACTTCTCTCCTTTCATTTGTAATGTGAACTATCCCTGACTGATTGACTTCTAGAGAAGCTAACTGCTGCGATTGAGACTATCCATGAAATGTAGCCATGGCGACCATGGTGGTGGCCATCTCTTCGATTCTCTTCTCCATCTAACTGATTTGTTCATCTCTTAGAAAAAACAACTCTACACAAATCATTCATGGTGTTCCCTTCAATGAGAGGTTGGGCATCGCACATAGATGTGGCAACTCTAGTTTCAATGACATGAATATTCATAAAATCTTTATTGAGAAAGTTGTTAAAATCAAAATATTCATCATCATCAATGGCTACTCCATAATATTTAACTAACTCATAAATCTCAGCCCTAGGCTTTTCAACTTTTTCTTCACTTATTGCTTCGTGGATCATCTTAAGATATGGAGGACTTTCTTGAGCATCCTCGGTAGTAATGGTTGCAACAATGTTTGATACTTCCACTTTCTTTCCCTACAGGCTTATTGAACCATATTAGTATGACGGCGTTGGGTACCCATAGCTTCTTCTTTGATGGCGATGTCTTGAGACTGGGTGTCTCAACAGAGGCATCGGCATGTCAGAGAGAGGGACGCTCCCCACGGTGCAGATCAAATACAGTATCAGGTGACTTCTTTATCTTCTCCTTCTTTAGGGAACTCTTATGAGCAACAATTGGTGGTATTCTCTGACCCAGACATGACGTGACTGGTCAACGTCCTGTAGACCTTGGAGTAGCAACGGTAATAAAATTGGTGATTGTGATGGTAGTATCAAGTCTCCTTCCTAGGAGGAATCTGATGAGAATACAAGCTGGAAAACCTTTTGTTAATCTTTGAGACTGTAAGGTAGATCTGAAGTCTTTCAAAATTTCTTTCTTCATTCGAGGAGATACCACACATCCCACTCTCATAAGTAGTTTAACAACTGAACATCCTTCTTTGACAGCCAACCTCTGGAACACTTTACTAACTTTGGTGATAAGAGTGGGCTTCTGCTTCTCCTCATCACAATCATGAAGTAATGGTAAGGTATCAACAATTTTCTGAATACTTTTATATCCATTGGTGTCCATTAATGGGTGGAACCTACTCTCTTGCAAAAGCGGAGAGGCCTCAACTAACCTAAGTTCCTCCTAGTAAGGAATCTGATAAACAGATACTTTTTTTACAAATATGGGCCATAGTAGTTTTCTGAATCCTTTGATTATGATTTCTTCTTTGAGATCAAGTTAACAACACAGACTTTAAATTTGATCTGATTTTGAATACCGATGGCAAGGTAAAAAATCCTTCAACTGCATCTTCAACAATCATAAACTTCTTTTCATTGGCAGAAAAGGGAACAACAAACTTAACAGGTGTCGGGGATGCAAAGGTTTTCACCTTCTTGTATGAAAGGAAATCTTCAGGATAGTTCAGGTTGAATCCAACAGACTGCTCTGGTACTTCCAGAGCAACAACTTTCATTACAAAAAACTGGGCTTTTTTGAGCCAAACTTTGAGTACATCGAATCCAGCTCCAAACTTGATGGTGGGTGTGACAATGCGAGCATCGCGACAAGTTGACAGGTTGCAGAATAAAGTGAGTGTCGGGAAAGCCATTTTAGCAGCTTGAAAAAGAAAGCTTTGCAGTTAGTTATTTGGCCATTACCTTGTAATTCTAGTGCAAACACTAAAAATTAAGAAGGGTGATCCCAAAAAAGTATAGTTGTGTAAAATTTATATAAGTTTGACTTCGCTATGTAAAGGTGTCAAAAGCTTGATGCAAAATTTATAATTAAGAAACTTAAGCAATTAATGTCGGGATTCTATGCAAGTATACATATCGTTATCAAGTAATAAATGACCTTCTATTTAAGCCCCGAATATTGATCCCATGGAAAAGGTTTAAATTTGAAGTGATAAATTTACTAAGAAATTCACAGAAAATAAAATGAATGTGCCCTTCATAATAATGTTTTATTTGATGCCCATGAACTTTAAATATCTTTCCAGTGTTAGGATCTTTAATAACAACAGTTCCATAATGATTGACTTTAATCTCTTTAAATAGTCCTCACCATCTGGATTTCAGTTTTCTCGGAAAAAATCTCAATCTTGTATTATATAATAAAACTTCTTTTTCACGTTCAAACATCTTTTTAATATTCTTTTTATCATGCCATATTTTTATTTTCTCTTTATAGATTTTTGCATTATCATATGCTTCATTTCTAAACTCCTCAAGTTCATTGAGTTATAATAATCTTTTCTCACCAGCATCTTTTAAATTAAAATCAAATTCCTTAATAGCCCAAAATGCTTCATGCTCCAATTCTACTAGTAAGTGACATGTTTTTCCAAAAATAAGTCTATATGGGGACATTCCTATAAGAGCTTTATAAGCAGTTCTATTTGTCCATAATGCAGTATCTAATCTAGCAGACCAATCCAATTTATAGGGATTTAAAGCTTTTTCCAAAATTCATTTAATGTCATGATTTGATATCTTTACTAGACTGCTAGTCTGAGGATGATACGCAGTAGAGAATCTATGCATAATATCATATTTCTTAATCAATTTTTTTATTCTCTTCTTCCTAAAATGAGATCCTCTATCACTAATAATTACTCTCGGCATTCCATATCTTGTAAGAATATTTTTAATTAAAACTTTAGAAACACTCTGAGAATCACATCTGGGTACAACAATAGCTTCAATCAATTTGGACATATAATCAAAAACAAGTAATACATATAGATTTCCAAATGAAGGATAATCCCTACACATTAAAAATTTCAACTTTGAATGTGTAGTTTAGAGGCATTTCATTTTTTTAGAAATATTTCTTACTCGTTGACATTGATCACATGTTTTAATATATTCATTAACATTTATAAATAGAGTAGTCTAATAAAATTCAGCTTGCAAAATCTTATATGCGGTTCTATTTGTTCCAAAATATCCTTCAAATTCAGAATCATGACATCTTTCAATTACTGTTGAGTTTCCTCATAAGACACCTATCTTCTAATAATTAAATCCTTACATTGTTTGTATAAATATGGGTCATCCCAAAAATAGAATTTTGAATCATATATAAATTTCATTAATTGTGGATTTTTGATATTAGGTGGTAAGATATCACTTACAATAAAATTTAATATATCAGCACACCAAGGTACATTCATTTCATCAATACTATATAATTGTTCATGAGGAAAATTTTCTAAAATTTCATTTGCAAGTTAGTTATTATTTCTATTTCTAGTCTAGACAAATGATCAGCTATTTGATTATCATTTCCCTTTCTATCAACTATAGTAAAATCAAACTCTTGCAATATAAGTATCCATGTAATTAATCTTGGTTTAACGTCCTTCTTTTGCATCAAGTATTTAATAGCAGAATGATTTGTATGCACTATACATTTAGTTCCAATTAAGTAAAGTCTAAATTTATCAAAGGCATAAACAATAGCTAATAACTCTCTTTCAATAGTAGTGTTGTTAATTTGAGCATCATTTAGAGTTTTACTAGCATAATATATGACTTTAAAAACTTTATTGTGTCTTTATCCTAAAATAGCTCTAATAGTATAATCACTAGCATCACACATTATTTCAACTAATTTTTCCCAGTCAAGTGGAACAATTATAGGTGTAGTGATTAATTTTTCTTTCAATAATTCAAATAATTTTAGGCATTCCTTGTTAAAATCAAATTTTGTACATTTTTCTAAAAGTTGACCTAATGGCTTTGTTATTTTTGAAAATTTTTTTATGTAGCGCTTGTAGAAACCAGCATGTCCTAGAAAGTTTTTTACCTCTCTAAGATTAGTAGGAGGTGGTAAATTTTTCATAACTTGAATTTTTGCAGGATCTACTTCCATGCAATTTTTAGAAATTTTATGCCTAAGTACAATACCTCCTACAACCATAAACTGACATTTCTCCCAATTTAGTAATAGGTTTATTCTTTCACATACTTCCAAATATTTTTCTAAATTATTTAAAAATAATTCAAATGAAGTTCCAAATATAGAAAAACCATCCATAAACACTTACATTCCATGTTCAATAAAATTGCTAAAAAATGGACATCATACGTCTTTGAAATGTTGCAGGTGTATTGCATAGTCCAAAAGTCATTCTACAAAAAGAAAATATTTCATTTGGCTTGTAAATGTTGTTTTCTCTTGATTCTCTGCAGCAATTGGAATTTGGTGATACCCGGTATATCCATCTAAAAAGCAATAATGATTATTTCCAGCCAATCTATCCAACATTTGTTCTAGAAAGGGTAAAGGAAAGCGATCTTTTTTGGTTGCCATATTTAATTTTCTATAGTCAATAAAAATTTGCCAACCAGTAACTTGTCTTATTGGAATTAATTTATTTTTCTCTTTTTCTTCAACAATCACTCCTCCTTTCTTCGAAACACAGTGAATTGGACTAACTCAAGCACTGTCTGAAATGGGATATATAATTTCAGCATCTAACCATTTTAAAATTTATTTTTTAGCAACTTCTTTCATAATTGGGTTTAATCTCCTCTAAGGATCAACTTTAGGTTTGTATTGTTCTTCTAATAGAATTCTGTGCATTCAAATAGAAGGACTATTTCCTTTAATATCTGCTAAAGTCCATCCAAAAGCCTTTTTATATCTTTTTAACATTTCTTTTAATTTTTGTTCTTGAATTTCAGTTAACTCAGAAGATATTATAACAGGCAATGTAGATGACTCTCTTAAAAATACATATTTTAAATGGGCAGGTAATATCTTGAGTTCAAGTTCAGGGTGTTTAATACTTGAAGGAATAAGATTTTTATTATTGTTTTCCATCAAGTCTAAAGTTTCAAATTTGACCTGAATGTAATCCAAATCCTCTTCATTTATCTCATCCTTATTCTCAAAAAAATCTTCTTTCTTTGATTTGTTTTTAAACTCATTTTTAAATTGCTCATTACTAAGACAATCAGTTACTTTCATCTTGAAACATTCATTGTTTGTTTCTATTGCAGGATATTTCATAGATTTTGTAATATTAAATTTTACTTCTTGATCATTAACTCTGATTATTAATTCTACTTTTACACATCTATCACAGCTCTCCCTGTTGCAAAAAATGGTCTCCCCAAAATAAAAGGAATCTTTTTATCTTCCTCCATATCTAATACTATAAAATTTACAGGGAAAATAAATTTATCCTTTTCTTACTGATACATCTTCTATAACTCCTTTTGGATATGTTATTGATCAACCAGCTAACTGAAGATTTATAGCAGTAGGGGAAATCTCTCCAAAATCTAAACATTTAAAAATAGATAAAAGCACAAGATTGATACTCGCTCCTAAATCACATAAGGCTTTTGCAAAAAACTTTTCACCAATAACACAAGATATAGTAAAACTACCAGGATCTTTTTCTGAATAATAGAACTACACTCTTGACTTAGTGCAACAATTTTATGATCTATAAACCTCCTTTCTTGTTCAGTATATCCTTCATAAATTTTCCAAAACTTGGCATTTGTTCCAAAGCTTCAACAAGAGGAATATATATTGTTACCTTCTTAAGGATTTCCAAAAATTTTATAAATTTTTTATCTTTATTCTTCTGCTTCAGTCTTTGAGGAAAAGAGGTTATGGTTTTTCTAAACGACCTTGTGTCTGTTCATTTTCATTTTGGTCACTTATCATTTCTTCATTCTCTTCATCAACTTCAGTTTCTCTTTAGATCTTTGTTTCAACTTCTATTCCACTTCGTATTAAAATAGCTTTAATTTTCTCCTTATTTTTATCTTTTGGGTTAACTATTACAGTACTCAAAAGAATTCCAGAAGGTCTGTTACTGAGTGCAGTAGCAATATACGCTAATTTATTTTCAATATTTCTAATAGTAGCCCCTTGATTCTGTATTTGATTTCCCATGTTTAACATTACTTGCTCCATTATCAACTTCTTTTCCTTAACTTGTGGGTTAGGTTTAGAGTTAAATCTCGGAGGATAATAAGGTCAAAAATTAGGATTTCCTTGGTTGTTCAAATTTTTGGAGGAATTCATTGAATTGTTATAAGCATTCCAACTAAAATTAGGTTGATTTTTCTATCCAGGGTTATAATAATTGAAATAGGGATTGTTATTTCAATTATTTATAGCATTTAAAGTTTGATAAGATGATTGATTATCAATTATCTGCCCTAGTGAATTTTTCTCTAATACTGGAGTATTTGAGAATAATTTACTGTAATTTCATCAATCTTTTTTGAAATATCAGCAATTTGAGATGCTAAAATAGACATTGCATTAGAATCATGAATACTACCAACTCTCTTAGGATTTACCCGTTCAAAGCGCCACTGAAAATTGTTAGTAGCTATTTCTTTCGTTAAAGAATATGTTTTATCAAAAGGTTTTGACATTAGTGATCCACCTGCAGCAGCAACTATAATAGATCTAAGTGATCCCAAAAATTCATTATAAAATGTTTGAATTATTAACCAATCTAAAAAAGCATGGTGAGGATATTTTCTAAGAAGATCTTTAAAACTTTCCCAGGCTTCATATATCAATTCCCATTCAAACTAACAAAAAGATGTAATATCATTTCTAAGCTTAGTAGTTTTCATATGTGGAAAATATTTAACCAAGAATTTTTTTGATAACTCTCCCCAAGTTCTGATATATCCAAGTGCTACTGAATTTAACCAAGCTTTATCCTTATCCCTTAATGAAAAAGGAAAAAGTCTAAGCCTAACAACATCATTAGACACTCCGTGATATTTATAAGTAGCACAATTTTCAAGACAACTAGCAAGATGTAAGTTAGGATCTTCAGTAGGTGTTCCTCCAAACTAATTATTTTGTACCACTTAGATAATAGCAGGTTTAAGCTCAAATGAATTAGCAGCAACATCAAGATTTTAAATAGTCAAGTGAAGTTCATTTGCTGTCAGATTAGCATAATCAATTTTAATTTATTTGATTATCTAAATTATTTGTCATTTCTTTTAAATTTTTAATTTCTTTTTTTGTTGTTTTTTTAATTTTTCTAATAGTATGTTCTAATTCTGAATCGTAAGGTACTAAACCTTCAGATCTAGTATTTCGCATGAATAAATATGATAAGCAAAGAAAATACTCTTAAATAAAAATATAATTCTTTTTGGATTTATGATCTTATTATTAATAATTTTTTATATAATTATCTCTAAATTTTGTAATTTACCAAATCTATTTAATTTACCGTTATTTTCCCCAGCAACAGTGCCAAAAACTTGATCCCGATAAAAATATAGTTAAGTAAAATTTATATAAGTTTGACTCCGTTATGTAAGGGTGCCAAAAGCTTGATGTAATATTTATGAATAAGAGATTTAAGTAATTAATATTGAGATTCTATGCAAGTATATGTATCATTATCAAGTAATAAAGGACTTTCTATTTAAGCCCCAAATATCAATCCCACGGGGAAGGTTTAAATTTGAAGTGATAAATAGTTACAATGAGATTTTGGTAAAATAAGATGAGATAAATAGTTTTAATGTGTATAGTGTCAAATAAGAGCAGTTTTAATTCTCTATCCTGATACAATATTATATAAACTCATTGGCTAATCCAAGGTTTAGTCCCTAAATCAGTGGCTAGGCTAGGAGGATACTGGCTCCTACTCCAGTTCACCTGAATACTCTCGCTTTAGTTTTTAAACACTAAGACCGAATTGGGGATTTTAGTCTGTCACCCTAAAATCTCTAATTCTACACCCAATAATGTATATTTCCCTATTTATTTGCACTTAACTCCATGAAAAAAATTCTCCTTCACGGAATCAAATGTGATCTTCACTCTGTTGTAGAACTCATACTCCATATCCCAGATTATATGTTTCATAACACATTTTAACAATTCAATTGATTAGATCAAAAAGTAAATTAAGTTTTAGGTTAAAAAATCATCACAAATTATTTTATATTTTAATATTGTTACATCCATATTATTTATTGATTTCATCATATCTTAGAGTAGGGAGAAAGATAGAAAAAACTACTCACACTTCATGAGAAGGATACAACAAAACACAAATTTTATATATAAAAGAAAGTTCAGACAATACTAATAAACAAACAACACTTATCTGAAACTCTTTCTCAGAGCAAATCCTTTGTAGCCACTCTTAGGAAATGTAGGAAGAAGAAACCTCTCACTTTTCTCCTTATCTAACACTCTTAAAGAAGAATTCACACTTAATCTCACCACAAAAACTTTAAACTTTTTAAAAAAATCATTAATAGACTCCTGAATGGTGGTGGAATGAAGATGGAAAAAGTGTATGGAGGCGAGGTGTGGCAAAAATGAGCAAGGAGGAATGAGGAGGAGCACCTTTTCTGGTCAATTTCAGCCCCAAATAGAGCATAGAGTTAGTTCTCCAATAGGTGCATGCAAAGCTCTTCAAAAAGTGTCCAAATTCGTCGAATCTTCTTGAAACAGGGACTGAACCCATTGGCATCATCAGTGCCAGAGTCCATTTAATTAAATTTGCCTTCTCTGTCAAGAGGTGCCATCGACAATGCTTTTGGCATTATTGGCGTTGGGTAAAATCCATCATCTATTATGTAAGTCTTCACCGTCGACACTGCTTCTGGCGTCGTCAACGCTGAGTATTTCTTCAAAAACGTCATTTTGACAACAAAGTCTATCTTTTTTGCTTCTTTTTTGCTTCAAGTCCAAAAAATCAATAACCTGCAAGAAAAAAAAAACCTTCCATTAAAGTGCAATATCACCAAAAATGAGTATAAAATATGGGTCTTAAAATGCATATATTTTTGGTGTATCAAAGGGTCGCTTTATAAACTAGGCAAGCCTTTAATTAATTCTTTAGTTTATGAAGACTTTAAAATTTTGTAAAGTAAATTAAAAGTAAAAATTTAGTTAATTAAATAGTTAAAGTTAACCAAGAACACAATAATTTGTATTAATTTGTAAAGTAGCAAACCAAATTTGAAAACACACGAGGAGAAGAATAAAGTTTAGGACCTAGTGTAGGACCCACTTCAAAACGCATAATGCCTAGGCGGAACTAGTCCACCAACACAGCTATTGAGGGTCTGATCCCACATAAAAGATAAAAGTCCTAATGAACTTCTAAACCTCTCTGTTAAAAGGTGATTGAACAGAAGTTCCTGAAGTCCGAAAGAGTTGACTGTACTTAAACCCAGGAGATCTCGTTAGCAACTGTGGGTTACCTCCTCCGAGGGATTCCCGTAAATTCAAAAGGACATTTTATGTTTAGTGACTTTTCAAAAGTTTTATGGTTACCTTTAAAACAAATTTTTTTAGATTTTTAAAAATTTTGATTAATTTCTAAAATGTTATTTTAGTTTTGTAAAAAAAGTAGAGTGCGCACCCAAGCAGTTATAATATTCTTACAACTAAAGTAAATTACCAGAAATAAAATGACAAAAATTAATTAACAATGTAAAAGTATACCTGTAATCATCTCAGCATTCAAACTAAAAGATTAGCTTTTGCAATATGTATGTAATTTTGTAAAAAATTAGATATATTGCAAGACTAGATGAAGGTATATCTAACAGATACCAAATTATGACTTATTGAGTCCCAAAAGATTTTAGCGAATGATTTTAGAACAAAATATAACAAGTTTATTTTGTCCTTTGGAATTTCCAAGAGATTCCAAAGTGTTTGGGGAATAACCCTGAACCGCTATAAAGATCTCTTAAAATATTTTGAGTTCATTTTGAACTTATCATATAGTTCCTTTAATCATCCAATGTCAAATTAAAATTGCCCCAGTACTCGGTGAACTTTTACATTTTAATTATCTCAAGAATAGGGTACTCAATAAATTATTTGATATCTAACTTAAGAGGTACGTAAATGAATGCCCCTGAGGTAAGTCTTAAGTCATTAAAGATTTTGTACCAACCACTAAAGTTGGGTTTGTAGCGATTAGAGGTATTTACCATCAATCATGTCATTTTTCTAGATCTTATCAAGCAAGTTTAAATATTGAGCTAAGAACACTACCAATTCATTAACAATCTCAATGGGAGAAAATGACAATTTTTAAAATTTTAATTTATGTGATACATATTCTTATTGAATTATCATATTATCATCAATTGTGGGCTTAAAATAAGCAAGCTATCATCCTCCTAGCCTAAGTCCATCAGTTCATAATCATCTTATTTTGATTAACTTCCAAATCATGATAATTTAGAAAATTATAATTTAGTCACATCATGGAAATGTGGCAAGTTAGTTTCTACCTTTTAACCCATTGTATTTCAATCATCCAAGAGTATTCATTAGGATTAAAATTACCCATTTTTCCTTTGATCAATCATAAATTCTGATTAAGGTACTAAAGTATGGAATGACCATTTTCTTCTTGGAGCTCTCCACCTCATAACTCATTAAACATAATTCAAATGACTTTAAAAATTTTTAGAGTACTTTGTACGCGGGGCAACTAAAACATCAGATGAGAAAAAAAGGTTTTTTAAATTTTTATTTAATTAAAATAATTATCTTAACTTAGAAAATAGGATTTTCAACATTAATTTATTTAATCAATTAAAATAAAATTTTTATTTATGGGAAAAATATTAAAGGTTCACTTAGGTCGAAGAAGCACTTAGGCAAAATTCCATGATCTTTTGAATTAAATTGTAATTTAATTTTTATAATTAATTATTGATTTTTTTGACTGATTTAATTAAATGAAAAATATTTTTTAATTACATAAAATTATTTTTTATATTTTTATTAAACCTCTCTGAGCCACAGAACTCAGAGAAATAAATTTGATATTTTATGCTTTTTAATTAATTTATTATTATTATTTTTAATGGAAAATATAAAAAAGTATATTTTTGGGCTTAAAAATTTATTTTTAACTTAGAAAAATTAGGAAAAATATTTTCATGAGTCTCAAGTGATCAGAAAACTATTATGTAATATTTTTGGTTTTTTAAATTTTTTTTAATTATTTTTAGTTATTCTTAATTTAAAATATAATACAAAAATGAAATATTTTCTCAAGAATACTTTTTATTTTTTACAAGTGCTCCTAATCACAAGTAACTCAGAAAACCACTTTTCATAACTTTACTAAGTGTATTTAATTTAATATAATTATTTTTTATAAAAATATAACTTTCCTTATAAAATCAACTTTAGTGCTCAAATTTGATCAAATAAATTTCAAATTTTTACAGAGAGTCAACATGATTTTTGTACAAAACATGGAGTTTCTTTCATTAATTTTTTATTTATTTTTAACATAAAAAAATTAATACAAAATATAAACATTTAATTATCTATCAAAATGTACAAAATTATTCAGACCATCATGATATTTTTTCTAGGCTTCTTTAACCACATGAAACCTACTAAAATTTATCTCCTAAATTTTCAAGTCATATTTTAATTTATATAATTAATGTACACCAAAATAGCCATCCAAGCTTGAAAATTAGGGTTAGAAGCACAGAGATGCTCCCCGACCTTAGAAAAATCGGAGAACATCTCATCTGTAATGAGGAATGAACCCTAAAAATTTCAAGTCATGATGAGCAATATTTAAACATAATGAACTAAAGTACCACATTGTCTTTTTAATTAATGAAAAATCAAAGAGTTAACAAAAAATTTTTATTTTTGGTCCACTTTATTCTCTTTTGTTCTCTGATCAAGAGGGTGTTTTTATTAAATTTTTTATGATTTTTCTATGAAAAGTTATTTATTTTTGAAGTTATAGAATTTAATTGCTTTCATAAAATGCCTAATTATCTATGTATCTATGTGGTGCCGCGTCAACCGATGTGTGTCCAAAGCCTCCACACGATGTCTCCTAATTCGGCGATGACGTTTGACTCGGCGCTGACTCCACCCGTTGTTCTGCTCCAACCTCTCATCTGACACCTTCGCTACCATTAAATCGATACACGCGCAAATGAATGGCATCCGTTCATCATCCCCAATTTCCTAACCCGAGTGCCATTCAACTTAAAACCTTAAGATCTCCTTCGATACTCAACCAAATCTCATGATGTTTGTTCCTACACCTTCATCTACTCAACATGAACACATCCACATGGTTGAAATTCTATGAAATGTATTTTATACGCATGGATAATCAAATTAAGCTTGATTTAAGGAGAGATTTCAATTTAAGGAGATATTTCAATACCTTTGTCTGAGATGGAAGGCCTCAATCAGATGGTTGGAGAAGCTTCAAATGGGTCCAAAGAATCTTCAGATGAGCTCTTATATTACGGTGAAATGCTTATGTATGATTTTGACCAAGGCTGATTTTTGGTGTTGGTCTAGAGTTAGGTTAGATGCTCTCTATGATGGGGCTTTTGTAGGTGATCAACTCCTCTCACTTTGTGGATGGTGTGTGCAAAGTTAATTGGACTTTGTTGGATAGAGAAGCCATTGACACTATTTTTGGTTGGGTGGAGTTACCCGTAAGAAGCTATCGGTCACTGGAATTGAAATCTCGTCGCCCGCTTTGAAAGGATGTTTTAATTTACATAAATATTTTGTTTTAGAAAAATATGAAATCAAACTGACCCCATATTTTTCATAGTTTAAATGAAAGAGAGTTGTAGCTCAAATCTTGTATCTATCCCGAAGGATAAACACAACACTTGAGGATGAGGCTCGATCAAATAAACTAATGAATATTTGACATTCGTTTGGTCTGCGAAACCTTTATATTTGCGGACAAGTTCCCCTATTTATTATAAGGAATTAAATAGATGACGTCCGTTTGGTCTGCGAAACCTTTATATTTGCCGACAAGTTTCCTTATTTAATATAAAGGTATTAAGCTAGGTTTGGACATGCTTCCTATAAGGGCAAGCCCCTATAGTTAATTACATCTTAAAAGACCAAAGTTACCTAAGAAGACTCTCAATAAAAAGAAGGAAATATTATCTTCACAGAATTTCAAAGAGTAGGACCTTTCAATGAGATCAGACGTAGAGGTGTGCAAAGGGGATTGGTTCAAATTTGGAACATTTTGTTGTAGAATCAAAAGTAGGAAGAACTAGGGGATGTCATGGATCTAGAGGGGAACCTCATGTTTGGCTTCAGTTTTGAGGAGAAATATTTAGGTGTTTTATCCTGCCAATTTTATTAGCTAGGGCTTACATTCGTGTGAAACTATCACACAAATAGCCTAGAAGATGTAAGGGTTTAGTTCGTGACAAATGATAACTTCAGAATTCTAAGACGAGTAAGGGCTTAGATCGTATAGCAGAGCTATACAAATGCCTTACAAAATGATTGAGGGTTTTTGTTGCGCTTGGCGAACAACCTAGAAGTCCTATGGCTTTGTTTTTATGTCTAAGGAAGGAAGATTGGTTTAGCTAGGGAAGACAGGTTTTACTGTTGAAGATGACTGTTTTGCCCACAATGCTAGCTCCAAGCTCCTTGCCGTGACCAGTTTGAGTTTTCTAGTGTATCAAGTTATAATGTTAAATCAGGTGGCCCTATGGTTGAAGTTCTTTAAATTTTATGGGGGCATGTTAAAGTTGATTAGACTGACACCAGTTAGGATCCCACAGCTCCCTCGTTCCGGAACCACTATTTTCTATTAGATTCACTTAGTCTAAATGAACTTACTAAACTCAACTTAATGAGTTTCATAATTTCATTTAGACCGTGGGAGGCCTCGTTAGCAACCGTAGGTTACCTCCTCTAAGGAATTACCTATCATCTGATAGAGATGTCTTAATTTAGTTAAGTTGTGGTTTTGTATGATGTTTGTGATTAAATTTTGAGTTGTTTTATATTTTGAATGTTGTAGCGTTGTAGTTTTGTGTGATGTTTGTGATTAAATTTTGAGTTGTTTTATATTTTGAATGTTGTAGATTGTAGTTTTGTGATGTTTGTGATTAAATTTTGAGTTATTTTATATTTTGAATGTTGTGGCGGTGAATTTTATCTAGGTTGATTTTAGTTTTGGTTTTGGTTTTTTTTTTTAGTTTTGGTTTTGTGGCTATCATGACAGTTTTAGTTTTCATGCAGGATGGCATCTTTATTTAACATACAAGTTTTGCAAGTATAAAAGTACAGTTTTAAAGTACAAGAAAGACAATGCTAAAAATTGTAAAAGTGTACATGGCGAGTCTTCTCATTCCACCATCTGAAACTCAAAAGACATGTTAAGACAGTTTATATGAAACAGGGAAGTAAAATTTTGATGACCTACCTAACCCTAGGTCATATCTTGGTCGGTCCTTAAAAGTTTAATTATGGATGATGTTATCAAACAAAACGTATTAAGTTTGGTAGATCTCTGAGGTATCCAACAGATCTAGAGAAAGGAGCAGGTCCGTGCTACTCTCTCACTGCCTGGTGGAAAATCCCAAGTTCTTTTAAACTTATTATGTTGCTTAATATTTCATCATGTAAATACCCTTAGTGCTCAGTGAGCATTGATGTCTCAATTATCCCTAAGAGCAAGGTAGTTATGATCTGTAATTTAATTTTGAAAACTCTGTGAGTGAAGACTCTTAAAGAGGCAAGTTAGTGTTATTAGAACACTTAGCCAAATTTTAGTCATAATTGGGCTTGTAATGTTTGAAATATGTTATAATTTTAATTGAGTTTATTTTTCTAATCCTCATTTAAATGAAACTTGATTTAGCCTAAGTCACTACTAAGCCTTTCAAACCTATGTGAGTGTCTTAGTTAGTTTTGAAAATTTTAAGCTTTAGGTGGTTATAATTCATAATTTAAATTTTATTTGAAAATCAAAATAGGGGTATTAAATTGGTTAATTATTCACTTCAAAAGTCATACCCCTAAGTCTAGTCAAAATAGGGGTATTAAATTGATTAATTGTTGACTTCAAAAGTCATACCCCTAAGTCCTGGGCTTTATTTTAATAAACTTCCAAATTTTAATAATTTAGAAATTTATTAACCTATCTTTTCAATTAGGAAAGTGAGGTTGATTTCTATCAATTAACCCCTTTTATTTCAAACATCCAAATTAAGATCAGCGGTTACCCATTTTCCTCCTTGAATTAAGCTTAAATGTTAATTAAGGCTAAATTTCCAAAATTACATATTTTCCTCTAAGGCTATAACACTTCTTAATTTGTCAAATTCAATCAACTTTGAAATTTTTATCCTACCTCATTCATGGGTCAATTAAGACATCAGAGGAGAAAATGTGATTTCTCAATGAAATTTTTATCCTACCTCATTCATGGGTTAATTAAGACATCAGAGGAGAAAATGTATTGAAATTTTTATCCTACCTCATTCATGGGTCAATTAAGATATCAGAGGAGAAAATATGATTTTTGAAAATTTAATTTGATATATATAATTATTTTCATGCAAAAATAGAATTTTCCAAAGAAATTTTCTAACTTGACCAACGTAAATCCCAATCCATTGAAATTTTTATTGGAGGTAGACCTAGACCAGAGAAGCCTTTCGACAAAATTTCGTGATTTTTGGAATTTTATTGAAATTTTAAGAATTATTTTAAGTTCTAGCGTATCTATTAAATATAAAATATTATAAATGCGGAAAAATAAGTTTTATATTTTTGAAAAATTTTCGTGAGACAGAGAACTGAAAGGAGATAATTTTATATTTTTTTTAAATTTATTTGATTTATTGGAATTATTCTTAGTGAAAACATATTTTAGCCTTTAAAAATTATTTTTAAGCTTTGATATTCAGTATCTTTATTTAGAAAATTAGGTAAATATCCTAACTATTCCTAAGTGCTTAGGAAGAAATTTAGATCATTTCCATGAATTTTATTGTTTTTGTGATTTTTATTAATTTTTAATTTTTCAAATATTTAAAATAGGCTAAAAATGATGTTTTTATTTTATATACCATTTTATTTTTAAAAAGTTTCCCTGATCACAAAGAATACAAAAAACCAAGTTTTATAATTTTTCAAGTTATATTTTGATTTTTGAAAATCATTTAAGTGCCAAAAAAGTTATAAAATGTACTCAAAATGCTTTTAAGTTTTTATGGTGAGTTCTCTGGATCCTAAAAAATAGTGGAGATAAAAAATGAAGTCATTTTGCTATTTATAATTTTCAAAATTAATTATTTTAGTGATTTAGGGTTTGTAAAGATTAAGTGTATTTTGAATGACTTGGTTCATGAGAATTTTCATAAGGTTTCACTAGTCATAGTAAACCTTCCAAAATTTTCTTGGAGTTTTCAAAGCAACATGCTAATTTTCATGATTATTTTAAACAAATAATGCACATAAAATTGAAAAACATGATTCTCTGTCAAGGGACCTCCTCTGACTTTGGAAAAATTAGGGAATGTTTCCTAAGATAAAGGCAACAACATGCTAAAATTTCAAGCAATGGTGATATTACTACATGCATGGAGAATCAAAACATCCAAATCAATATTTAATTAATTAAAAGTAAAATATGCATCACATGGACTTAAAATTATTTTCACATTGTTCTCCTCTGTTCCCTAAGAAAGAGTATTTTTATTTTATTTTTTCGATTATTCTACACCAAGATATGAATTTTTGAAGTTAGGGGGTCATTTTTTGAATTAATTAAACCCCTATTTATCTATTTAAGCGCGCGATGCCA
The DNA here is from genome assembly GCA_002079205.1 of Phalaenopsis hybrid cultivar. Taxonomy (NCBI): domain Eukaryota; kingdom Viridiplantae; phylum Streptophyta; class Magnoliopsida; order Asparagales; family Orchidaceae; genus Phalaenopsis; species Phalaenopsis hybrid cultivar. Next base: position 160,414 of record JXCR01148774.1, on the reverse strand, counting down.
CCACAACCTATGACGGCTCCGAAGTTCCACGTGGCATGCTCCCATTTGACATCGTTGTCCACCGCAGCATTGAATCGGACCGCGGTTTATGTTCTGATGCGTTGTCCGGCTTGATCTCAACCCTCCATCCGATAAATGCGTATCAGACGGCTCCCCGTCATCGTGCCCGATAGCCTAGCCCGAGAACCATCCATCTTCTAGCCTTAAGATCTCTCTCATTTCTTAACCAAATTAATTGAATTTTTTTTAATGCTCGTCTAGACTAGAGGAACATATCCATACGGTTATGATGTCATGAAATTAATTCAAAACAAATAAAGAGTTCAAATAGGCTCAAGAATAAGAGAAGTTTTATACCTTCGCTCTGAGAAGTGAAGCTTCAATCAGAGGGTCTTGGCATCCTTTTTGGGATCCAAGGAGGTTACAGATTGAGCCTATGGTCTTGCTGTAAAGCCTAGGTATGATTTTGATCAAGACCAATTTTGAGTGTTGGTTTAGAGCTATTGTAGTGGCTATTTCATAGGGTAATTTTATGGGGCTTTATCTTCTCTTACTGTTGTGAAGGTGTGGGCACAAGCAATTGAAGTTTGGTGGATTTTTTAAAGATTTCCTATTTCTGCCCTAATTTTTAAGCTCAAAATTAGGGTTACACAGGGGGAATCAAGGCAATGTAGCGATTAAAATGGGCTGTGGAGGTCTCAAAGAAGCTCTCTCAAAATTAAGGTTACACAGAGGGAACCATGGCCATGGAGGTGAGTTTTTATAAAAATTGTCATGGGGTGGCACTCAGAACAAATGTTTGGGTGCATTGTGGTGCTTAGGTGGAGGACAGAGGAGCTCTATAATTTGGTTTGGCTGAGCTGGCCTCTAGGTTTGAGTTGGGTGAAGTTCTTTGGGGGTAGCTCTCAGTTTTGAGCTTCTCCGGTGACTAGGCCATCCGGTCATGGCAGGGGGAGGTGGCTAGGTGCTCAAGGCATATAGGGAATCGGTCAAAGAAACTCAACGCAATGTGGTTTTGTTTTGGTAGGAGTATCTTAAGCATGTGCAATTTTGGAAATAAAATCCCTTAATTTAGGGGACCTTTTGTTCATGGCTTAGTTTAGGTGGCTAGATTGGTTTTGGCTCCGTCTTAGGGTCTAACCCTTGGCTGAGGTGGAGTTAATTTGATGACTTTAGGGTAGTTAGGCCATCTTTAATGCATAGGTTCAATGTAGGTTCAAGTGATCATAGTTTGGGTTTGGGATAGGTTATCCATGTCAATTGACCCAATTAATTGATTAACATTGTGTAGATGATTGTTATGAAGATTTTTGGTGAAGGGTTGAAGTGATTTTAAGTTCAATTGGTAGGTCAATTTGCGGGATTTTTGGAATTTGGTCAATTTTGGGTATATTGGGCTAGACATGCGTCTAGGATGGGTTAGCTTTGGACTAAGTCCAAATTAAATGGTTCAAATGATCAAGGGAGATGTTTTGAAGATTTTTCATGAAGGGATAGAGTGGAAGTTTTGGGGCTAAGGCCCTCAATTTGGTAAGATTTTAAGACATGGCCAATTTGGGGAAAATTTGGGGTTTTTTGGACTTAGGTTGAAATCAAATGAAATTGAGGTCTTACTAAGGCTAATTGAAGGTCAATTTGATGTATAGGGATGTTATGAAGGTTTTTCAACAAGAATTGTGGACTATAGGTTCAATTTAGTGGAACCAAGTCATAGGGCCAAAATTGGGTTTTTGGTTTAGCTAAAAATTGGGTTCAAATCATGGACCAATTGAGCTTGGATTTCTTCTATATTGGTCACAGAAAGGGTTAATTTGAGTTTAGAATTGCAATTAGGGAAATTGAGACCAATTGGATAGACATTTGAGGTAATTTGGGGAAAATATGGCCCTTTAAAGGGCAATTTGGGAGTTTTGGTCAAAGATAGTAAAATTGGCCAGATCTGGTCATGTGATAGTTGAGAAAAATTAAATTAAGAATATTTGGGAGGTTTTGGGAATTTTTTGGGTTTTTTGGAAATTTTGGAATTTTGGGCTAAGGAGGGGTATTTTGGTAATTTGGCCAATTTTGGTGATTTTGGGTAGTTTGGGTGTTTCAAGGTTTTTAAAATGATTTTTGAACCAAGTTGGGTATTTTAGGTAGATTGGGAAATTTTGGCCAAATTTGGGGTCCCACAGGTATTTAAGTAATTTTGGGTAATTTAGGGGCAAAGGCTAAGTTGGTTATTATGGTAGAGTAGGAGTGCCAACCACCATCAATAAGCCATGGACCAATGAAAATCCCATTTTGGGTCCTCTATGGAGTGATCTTAGCCAAACCTTAGCCTAGGGCTAATGGGTTTAGGAGACCACCTACATGAGTCTCCCAAAAGTATCAAGTGATCAAAGCTTAGAAGTTTAAGTTTAGGATAGTGAGTGATTGTGAGTGCAAGTGATTTCAAGTGAGTGCCTTAGTGCTAGACCAACACCCAGGGTCAACCCTAAGGTCAGGGAATCCTAATGGGAGCTCATCTTGAGTTCCCCCATAGTGACTCCACCTACTAAGTGTTAGAGGTTAGGACCAATATATGGAACTTCAAGTTGAGTAGAGAAAAGTTTAGGATTTCTAATGGTCAGGGTTCCTTATCTAGTTTTCTAAGAATAGTCAATATGAGAGTCATATAGCTAGACCTTTGGCTACTAAAGAGGAGATACTAAATCTCAACCAAAAGTGAGGTCAACATGGAGGTGTGGAAAAATTTGTCCTAGTTTTCCCTGAATTTTAAACTCAAAATTAAGCTCTCACAGAGGAATCTAGAGGGGGAAAATGGTAAGCTTGAGTTTAGGACTTTTGAGAGAGTGTCTGGAAGTAATTGGGCAGAGTTTCCCAAGGAAATTTGATAGCTCTTTGTTTTGCCATGGAGGAGGTGGTCTAAATAGTGGGGGAATGGGTGGTTGGCTGGGTTCCAAATTAGGTGCAATCAATAGCTTATGTGGAGGTTTGAAGAATGTCAAAGGCCAATTGGTATGAGCTAGCTTGGATGGGTAAAATTGGCTGGTCAGGGCAGAGGAGGAGCTCAGGTGGCTCAGGAATCTTAGAGGAGTCTATCAAGGTGATTAATTGGGTTGGGGATGGGTTTTGGCAAAGTTCTCTTTGGATTAGTCCTTTTAGGAAACAAATACCATAATTTGGGGGATCCTTAGTCCATATCTTATATAGGGTGGGCTAGATGGGTCTAGCTTAGTTACTAGAGTGCACCTGGTGGATGTAGTGGTCTTAGGTTGACCATTTGGCTAGGTTTGGCTACATTGGGATGGGTCAATTTTGGGTTCAAGTTGGGCTAGGTTGGGCTAGTCATTAAATTGATCTCAATTGATTGATCAAGATGATGTAGATGATTGTCACAAGGAGTTTAGAAAGGATTTGGAGTGATTTTTAATTGACTTGGAGGTTCAATTTGATGAAATTTGGACATTTGGTCAATTTTGGGGATGTTGGGTTAGATTTAGATTTGAGTTGGGCTAGAGTTAACTAAGGCCCAATTGATGGTTAAATCTGATATTGGTGATTGTGATGAAGAGTTTTGGATATCAATTGAGTGGAAATTTTGAGGTTATGGGGTTCAATTTGGTGAAATTTGCGGATATGGCTATATTGGGGCAAAATTAGAGGTTTGGCCCGAGTTAGTTTTGAGTAAAATTTAGGCTTGAACAAGGCCAATTGAAGGTTCAATTTGATATTATGAAGTGATGTAAAGATTTTATGATCCAAACATGGGCAATGAAATAGATTTGAGACTTCAATTGTGTGAGATTTTGATTTTGGGTCAAATTTGGGCTTTTTTATTTAGGTTGAAATTAGATTCAAATGTGGGTCAATTGGGCATAGATTTTATTTCAATTAAGCTTGGACATGATGAACTTGAGTTTAAAATTTAAATTGGGAAAAAATGGGATCAAATTGGTGGACATTGGGGGTGAATTGGGGTAATTCGGCCTTTAAAGGCAATTTGGGGCTTTTGGTCAAAATAGGTCAAATTGGACAATTTGAGCTCAGTGGAATGATTTAAATTGATTTTTGGGACATTAGAAGTGATTTTAATGATTTTGGGACAATTTGGGTCACCAAGGGTTTTTTGGTAATTTTGGCAAAATGAGGGGTATTTTGGTAATTTTGGAAATTTTTTGTTGTTTTGGACAATTTGGGTGGTTTCAAATGGTTTGATATGATTTTTGGCAAAAGTTGGAAATTTTGGCTAATTTTTGGAATTTTGGCCGATTTGAGGTTTTAAGGGTAGTTTTGTTATTTGGGTAGATTTTGGGGCAAAAGGCTAAGTTGAGTATTTTTATAAAATTGGGGTGTAAATCACCCTACTTGAGCCATGGACTAATAAAATTCCCTACTTTGGGTCCTTTGTGTAGTGTTCCTAGCTAAATTCTAGCTTAGGGCTAAGGGGTCTAGGGGACCATTTACATGAGTCTCTCAAAGAGTAATGGGTTCAAAGTTAAGTAAGTTTGGGTTTAGGGAAGTGAGTGGAAGTGTAATGTCCAAGTGTGTGTGTGAGACCAACCAAGATCGCACCAACAGAGGGTTAACCCTAATGCCAAGCAGTCGTATGGGGACTCTCCTTGAGCTCCCCCATATTGACCCCACCTACAAAGTGTTAGAGATTAGGACCAATATATGGAATATCAAGTTGAGCAAAGAAGGGTTTAGATTTTCTAATGGTGAAGGTTCCTTTTCTAGTCCTATAGCAATAGTAAAAAAAAATCCTTTGGTTAGACCCTAGGCTACTAAAGAGGAAAGACTAGACCTCAACCACATTAATTCATTAAAACAAAATTTAAATTCAGATGATTAATCGAACAACATACTAAGTTCAAATGAACTCAAAAGTTTCAAGTGATTTTAAAAGTTTTTTTGGGTTATGCCACAAACATTTCTAGGATCCTTTGGATACTTTGAAGGACAACTGAACATATTATTTTTTTTTCAAGAAAATCATCCACTAAAAACTTTTAGGGACCCACCAAGTTATGAGCTAGAAGTTGGTAAATACACCTTAAACTGGTTTTCTTGCTTTCCATTCCAGCAATTTATTTAAATTTCTCACAAAATTATATATGTGTCATAAATTTCTAACATTTCAGAGGGAGGGCGAGAAGATGATAGGTACAAATTTACATTTCTACAATGCAATGTAATTTCCTTTCCTTTTACTTTACTGCATTTTCTTACCTATACTTGCTTTACCTGCAAAACCTCTACTAAAATTGAAAGTTACAAAACCATTTTTCAAAATTGAACAACATTTTGTAAAAACAACAAAACAAAAATTTCATAACACGCTCTCTTGAATTTATGGGAGTCCCATGGATGAGGTAACCCAGGGTTGCTAACGAGATTTCTCTTATTTAAATGAGCTTAACAACTCGTTTAAATTAAATATATTAAAAAGAAATAGTGGTACTAAAATGAGAGAACTATGGGATCCTAACCGGTATCGCCTCATAAAACTTGAATAATCAAAACTTGTCACTTAAATACATTTGGTAAAATATTTTGAACCTTTAGACTCTAGGACCACTACTTCAATGAGAGCTTGGAGCTAACTTTGAGGGCGGAATTCTACAATAATAAATAGATCTTCAATTGCAAATATTTACCTTAGAATTAAATAAAAATCCGTAGGATTTTGAGGTCATTTTCCGAGTGCAACATAAATCCTCACCTTCTCTTTAGGCCTTTTTGCAATCATGTTTTACAATTTAATCCCTAACTCATTTTAGGATTCTAAGGTTGTCATTCGTTACGATATAAATCCTCCTATCTTCCAGGCTTTTTGTATGATTATGTCATAAAAATGTAAGCCCTAAATAATAAATATGGCAGGATAAAACATTCAATAATTTTCTTCTTGAAATTTAAACCAAACCATAGGATGGCTTGGGAAGTCATTGAGGTTCTCCTCAAGATCTATGTCAACCCTAGTTTTCTCCCTTTGGATTCTATAAAAATGTTCCAAATTTTAGCCTTTCCCATTTGACACTCCTTGGTTAGATATTTGAAAAGTCCTAACCTTTGAAATTCTTGAAGATAATATTTTCTTATCTAAATCGAGAGTTCTCTAAGACATCCATAATCATTTAAGATGTAATTAACTATAGGGGCTTGCCCTTATGGGAAACTTTAGAACCCAGCTTAATATAAATCATATATAATCTTTCATATTAGATAGGTGAACTTGTTGCTCAACATAAATGTTCACAAACTAAAATGGATGTCATAAATTCTTTTTATTATTTAATCGAGCCTCACAGATAAGTAATATGTCTATTCGTCGGGATAGATATATTAATTATAGTGTTATGCTCATTTGCTTAAACTATCATCCATATGAGATCGATTTGTTCTCATATGTTAAAAATTAAAAAAAAATTATTCTAGATTATAAAATATATTATATTAAATCAAATATCTTTTCCCAACAAGAAGGTGACCGACAATTTCTGAAGACTCTACTGGGGACTAGTTTCTTTCTCCATTATGATCTGAAAGTTTTTTTTTCACACATCGATAATGTGTCAATGTCCCTCATGGACCAGATTACCCTTTTTGATTGACATGTTTTGCTCATTTCATGGGTATGTGTGGTCAACACTTTTAGATTACTGTTTAATCACCTTTAAACAGAGAGGTTCAGAAGTCCTTTAGGAATTTATTTTTACATGTGGGGACAAACCCCCAATAGGTGTGTTAGTGGACTAGCTTTACCTGGGTGATGTGCGTCGTGAAGTTGGTCTTGCATTGGGTTCTAAAATTCACCGTTTCCTTATAACTTTCGGGTTGGTTTACTATTTTACAAATCGAGCCAAGTCATTATGTCTCTTCACCCTTGTTTAGTTTTTTAATCAAAACTCTTTAACGCTATAATCACAAATAAAAAATAAATTTGAAAGTGAAAATAAGAAAGGACGTGCCTAGCCCACAAAATGACCTTTGTTAAATTTTAGTGTTTGCACTGGAATTTTAAAGTGATGGCGGATACTAACTCTCGAAACTTTTCATTTAAAACTGTTATGATGGCATTCCCCACTCTCACTCTCTTTTGCATACTGCCTGCTGGTCGTGGTACCTGCAACATTACACCGATGATCATGTTTGGAGCTGGGTTTGATGAGTTTAAGGTCGTACTTGGCAAGGCCCTGTTCGTCCTCATGAAGATTGTTGCTCCATAAGATCAAGAGTCGTCTGCTGAGTTTTATTTAAACTATCCCCAAGACTTCCCTTCTTACAAGAAGGCAAAGATCGATACCGCCCCAACACTAATTAAGCATGTCGTCCCTTCATCTATCTACTCAAGAGTTGTCACGCCTACTGCTGCTAGATTAAATATTACTATTCCCATCGTACTGTCAGTTAAATGAAAAGAAGTTCTGATTGAAGAGAATTCAATTTATGGATTCACTACTCTGTCGTCAGTATTTAAAACCAATTATAATCAGAGGTTAAGCCACCAACTAAGTCACAAAGAAGAAATAGAAACTGAAAGATTTAGAGGGCTGTCAAGGCCCACGCTACAGATATAGCCCCTGTTGATTAGATTCTCACCAGGAGGAACTCAGATTATCTAAGGTTAACCCTCTTTTACTAGGAAGTAGGTTTCATCCGTTGATGGATACTACTGGGGATGAGATCATCTATAGGATTATTGATGCTCTGCCGTCACCATAGGATCATGATTAGGAGAGGAAAAGGCCCACTCCTTTCACTAAAGTTTGCACAGTGTTTGAAATACCAATTACCAAGGAGGAGTGCATTTTGGTTGAGTTGCTCAAGCAAGTGGGATGCATAGTTTCACCACAGATGAAGAAAGTGATCTTAAAGGATATCATATCTGTTCACCAGTTCCATAAAGCAATTGAAGTGCCTCCAGCACGTGTTCCGATCTGATTTTGGTTTGGGATCCTTTTTGATAGATTGCCACTGTCATAGATTCTACTATTGTTGCTCCGAAATTTGTAGGATGTTGATTGGTTAAGTCACATCTAGGTCTGAGGATACCACCTATCATCGTTCACAAAATCTTCTCCAAGAAGGATAAAAGGAAGAGTTCTATTGCTGGTGTGCGTGGTCTGCACTGTGGGAAGCATACTTTTCTTCAACACAGCGATGCCTCTTCTAAGACACTTCATCTTTAAGCATTAATGTCAATGAAGAAAGTGTGGGTACCCAAGGTTTCCACACCAGTACATTCTGATGCGCCCATGGAGCAGTTTTGTGGAATGAAGGTAGGTCTGATGTGCCAGAGTTTGTTACCACTGTTGTTACAAATTTCACCATACATTAGGATGATGTTCAAAAGAGACAACCAAATCTCAAGATTCAGGAGAAAGCAATCAATGATAAGGTAGAAAAGAACATAGCCGAGATTGCAGATTTAGCTAAAGAGCGAGGAGTAGTTGTTGATGATGATGAATATATTGATACCACAAATTATCTCAATGAGGAGTTCATGGAGATCACTGTTTTTGAAACTAGAGATGCTACATCTGCGCGCGATGCTCCAAATTCAACTGAAGAGAAGGCCAAAAATGACTTGAGAAGGTCCACTCAACTAAGAGATTAACAGATCATACGAATGGAGAAAAGGATGGAAGAGATAGGTGCCACCATGAGATAGATGCCACCATGACTGCCATAGTTATAATGTATGAGCAACCTCAATCATAATTAACTTCACTGGAGGTCAATCAGCTCGAGGTTATTCAAATTACAGATGATTAAAGGGAGGCTACTTCTATCTATAAATAAAAACCTTAGAAAAAAAGTTTTGGAACAGAGTTTGTTACAATAGAAAGACACTAAGTAAGTGGTCAAACAACAAGTGAGGGAGGCCTTACCACAAGGGTGGTACATCAATTTCAAAGGGTAGACCTTACCCGGAGGAATTTGATGTTGTGCCTTACCACAAGGGCTTTATTTCACTGAACATCAAGGTGTTTGATGAGACTGAAAATGCTCGTCAGCATATAGCTCACTTCAGAGCCAGTTATTGTAATGTCAGAGGCAAGGAAGCATTATTGTTCCACCAATTCATTAGCAGTTAATCAGGGATAGCATTTGACTGGTAGCTCGTGTTGCCCAATGGATCAGTAAAGAGATTTGCCAAGTTGGAGCTCTTATTTTTGAAATGTTTTCCAGAGCGCAATATCATGTCTCCATAGATGATCCCGTGGTGGAAAAACAGAATCCTGCCAAGACCTTGGATGACTAATCTTGAGGTTGAGAAATGTAAGCATGAAGTGTGAACCCCGACTATAAGAATAACATGCGATTGAGATTCTAATCAAAAGTATCCATGGACCAGTATCTTTTATGCTCAAGCGACTCTAAATTAAGTGGTTTGAGAAGTTACTCAACAAGGCCAGTAGCTTGCAGGAGGAGGTTAAGCATATGGAATCCCAAGAAATGACCAAGAAGTCTAAAGCAGTTAGAACATTTGAGAGGAAAGCTAATTCAGTAGAAACTGTTGATAAGGGCAAGCAACTAATGAGGATTTAGGTTGAGTAGTCTCATCAGGGATCTCATCAGTCATCATAGCATGATAGGTTTCAGCAGCAGCAGCAGACTCACTAGTATGGCCTGTCAGGATAGCAGTCATATCATAAAGAACCATATAAGAGAGATGGTAGACAAGTTCTGACATTTGCAGCGTGGATAAACAAGGTGTATTCTTTCAAGGATGAAGGTGTGCCAAAGATGTTCAGAAATTTAATGAAGAAGTCTGATTTCAGATTGTCAGAGCCAATGAAACCAGAAGAGGTTGCTAAGAACTATCATTCCAACAATTTTCCATACCATAGAATCCTTGGACACATAGAGGGATGTTTTAGTTTCAAGAATTGACCCTAGAGGAATCTTTAAGAGGGATTTATAACGATTCTGAAAAATATTTTAAATAACCCAAAAGAGGTTCTATAAATATGATTTTAGTTGAGTAAATCACTCGATAGAACCACATTCAGAGAAAGGTGGTTGGAGCACAGTTTGTAATAGACCATCCAAGAAGACATTGGACCAGATTCAGAACGCGTCAACATAATCCACCATTCAAATTCTACAACTTGCTAGAAAAAGGTTGAAAATCATGCCAGAAAAGTCACTGTAGCTACGGAAGAAGAAGAATGAGATTGTGCAGGAGAAGAAGACCGATAGTGTGAGGAGTAGGATACGAGCTGCCTCTGTTAGTTTGGTTGTTTGGATTCAAGGGAGAAATTCCTCGAACCGCTGACTGTGTATGACTATCTTTTCTCCCTTTTGGGGTCTTATAAATAAAATGATTACAGTTTTATCTACGTTTTACTGTCTCTAGTGATAATATAACTGATCGTGACAAATCTAACCCTGATCTTGATTCCCAAACTGATCCTCAAATCATACTTAAGTTTGATAAGCCTACAAATGAGCACAAAAAAGATAATGATGATGCCAACTACTATAGTTCTGGGAGTGAGGAGCTAGTCCTTGAGTGTCAAGGAACTCCGATAGTAATCAACTTAGACTTTTCATATTCAGAAACAATGCCAAAAAAATAGTCTACAAAATCAACAAAAGAAGATATTATAGAAATTAATTTAAGTAGTGGGAAGGTATTACCCCTAAGGATAGCTTGAATGAACAAAGGTAAGCAAATAGTCATTCAAGAAGAACTGCCTCCACCTCCGCCAGTGAAAGAGACATGTAATCAAGTGAAAATTTGAGATCTTCGTAAAGTAAATTATAATGTACTTGATCATCTTAGGAGGTTATTGATAGAACTAAGCATCTACGATACTCTAACCCTGTCAAAGAATAAGAGGGAATCCCTGATCATGGCCCTACTTGATCTGAAATTTGCATAACACAGTTGGCCAACACATCCTCAGATGAATTTTTCTCGATAAAGAAACAACCTAGTGTAACCTTCACCAATGAAGACTTGCTTCTTAGTACTACAAATAACAATAGAACTCTATATCTCCTTCAGCATCACCAGATTTGTGCTTTCCATAGTTTTGGCAGATTTAAGACTGTCACTCAACTTGATGAGTCTACGGACGTTAAAATATTTGGATATTGACGCTCAGGAGCTTACCGCCGATAAGATGATCTTAAGAGGATTTAATTAGAAGGAAGACAAAGTTGTGGGATCAATTTCACATCTAATGAATATGGGTGAGCTAGTAACAACTGCTAAATTCCATATCATCAACACAAAAACTTTGTTCAATGCTTTGCTTTGTTTACCATGGATCCACAAGCATAATATGTTTTTGTCATCACTACACCAATTCATCAAGTGTTATAAAGAGGGACATGAATATTGCATCAAGAGGGATTTACATTCGTTTTCAATTCATGAAGTAGGCATCCATGAAGATGCTGCTTACTACGCTCCTCTAAAGATGACTGTCTTTTCTCATAAAGTTATACCAAGTAAGATGGAAGATTCAAAAGGAATTACAAGAGCAAGATTATTCATCTCTGCTTCAATGGTCTACCATCACTCCTTTGCAACGAGTTAGTGGAAGTTCTTTTAGCCCACGCACTCGAGATTGTTGCTGGGGACAAGAGCGAGGACGACCCAATATGATTGTTGAAAGAACAAGGCCAAACATCAACATCAACATGGAAGAAAGCTCTGAGAAAGATGAGTCTGATGAACAGAAAATGATGATAAAATAGAAGAAACCAAAGTATGAGATTTCTTTGGAAGATATAGAGAAATGTGAATATAAGTCAATGTATGATCGAATCAACCACTACATGCATGCCATGACCCTTACTCCGATTCACCGTCAAAAGATTAAGTGTTTAGAGGTCAAGGAATTATGGGGTGTTGGTTTGAAACCGATCAAGTTCTACCATGCTTCTCCTACTACTAGTTCTGAAATTCATGTAAATTTGGAAGAGGATCATTCTAATGAATTAATGAAATTACTAATTGATTACTATTCTACTTCTGTTCAAAAATTAATTCAATAGGGATATGTATCAAAGCAAATGTCAAAGGATAAACTACAACTCTTTGAGAAATTGTGGAATGTTAAAGGTCAATTTCATAACTCAAAAGAGGATCTTGGATTTGGTACGTAGGACCAGTCGATGATTCAGAGTTTTGCATGGTTGTTACTAGCAAATTAGAAGAGGATTTCTTTGATGAGGAGGATTATTTTGAAGACTCTTTGATAGACAACCCTATACTAGAAATCAAGGAAGAAATTAATTCAATAATTGATAAATTGATGGAAGTTAACCTCGGGACTTAACAGGAGCTCCGACCGACCTTCATAATTTGTCTTTTCAACGAAGACATTTCTACGAACTTAATCAAGTTATTTTCAAAATTTAAGGATTAAATTCCTTGGAGCAACGATAAAAAGTCAGGATTATCCTCAAAAGTTGTAGTTCACAGGCTTGGAGTAAACAAAAGTATGACTCCAATAAAACAATCTCCCAGAATAATGTACCTCAAAATAGAGTAACAAGTCATTATTGAGGTGATGAAATTAATAAACGCTAACTTTTTGTGAGAAGAGCAATACTCCATATGGTTAGCCAACATCGTTCAAGTTATGAAAAAGAATAGACAGATTCGGGTATGTGTTGACTTCAAGGATTTAAAAAAAGTGTCCAAAGGATGAATTTCCATTACCAATACTAAAGTTAATGGGGGACGTCGCATCAAAACTTGAATTTTTCTCTTTAATGGATGGATCTTCAGGGAAAAATAAGATCAAGATGGCTTTAGACGATGTAGCACTTACAAACTTCAAAACACCGATCAGAATCTTTTGCATCATTTGGATTAAAGAACGTTGGAGCATCCTACCAATGAGCTATGAAGAAAATATTTGATGACCTCATCCAAATCAGGTGGAGTGCTACATGGATGACTTGGTCATCAAAAGAAAACAATGAATAGACAAGCTGTATGATTTGAGGATCATGTTTGAATGATTACAACAATATAATCTTAAGATGAATCTCTTAAAGTGTGCCTTTGGTGTTATCACTGGTAAATTTTTAGGATTCATTGTTTATCATCAAGGAATTGAGATCTATCCAGATAAGATTAAAGTTGTCTTAGAAATGTCACCTCACAAAACCTTGAAATAGCTACGGTCCTTTCAAGGCAAATTGACATACCTGAGATGCTTTAAATCTAATCTATCTAGTAGGTGTCAGCCCTTTTTAACATTAATTAAAAAGGATGCCAAATTCATTTGGGAAGAGAAATTCCTATGAGCCTTTGAGGATATTAAGTAGTACTTAATGACACCTCCTATTTTGGTAGCCCCTATCCCAAGTAAACCTTTGATACATTATACCACGACCTTAAATGACTCTCTTGGAGCCCTATTAACTCAAGTCAATTACAAGGGTAAATAAAATGTAATCTACTACTTGAGTCAATGTCTAATACTGACGGAGGTAATGCATCCTCCTACTTAGAATCATTGTCTATCTTTAATTTTGCCTACCCAAAAGCTCAGGCATTGCATGCTTTCTCATAAGATCACCCTTATTTCAAAAGTTAATCTGTTGTAATATTTCATAAAACCAACCAACGCTTTTTGGTCGTTTAGCATGGTAGTTGATGATTTTATTGAAATTACACATAACTTTCGTAACCTTTTGCACCATTAAAGGGGATGTTTTAGCATATTTTCTTGCATTGCACCCACTTCTAGATGGGTCCCGTCTCAATGACGAGCTAAGAGATGATCAGATACTATGAGTAGAATCTTTCAATGCCATATGTTGTGAATTGTATTTTGATAAAGCTTCGTTAGCAAGAAGGGATAAGGGAATACAAATAGTCATATAAGCAAAAGCAGGGATTGGTCGGATTTTTTTTACACCATATCAGGAAATAATAAGTTTTTCCTACCAATTGATAGAGCAGTGCATGAACAATGAGGTAGAGTATGATGCATTGATTACTGGATTTGAGTTGGCAATATCAATGGACATAATAGACATTGCCACTATAGAGACTCACAACTCATCATTCAGCAAGTTGCCGACCAATACAAGATTTTGAAGCCTAGAGTAGCAAAATATCACCAGTACGCAATGAAGTTATTATAACAGATTCCCAGTGTGACGTTGTATATGATTCTCAAAGGAGATAACACCAATGCAGATGTTTTAGCCAAGCTTGCTAAGGAATTGACATGTCCACTGGAGGATTTCATTGAAATTATAGTGCAACGGTGCCAATTTTTGTCAAAGATCTACTTTAATAGTGCACGCAAATTTAGAAAATAAGAAGATATAATAGATGCAGCAGTAGGAGATAATTCTAAAGATTGACATATGCCATTAATAGAATATTTACAAATAGAAGGGCTATCAGATGACAAGTCAGAAGCATATCATATCACAAGAAGAGCTATGTCACATGCTTTGGTTGGTGATGTCCTCTACAGAAGTTCATTCGATCAGATGTTGCTACGAAGTGTAAGCAGAGCAGATGCACAGAATATCGTTAAAGAAGTACAAGCCAAATTATGTGGTGCTAACCAGTCAGGGTTGAAGATGAAAAGAAAAATTATGAGGCTTGGATATTATTGGCCAGCAATGTTAATAGACTGCATGGATGCAGTTAGAAAGTATCTCCTGTGTCAAGTACATGGAATGGCCTTGCACCAACATCCAAATGTGCTACACCCGACCATCGCCTCGTGGCGACTTAAGTGTTGGGGTATGGAAATTTTTGGTCTGATAGACGCTCCATCTTTAAAGTGACAGATTTATTCTCACAGTGATAGATTACTTCTCTAAGTGGGCAGAGGCAGTGCCATTATAAGAGGTTACAACAGACCAAGTCCTTCAGTTTTCCAAGAGTCATATTGTCTGCCATTTTAATGTTCCGCACAGAGTAATTTCTCATAACGGGTCAGCCTTCAAGATCACCAAGATCAACAGCTTTGTTAAATGACATTGGATAGACTGGAGGCACTCTACGATTTATTACCCTAGAGCGAACGACAAACCTGAGGCTTTCATAAGACACTTGTCCTAATTTTGAAGAAAACATTGGACAAGAATAAGAAGGGGTGACATGAGAAGTTGTTAGAAGCTTTGTGGGCCTACTAGAGAACCTTTAGAACTCTTACTCTGTGTACACTATATGTGCTTGTGTACAGGTCCGAGGTCGTACTTTCATTGGAGGTTCAACTACTATCTCTCAGAGTCGCCATTGCCACTAAAATTATAGCAGAAGACAAAGCCAAACTTAGATCTACAGAATTAGAAAGTCTTGAAGGAAAATAATTAGAAGTATAACTGAATCTAGATCTTTATCAAGTGATGATGATCCAAGCCCATGATAAACTGGTCTGCCCAAGAACCTTCAATATTGATGATCTCGTTCTTGCTCTTAAGAGATGAATCCTTGCACACTAAGAGATAGTTGATAATTTTGAACCAACTATGGAGGGACCATTTGTCGTGGAGAAGGTCAGTTCAGGAGGATCTTAGCAGCTAATAGACTTCTGAGGCAAGAGACCCATGTTACAAGTCAATGGATGATACTTGAAGAAATATTATACAACTTAATGTTCTCCGGGATGGATTTTGAAAGTCTACTTGAAGAAATATTATACAATTGAAGAACGAGATAACATTCCTCCCCACATTGATCATCATGACTTTGTCAGACTATTTTGTAAAGTTTATGTCATGAATAAGAGCAATATATTGTTCAAAATGGAGATAGATATTTTTTAACTCAGAGAGTTCAGAGGGTCAGTTGAAATTCCACTACCACTTGGTTCAGTATTGATTTTAAAAGGAAATAGAGCAGGCATTGAAAAACACTGCATCCTTGGAGTGCCACGCTACAGAGTCTTAGTCACATTGAGAAGAATGGACAATCGAAAATTACCAAACAGAATTGAACTAGACCTGGAGTTAGAAGAGTTACGCTCGTATGAGCTGTGAGATAGTTGTACCTCTAAGTAAATGTGAACGAACCTTAGTTTGGGAACAGGGCTTAGAAGGATAGCTTGATTACGAGCTTAACCCAGGGGACACACAAATGTTAATTTTTGCGCTGTGTGAGAGCATAGAGGGTATGATATATGATACTACAGTTTCCACCAATGTATTTGCATGTTGTTTTGGATAGTTTCAGTTTATGATTGGCTGTACTGCGTGTTTGAAGCCATTTAACAAAGTTTATTTTGGATTTAAGCATATATTGTTAACTTGTCACTTTTGTATGATTGATGAAATGCCACATGACCATGTGTTTGTATTAAATTATAACAAACAAACAGTGATACAAAAATAAAATCTAATAATTAGTGAAAACTAAAATTCAAAATCAAGGGAAAATAAATAAAAAAAATTAATTTGATAATCTTAATAAAGACAATAAATGATAAAATGAAAAACAAGTTTCCTCACGACTCTGCACTCCTTGTCTCTCTCACTCCTGTGTTCCCCTCACGAATTTCCACAACTCACACTTTGCAAAAATTTCACTAGTATTCACATCCTATTCACAAAGTTTCACATTCTACACAAGATTCCATGAAACATGCATATTTTCCGCACTTAACAAAATCATCCACAATCTCCGCAATTATCGTAGCTTCCTCATCACAGAGGTTAGTAGACCTTTGTTCTACTCCCTCGAGACCGTAGGCCTTCATCCTACTCCCACCTCAGCACTCAGGATTATAAACCTTTATTCTACTCTCTCAGGAATGTAGGCCTCCATCCTACACCCACCTTAGCACTCAAGATCATAGACCTTCGTTCTACTCTCTCGAGACTGTAAGCCTTTGTCATACTCCTAACTTAGCACTTGGGATGGTAGACCTTTATTCTACTCCCTCAAGAATGTAGGCCTCCGATTCCGTACTCAATGGCCTATGCACAAATAACAATAGTTCTGAAGGTATTTTTCACAGATATTTTCTTATTTTTCAACAAAATCAAAAACTTTGATCTGAAGAAAAATAAGAATTTAACTTTTTAATTTATATATATTTATATTGGGATACTACGCAAGTATACGTATCTTTATCAAGTAAAATAGGATTTTTTTATTAAGACCTGAATATCAAACCCAAAGAGAAGATTATGCAATATGCACTTTTTAGAAAGTTTTTCTATTTTTAAAAAGATAATTACTTAAACTGAAAATGATTTTTGCAGCAATTTAAAATTTAATTATTTTGGTATTTTAACTAAACAGTAATAACTTAAAAAGATAACTAAATTTTTTGTAGAAGAAAAGTATTTAATATGAAAAAAATTTTCTCTTATCATGAATAAGTAATAAGTATAGGAATTCTGTTGTAGAAGTATGCAAATTTATATCTTCCTTACCATGAATCAATGATAAATATAAAAATTTGTTATGGAAGTATGCTAAATGGTTGTGCCAAATAGGAGCAATAATATTTTTTACCCTTACTAGAGTTGCTATAAAGAACATTGGCTAATTTAAAGTTTGAATAGTTCTGAAGATCGGCTAGGCAGAACCCTTACTAGAGATGATATAAAGAACATTGGCTAATTTAAAGTTTGAATAGTTCTGAAGACAGGCTAGGCCCTTACTAGAGATTAAAGAACATTGGTTAATTTAAAGTTTGAATAGTTCTGAAGACCGGCTAGGCAGGGAAGATATTAGCTCTCAGTCTAGAGTTCCCTCAATTCCCTCCACTTGAGGGCTAACAATCTCGTATCAGAACCTAAAACAATAAACCAAGGTGAGGGCTTTAAGCTGTCATTTTAAAGTCTTCTAACTCTACACCCATCAAAGATTATTTTCCTATTTATTTGCACTCAATCATATAAACTACATTCTCATTCATACAACCTCATGAGATTCTTTCCAATTGTTGACTAAGACAATACCGGCCTGGTTCTTACAAGTTCTCACAACAAATTTCAACATCTAGATTGGCCAAATCAAGAAGTAAATAAAGTGCATAAATTTAAATCATCACAACTTCTTCAAACATTAAATATCAATACCCTCCACAACTTCCATCCAAAACTTAATTACTTATCATTTAAAGAAGAAAGATGAAAAAATACTACCCAGAATCCATGGAGAAAACAAGACCACACTTTAGTTTAAAAGAAGAAATCATTGTCAAACCAACAACATGTCTCGATTAAAACCAAAAGTAGTATAAAAAAAAGATTAAAATTTCTCTCGAGTCATCCACCAAACTCTTGAAGTTCCTTTGAATCTCTTCTCCTTTACAATCACTCAAAATAAAATATTAAAAAGGATAAAGTAAATAAAAAGTGGTTCCTGAAAAATCTCTCCGAACTAACTCCCCAGAGAAGAACTTTCAAAACTTGACAATATTTTTAGGACTCTTTTCTAAGTCCTCTCTTCTTTCTTTTATAGTTTTTCAAGTGGTATCTTGGGATCTCTTCAACATG
Source organism: Phalaenopsis hybrid cultivar (assembly GCA_002079205.1). NCBI lineage: Eukaryota > Viridiplantae > Streptophyta > Magnoliopsida > Asparagales > Orchidaceae > Phalaenopsis > Phalaenopsis hybrid cultivar. Next base: position 141,976 of record JXCR01148774.1, on the reverse strand, counting down.
TGTCTTGATTCGATATACTTGACCAAGGGACGCATCCTTTCATGATAATTTTCATCCATGATGGTTAAAACCACCTATTAAGCCAATGGGTGCCTCGAAAACCTATTTGAAATTTATGAAAACTTATTTTACTCATCTAGTAACTGCTACTGGCGCTTAAGCACGAGGTCTGGGCACTTAGACGCAGCCTTCTCTGTTTAACTGGTGCTTAAGTGTTGGATCTGACGCTTAGGCGCCATAACTGTTTTGCACAATTTTTCACCTTTTTGCTCAAAATTTGATCCTTTTTCACTCTTTTAAGCATTTTTTTTTATTTTTACTTGTATCTGCAAGAAAAATACAAAAACACCTTCCATTAAAGCGTAATATCTCAAAAATAGGGGTATAAAAATGTGTCTAAAAATACTATATATTTTAGGTGTATCAGCCTCCGTCCTACTCCTCCACAGCACTAGAGATCCTAGACGTTCATTCTACTCCCTCAGGATTAAAGGCCTCTATGCTACTGCTAACTAAACACTCGGGATCTTAGACCTCTAGTCTACTTCCTTGGGACTGTAGGCCTCCATCCAACTCCTGATACACCAAAATAATATACCATTTTAAGTATCTATTTTATGTTTATTTTTTATGACATTCACTTTAAAGAAGGGTATTTTTGTGTTTTTGTTGCACACATATCATTTTTAGACATTAAGAGAAAAAATTGCAAAAAGGATGAAATTTGTAGCAAAAAGAGCCAATTTTGGATTCTGGCAATTCGCCAAAATCTAGAGAGCTGGCGCATGATGCGCTAAAGATGACTTTTTCAAATTAAGGCGGTTCTAGGCAAATTTTGTATGAATTTTCAAAGGGACACTTTGACCAAAGGAAAATATGTTGAGATTTTCATACCTATTTTACACTAATTTTGATTATATTGCACTCTAAAGAGATGTATTTTTTATATTTTATTGCACGTATGTTGAATTATGGTCATTGGAGCAAAAAGATGCAAAAAGGAGCAAATTTGGAGTGAAAAGGACCAAAATATGAAGATTTAAACAGGGGCGCCGACTGCGGGTTTTTCCTGAGAGTTCAAAATCAAATATTCCATATAGCCGCCGACGACACCCTCTAGGCCGCCAATAGCGAGATCAACGGTTATCTCCTGGGAAAACTCTTCTACAACCTTAAGAGAAACTTTTGGCCGAAAATTGAGAAGGGGGGAGGAAGTAGAGAGTGTGTACAACATAGAGAGTTTAATTTATAGTTAGATTGTGAGGATATCTTTGAGAGATTGTAAGAGTGGAGAGAAAGTGAGAGATTTCTTCCTCTTTGTCGCTTTGAAGAAGAATTCTGTGTACTGTAAAGAAAGGAAGAGATTCAGAGGAACTTCGAGGAGTTCTCTTGGGGAGGAATTACAGATAAGTGATATTTACTTATTGTAGTTTGTATGACTTTGCTTTTATATATAAATTTTGAGTTTTGTCGTATCTTTCCCATGAGTTCTGAGTAGTTTCCTCTGTCTTTCTCTTTTGCTTTGAATTTTATGAAATGGTGATTTGAATTGGTTGAGCCTTGAGAATGTTAAAGAAGTTGTGATGATCTTTTCACTTCTATATTAATATTTACTTTCAATCTGGCTAATTGATTTGTTAAAATATGTTGAGTTTTACAACTAAAGTGAATATTACGCCCAAGATTCAGGGAGGACAAAGTCCTTCAAAGTTGGGTGCAAATAAATAAAGAAATAAAATTTATCGAGCGTAGAATTGGAGATTTTAGAGTCACAGACTAAAATTCTCAATTTGGTGTTGAAGTGTAGATGATAGCCCTCATGCGAGGGGAACGTGGGAGCTTCGAAGTGAGAGCCGGTATCCTCNGAGCTCCGAAGTGAGAGCCAGTATCCTCCCAGCCCAGCCACAGATTCAGTAAACAAGCATAGGATTAGTCAATGTTCTTTATGCCTGGACCAAAGGGTAAAGAATAGGTATGCTCCTATTTGGCATACTCCAATTTGAACTAATTCACTTTATCCATTCACCTTAATTAACAAGGAGAAGGATGCTTTCTTATATATTGAACTTCACATTAGAAACTTTATTAGTAAAATTAATTATTTAAAAGTTATTTCAATTGCCTATTAGTGACAAATAAGCAATTTGAACTATATTGTTGTGATTAAGTATAGATTTTCTAAAATCTTAGTTCGTAGCATCTAATATTACTCCCTGTGGGATCGATATCCAGGACTCCATTAGAGCCCTGCATTACTTGAGTGATACCGTATACTTGCGTTGATAAGTGTGACTTTGCAATTATTGAATATTTTATATACATCTTTATCGAATCTATAACCGCTGTCAAGTTTTTGGTGCCGTTGCTGGGCAATTAAATCTTCTAGCAGCCAGTATCAAATTCTTGTATTTTTAAGCATATCTAAAGTCGCTATCAAGTTTTTGGTGTCGTTGCTGGGGAGTAAACAAGAATCATAATTAGAGTAACGAACAAATTTGGACTATTAAAAAACTTTTACTGGAATTGCAACTTATTTTCATATTTAGTTAACTGTTTTTTATGTATTAATTTCAATTTTAAGCGTAAATTTGGATTTGAAAATCTTATACCCTACAATTTGGAATTAGAACGCACTGTTAGAAGAATTAGAAAACTAAGAAGAGAACCTAGAAATCCTGACACAATGGAAAATAACNTGGTTTGAAAATCTTATACCCTACAATTTGGAATTAGAACGCACTGTTAGAAGAATTAGAAAACTAAGAAGATAACCTAGAAATCCTGACACAATGGAAAATAATNTTGTGGGTGTCGTCGGCGGACCTTCTTAATAAATTAATTCTGGAGTCTCGGGAAAATCTCGCCGTCAGCGCCGTAGTTCAATTCTTTACACTTTGATCCTTTTCGCTCCAAATTCGCTCCTTTTTGCATCTTTTTTCTCTAATGACCCCAATTCATCATTCCTGCAACAAAACATCAAAAATACCTTTCCTTAAAGTGCAATATCATCAAAAATAGTACAAAATAGGTATGAAAATCTCAACATATTTTCCTTTGGTCAAAATCCCCCAAACTTAACTATTACTTATCCTCAAGTAATTTTTGTACTACATAATGTTATGATCTATTGTAGTAAAGTTTTAATTCAGAAATACTATAAGTTTGATTTATATAAATATCATAGTGAGATTTTCAGAAAAAATTCAAGTAATTGAATTAAATCTGTAGCAACAAAATTATGTAGTCATCAAGTTTAAGAATTCTAGTCTTCTATTCTCAAGAATGACTATATGTTGTAATATTAAGTCACTTAGAATATTCAAAAGATGGGAACTTCATGAGAACTCTACTAGTAAAAGATCTATTCCATAAATATATGTTCAGGAATGTATTTAGGTTTTCCCTTTATGTAGGTCCAATGAAGCCAATTTTTGATTAGGCATATCCTCAAGCTTCTCATCACTTCCATAATTTTTTCTTTCTTTTCTCTTTTTTATTTGGATTGCTTTCAATCCTATATATTTTTATTTTTTTTCTTTCTTTTTTCTTTTCATTTGGATTGCTTTCAATCCTATATATTTTTCTTTTCATTAGGGATTGTTTCCTTTCTTTTTCCTTTTTCAAGTGAGGATTACTATATTTGGATAGCCTTTAATGATTTTGAAGATCACCATTCTTTCCCTAAATTTGAAACTCAAAGCATTCCTTTACCTTATAAATATTTCATAGTGTTTACATCATTGAGCCCCAATCTTTTCTTTTCAAATGAATTTCAGATTCTTAATACTTTAAAATATAATTTCCTTTACTTTAAATAATTAATTATAATCTTATTCTCTTATACTAAATATCTTAAGTTACAAAATTAATTTTCATTACCAAAATATTTCGTTAAATCTACCATAATATTGAAATAGTTACAAAAATATAGTTACCTGAATTAAATTCACTACATAAAGTCATATAAATAATTTTTGAAAATAATTAAATAAAGGACATCTAATAGTTAATCTTTTTCTTCCCTCCCCCAAACTTAAATTTTTCAATATAAA
>JXCR01148774.1:98979-124634 GCA_002079205.1 Phalaenopsis hybrid cultivar | reverse complement strand
TTTCAAGTATTTGTTTAATCTCTCTATTAGAAACTTCAGCTAACCCACTAGTTTGAGGATGATAGGCAGTAGAGATTCTATGAATAATATTAACTTTTCTGTCAATCTCTGAATATATTTACTCCTAAAATGGGATCCTCCGTCAGTGATAATCATCTTAGGCATTCCGTATGTAGTGAAAATATTTTTCATTAAAAATATTGAAACACTTTTAGCGTCACAACGAGGTAAAGCTTGTGCTTCAATCCACTTAGAAATGTAGTCTACTGCAATTAATACATATAAGTTCCCAAATGAAGGAATAAATGGTCCCATAAAATCTAATCCCCAAACATCAAAGATCTCAACTTCTAACATGAAATTTAGAGGCATTTCATTTCTTCTAGATATTTTTCCTACTCGTTGACATTGATCACAAGTTTTTATGTATCTATAAACATCTTTAAAGATAGTAGATATAGAATCCAGCTTGTAAAATTTTATAAGTAGTTTTATCAATCCCAAAATGTCCTCCAAATTTATCACAAGTCTTTATATATCTATAAACATCTCTAAATATAGTAGGCCAATAAAATCCAGCTTTTTCACAAGTTTTTATGTATCTATAAACATATCTAAAGATAGTAGGCCAATAAAATCCAACTTGTAAAATTTATTAAATCGATCACAAGTTTTTATATATCTATAAACATCTCTAAATATAGTAGACCAATAAAATCTAGCTTGTAAAATTTTATAAATAGTTTTATCAATTCCAAAATGTCCTCCAAATTCTAAATGACATTTCTAAATGATTAGTTCAGTTTCTTCATAAGGTACACATCTTCTCATAATAAGATCCATAGCTTGTAAAATTGTATAAGCAGTTTTATCAATCCCAAAATGTCCTCCAAATTCAGAATCATGAACTGAATGATTAGCTCCGTTTCTTCATAAGGTACACATCTTCTCATAATCAGATCCTTACATTATTTATATAAATAATGCTCATCCCAAAAATATGCTTTTGCATCAAGAATGAATTTCTTTTGTTGTTGTCGTGTCAGCATAGGAGGCAAAATAACACTTACCCAAAAATACGCCTTTGTTGTTGCAATATCAGCCTAGGTGGCAAAATATCACTTATAATATAGTTAACTGAATGAATTTCCTTTGTTGTTGCAATGTCAGCATAGGTGGCAAAATATCACTTACAATGTAGTTAACAAACATACCATGGTATTTTCCACTCATTAATATTATAAAGTTGTTCATCAGGAAAACTGTCTGTATTTTCCACTCATTAATATTATAAATTGTTCATCAGGAGGTACTTTGGTCTCTTGATACTTTTGGGAGACCCATGTAGGTGGTCCCCTAAACCCATTAATCCTAGGCTAGGGTTTGACTAAGATCACTATATAGAGGACCCAAAATGGGGTTTTCATTGGTTCATGGCTTATTGATGGTGGTTGGCACTCCAACTCTACCAAGATAGCCGACTTAGCCTTTTGCCCCTAAATTCCCTCAAACTACCTCAATACCCTTGGGACCCCAAATTTGGCCAAAATTCTCAAATTTACCCAAAATACCCAAAATGGTTAAAAAATCATTTCAAACACCTTGAAAACACCAAAACTACCCAAAATCACCAAAGTTGCCCACATTACCAATTGCCCAAATCACCAAAGTTGCCCAAATTACCAAAATTACTAAAATTCCAAAAATTTCAAAAAAACCCACAAAATTCCAAAAACCCTACAAATATTCCTAATTTCATTTTTGTCAACCATCACATGACCCAATTTGGCTAATTTGACCATCANATTTCAAACACCTTGAAAACACCCAAACTACCCAAAATCACCAAAATTGGCCAAATTACCAAAATACCCCTTTTTACCCCAAAATTCCAAAAATTTAAAAAAATCCCGAAAATTTCTAAAACCTTCTAAATATTCTCAATTTCATTTTTCTCAACTATCACATGACCTAATTTGGCCAATTTAACCATCTTTGATCAAAACCCGCAACTTACCCTTTAAAGGCCCATATTTTCCCCAAATCACTCCAAATATCCATCAATTCGATCCCAATCTCCCAAAATTTCAATCCCAAACTCAAATTCACCTTCACTATAACCAAAAAAAATTAAATCCAAGCTCAATTGACCCATTCTTTGAGCCCAATTTTGATTTAGTTCAAAACCCAAATTTTGGCCCCATGACTTGATTCCACCAAATTGAACCCATAGTCTACTCCATTTGCCCCAATTTGTGCTGAAAAACCTTCATAACATCACCATTTATCAAAATTAACCTTTAATTTGCATTGTTGAAACCTTAAATTCATTTGATTTCAACCTAAGTTGNGACCATCATTGACCAAAACCCCCAAATTGCCCTTTAAAGGCCCATATTTTCCCCAAATCACTCCAAATGTTTGTCAAATTGGTCTCAATTTACCCCAATTTCAGTTATAAATTGAAATCCACTCTTGATGTGACCAATATAGACCAAGTCCAAGCTCATTTAGTCCATCATTTGAACCCAATTCTGATTTACATCAAAACCCCAATTTTGGCCCCATGACATGGTTCAACCAAATTGAACCCATGGCCTACTCCATTTGCCACAATTTATGTTGAAAAATTTTCATAACGTTGCTACACATCAAATTTGACCTTCAATTGGCCTTGGTGAATCCCCAATTTCATATTATTTCAACCTAAGTCCAAAAAGTCCCAAATTTACCCCAAATTGACCATGTCTCAAAATCTCACCAAATTGATGGCCTTAGCCCCAAAATTTCCACTCCATCCCTTCATGAAAAATCTTTAAAACATCTCCCTTGATCATGTGGGCTATTCAATTTGGACTTAGCTCAAGGCTAGCCCAACATAGACCAATGTCTAGCCCAACATGCCCAAATAGACCAAATTTCAAAGATTCCTCAAATTGACCTACCAATTGAACTCAAAATCACTTCAACCCCTCACCAAAAATAATCATAACAATCATCTACACAATGTTGATCAATCAATTGGGCCAATTGACATGGCTAGCCTAGACCAAACCCAAGCTTTGATCACTTGAACCCAAGTTGAACCCATGCACTAAAGATGGCCTAACTATCCCAAAGTCACCAAATTAATGACTCCACAGCCATTAGTTAGACCCTAGTGACTAGCCTAAACCCCATGAAACCACCTAAACTAAGTCATGGACCAAAGTTCACCTAAATTATGGGATTTCATGCCATATTTGCTTAAGCTTAGGATATTTTTTCCAAAACAAAGCCTAAACACATTAAGTTGCTGTGCATATTCCATTGGCTCACCTGACCTCCCTAGCCACCTCCCCTGGCCGGCCAGCCATGCTAGTGGCCAGAAAATGGCCAAATCGAGAGCCACCCCCATGAGATTAAACCTAATTTAAACCTAGAGGACACCTCATCCAAATTGAAGCTTAGAGCCTCTCTGCCCTCCACCTAGGCAACACATTTCAGCCCCCAATTGGCCATACCAGCAAGCTTAAGGCCATTTTTATAAAATGCTCCCCTCCACGGCCATGGAGGGAGAGCTGAAAATTCCTCTAAGAGACTTCCCTAAATTGATCCCAAAGCCTCTTTGAGACCTCCTCAGTGCAACCCAACCACCACATTACTCTGAATCCCCTTTTTGGAGCCCAATTTTTGAGCTCAAAACCTTGCCAAAGACAGGACAAAGCTCTCTACACCTCTATACTCCACCAAACTCAAATTAAACTCACATACACCTTCACTACATTGAGAGAAACCAAAGCCCTATCAAATTCCCCTTCCACAGAGCCCCTAGCATAGCTCTAGACCAACATCTGAAATTGGCCTTGGTTGAATTTGGGTCTAGACATTTCACCATAGCAAGAGGCTTAATCCCTAGCTTTTTTGGACCCCAACGAACGTGTCAAGACTCTCTGATCGAAGCTTCCCTTTCAGAGCCAAGGTATTGAACCTCTTCTCCTCCCAAGCCTATTTTGATTCTCCATTTAATTAGGGTTAATTTAATTGCATGATTACCGTATGGATATGTTTGTCTCACTTAGACGAGTCCATAAGATCAAACCCGAGGTGAATTGGTTGAGTCTAGGCTGAGATCTTAGGGTTTTAGTGTGGACGGTCACGGGATCACTCTATCGGGGACGATGATGGGGAGCCGTCCGATCGCGCGTTTATCGGATGAACGGAGGAGATCGAGTCGGACAACGTTTCCTTACATGAACCGCGAGCCGAGTCAAAGGCTACGTGGATGGCGGCGTCCAACCAGAGCGCGCCACGTGTGCTTCAGAGCTGCCTAGGATACAGTCAGCGCCGCACGTTTAAATAGATAAATAGGGAATTTAAAAAATCAGAAAATGATCTCTAGCTTTAAAAATTCATATCTTGGTGTAGAAAAATCATAAAAGTAAAATTAAAATATCCTCTTGCTCACTGAATAGAGGAGAATAATGTGAAAATGATTTGGAGTCCATTTGATGCATATTTTATTTTTAATTAATTAAACACTGATTTGGATGTTTTTATTTTCTATGCATGTAGTAATTTCACCATGGCTTGAAATTTTAGTATGTTGTTTCCCTTATCTTAGGGAACATTCCCTGATTTTTCCAAAGTCAGAGGAGGTCCTTAGATAGAGAATCATATTTTTCAAGTTTATGTGCATTATTTGCTTAAAATAATAATGGAAATTAGCATGTTGCTTATAAAAAATCTAAGAAAATTTTAGAAGGTTTATAATGACCAGTGACCCTTTAGGACAATTTCTCATGAGCCAAATCACAAAATACACCTAATCTCTACAAACCCTAAATCACTAAGATAATTAATTTTGAAAAATACAAATAATAAAATGAATTGATTTTTGACCTTCACTATTCTTTAGGATCCAGAGAACTCACCATAAAAATTCCAAAGCGTTTTGAGTTCATTTGGTAACTTAAGTTGATTTTTAAATATAAATAATACTTTTGCACTAAAATAATTTTTAATAATTAAAATATAGCTTTAAAATTTACAAAAACTTATGAGTTCTGTGTGATCTGGAGTATTTTCTAAAAAAAAAACTGGAATTTAAACTAAAAACTTGATTTTTAACCTATTTTAAATATTTAAATAATTAAAAATTCATAAAAATCACAAAAATAAAAAAAATTTATTGAAATATTCTAAATTTCTTCCTAAGGACTTAGGAAAAGTTAGAATATTTTTCCGAATTTTCTAAATAAAGATACTGAATTTTAAAGCTTAAAAATAATTTTTAAAGGCTAAAAATGGGTTTTCACTAAAAATAATTCCAATAAATTAAATAAAACTCAAAAAATATAAAATTTTCTCTTTTGAGTTTTCTGATATGAGGAAGATTTTTCAAAAATATTAAACTTAATTTTCTCCATTTAAAATATTTTATCTTTAATAAATACCCAGAACTTAAAATAATTCTTAAACTTCCAATAAAATTCAAAAAACTATGAAATTTGGTCCAAAGGCTTCTATAGTCTAATTCTACCTCCAGTAAAAATTTCAAGTGATTAGGATTTACCTTGGTCATGTTAAGAATTTTCTTTGAAAAATCCTATTTTTTCATGAAAATAATTATATAAATTAAATTAAATTAAATTTTCAAAAATCACCTTTTCTCCTCTGATGTCTTAATTGACCCATGACTGAGGTATATAAAAATTTTAAAGTCATTTGAATTGAATTTGACAAATTATGAAGTGTTAGAGCCTTAGGGACAAATGTGTAATTTTGGAAATTTAGCTTTAATTAACATTTAGGCTTAATTCAAGGAGGGAAATGGGCAACCTCTGATATTAATTTGATGTTCTAAATACAAGGGTTTAATTGGTAGAAACCAACCTCACTTTCTTAATTGAAAAGATAAATTAATAAATTTCTAATTTATTAAAATTTGGAAGTTTATTAAAATAAAATGAACCCAGGACTTAGGGGTAGGACTTTTGAAGTTAATAATTAATCAATTTAATACCCCTATTTTGATTTTTAAATGTACCCCTTTTTGATTTTCAAATGAATTTCAAATATGAGTCATGATCACCTAAAGCTTAACCTTTTCAAAACTAATTAAGACACTCACCTAGGTCTTCGGCTTAGTAGTGACTTAGGCTAAATCAAGTTTCATTTAAATTACCCCTATTTTGATTTTCAAATAAAATTCAAATCATGAATTATAACCACCTAAAGCTTAACAAGACACTCACCTAGGTCTTAAGGGCTTAGTAGTGACTTAGGCTAAATCAAGTTTCATTTAAACAAGGATTAGAAAAGTAAATATCACTGAAAATTAGAACATCTTTCAAACACTACAAGCCCAATCAGGACCAAAATTTGGTGAAGTGTTCCAATAACACTAACTTGCCTCTTTAAGGAACTTCACCCACATATTATTCAAAATTAAATTACAAATGATAATTACACTTACTCTAGGGATAATTGATACATCAATGTTCATTGAGCATTAGGGTGTTCATAGGATGAATTATTAAACAACATAATAAGTTTAAATGAGCTCGAGGCTTTTCACCAACTGATACGAGGGAAGCATGGACCTGCTTCTTCCTCTTAACCTGTTAGATACCTCGGAGATATAGTAAACTTAATATATTTTGCTTGACAACGTCATCTTTAATTAAACTCTTAAGGACCCACCAAGGTATGACCTAGGGTTAGATAGGTAGTAAAAATTTTACTTCCTTGTTTCATATAAACTGTCTTAACATGCCTTTTGAGTTTCAGTTGGTGGAACGAGAAGACTCGCCAGCTACGCTTTTACAGTTTTCAGCGTTGTCTTTCTTGTGCTTTCATACTGTACTTTTATACCTGCAAATTTGCGTGTTAAACAACGATGCCACCTTGCATGAAGACTAAAACTATTAGGATAGCCACAAAACTAAAACCAAAACTAAAATTAAAATCAACCATGATAAAATTCACCTCCACAACATTCAAAATATAAAATGCAAAGTAATCACAAACATCACACAAAACTACAACTTCAACTAAATTAAGACGTCTCTATCAGATGATTGAGAATTCCTCGAAGGAGGTAACCTACGATTGCTAACGAGGCTTCCCACGGTCTAAATGAAATTATGGAACTCATTAAGTTGAGTTTAGTAAGTTTATTTGGGCTAAGTGAATCCAATAGAAAATAGTGGTGCCGGAACAAGGGAACCGTAGGATCCTAACCGGTTTCGCTCTAATCAACTTTAACATGCCCCCATAAAATTTAAAGAACTTAAACCATAAGGCCACTTGATTTAACATCATAACTTGACACACTAGAAACTCAAACTCGTCGCGGCAAGGAGCTTAGAGCTAGCATGGTGGGCAACACATCCATCTTCAACAACAAAACCTGTCTTCTCTAAATAAACCAATCTTCCTTCCTTAGATATAAACAGCAAAGCCATAGGACTTTGAGGTTGTTTGCTTATGCAATGTAAATCCTCACCTTATCTTTAGGCCTTTGTATTACCCTGCTATACAATGTAAGCCCTAACTCGTCTTAGGATTTAGAGGTTGTCGTCCGTCACGACCTAAACCCTCACATCTTCCAGGCTATTTGTGTGATCGTTTCACACGAATGTAAGCTCTAACAAATAAAAATTGGCAGGATGAAACACTTAAACATTTCTCCTCAAAATTGAAGCCAAACATTAGGATATCTTGGGAAGTCATCGAGGTTCTCCTCTGGATCCATGACATCCCCTAGTTCTTCCTCTTTTGGACTCTACAACAAAATGTTTTAAATTTGAACCAATCCCCTTTCAAACCTCTACGTCCGATCTCATTGAAAAGTCCTACCCTTTGAAATTCCTTGAAGATAATATTTTCTGATTGTTATCGAGAGTCTTCTTAGGTGACTTTGGTCATTTAAGATGTAATTAACTATAGGGGCTTGCCCTTACTTTCCTCGAACCCAGCTTAATATAAACCCTATTTAATTTTTTATATTAAATAGGGGAAATTGTTGGCAAATAAAATGGTTTTGCAGTCCAAACGGATATCATATATTCCTTTTTTATTTGATCGAGCCTCATCCTCAAGTCTTGTGTTTATCCTTCGGGATAGATACATGATTTAAGGTATAGCGTTCTTTCATTTAAATTATGAAAAATATGGGGTCAGTTTGATTTCATATTTTTCTAAAACTAAATATATATGTAAATTAAAACATCCTTTCAAAGCGGGCAACGAGATTTTGATTCCGGTGACCAACAGCTTCTTTTGGGCAACTCCTCCAACAATAAATAGCGCCGACATTTTATTGTGACAAATTATGAACAATTCATGTGGGTTTAATATTCGGGGCTTAATCAAAAAGTCCTATATTACTTGATAACAATATGTATACTTGCGTAGTATCCCAATATATATATTTATATATTAAGTTTAAAAGTTAAATTCTTATTTTCTCAAGATCAAGTTTTTAGTACTGTTGCAAAGTAAGGAAAAATAATTGAAAAATATAATCAAATATATTTTTATACTTTTGGATATAAACAATCAGGATCAGTAAACTCCTCCGCTAAATTCATAAGACCCATGAGGAAGCTCATTTTGGATCCTCCACATGTTGGTCCTAGCCACCCTAGCCAAAGACTAAGGGCTTGGGGCCACCCATATGAGTCCCCAAAAAGAGCTGAGAGATAGGTTAGGTATAGGTGATTGTTTGGTTTGAAGAACTCATTCTTGGGTTTTCACGTGTTGATCTTAGCCATATTAAGTGAGGAATAGAGGCTTATGACCACCCATGTGGGACTCCATAAGAAAAGTCAAGAAGTGTTTTGAATTTCTATGTGTGTTCCATCACTAGTCATCTAGGATAATCGATAGAAAAGTCTTATGGCTAGATCTTAGGCTTCTAGAGACGAAAAATTGGACCTCATAAAAAATGAGGTCAATAAATGGGACCCCAAAAAGTGTTGTGTGTTGGACAAGCACATCAAATGTATTGGCATTGACCGAAGCGATCAACTAGGAGAAAAATAAAAATCTAACACTACACTTGAATCATAGAGGTTTGAACCTCATCTTTCTTAAGAGCTTGTGCAAGCTTTCCCTCTAATTTTCTGAGACCATTTCTTTGCTTTATGTTTCCTATTTGTAATTTATGATTTTGGTTTCTATTTTTAGTAGGATATTAGTAATTATATCTCTTACGTTTGATCTCGTTGAATTAGGTTTAGACATTTAGTGAACTAGAGATTCACCTGTTATAATATTTCATAGCCCTTTCTTCGTGATATTGATATACAATACTCTTTACTGCATTTTGACACCTATAATTTTTCAATTGTCTGACTTACTTCATGATATATTTTTGGGCAGGTTCTTCTGCAGTGACCTTCCCTCTAAGAAGATATTCCTTCTTCCAGTGAGCCTGCTCGAAGGGATATTTCACCTCCAACTCTACTAATGGAGCACTCTCCTCCATCAAAATAGCTCTACAACAGTGCTCATCTCTTCTAAAGAAAATATTCTCTACTCCGGAGAAGGGATACAGAGAAGTGTCGCTTAAAAGGAGTAGCAGATGCTACATCATTATGACACAACTCAGCCTCATCTCAAGTAGTTTCCATGCCACAAACCGAAGCCTCCTTCTATTAACTTTGCATAGCCTTACTTCGATCATGTTCCAAACTGCAAATTGAATAACCATCGCTCCGTATGTAATATGTGTATGCCTCATTTCTCTCTCTTTCCCTTTTCAATATAATTATTTATTGATGAGGATTAGCTCATTCAATTCCTTCCTACAAATAATAATAATAATAGTAGAAACTGAGTCAACTAAATCCTTACTTTGGAAGTCATCTATTGTTTTATCCTTAACCTTCCATATAGATACAACCACATCGTGTTTCTTACGCATGGTCTGCATGACATCTAACACCTCATAATTGTTCTCAAACATTTTTCTATAAACATTATGGCTAACACCCCATTGATCGTCAGGGTTTTGAGGTATTATCATATTTCTCAAACCTTTCCCACAATTTTATCTCTCTCTGATTGCACCTAAGTGAAATTTTCAACTTGACCTTCAAAAGTGGTGCAACATTCAAATTTTCTTCAACCGTCCATCCACTCATCGCACCATGGGTGTCGGAGGCCGAGTCAAAACTGATTCCAGTAAATCACTAACTCATCTTTGTTCAGAGTATTCACCCTATCGTTTGAATGAGCAAATCAAAGACAGGAAAAAAGAACAAAGATGTGACTTTCTTGGTACTTTGAAACCTCCTTAGGAGACATTTTTTATGGACCAGAGAGGTCAGTAGTGAAGAAATCAAGCAGAGAGCAGTGTTGAGAAACATAAGGAGACATGTCCCAATGAAACTAACGTCCTAAATAGAAATTCAACGTGGTCTAAGCTAACATAACTTATCACATTCAACTTGGACTCTGAGAATCTGAAAATGCTCCTGTGAATTATCAAGTTTTGTATGAAGCAGTCACTAGCATAACCAATCAAACCCATCTGCCTCATCGTCAATATCTCTTTTTGCAGTAGTCTCACGCTCACTAACAAGTTGTGCACCTCTGAGCCTTGATGGATATCAGCTTTCATAAAAAGAACTCTCATTCCCGCCTAATTAGCTAGGCAACTCCTCGTGATCAACCCATTATGCTTAGATAATGCCTTCCCTTACCTTTTGGGGAAGTGAGGGGTTGTTAGGGCAGTCGACCACACCACCCTAAATGAGCTGACCATCTCTCTCCATCAGCTATCCCCAAATCCCAATCAATGCAGTAGGTGCCTCACCAAAACTCGACTGTACCCCATCGTTTGTCATATTTGAGTGTCATATCAAATTATTAAGCAGCAGCTGAAAAAAAGGGAAAAACTATTCACCCATGTTGCTTAATAAGTTGGGCACTGTCTGATCCTACAACGGGAGTCAAAATAATGTGAGAGCACTATTGGGTACTGGGGTAATTTGGTTGCCTTCCAAGCTTGTGACCGCGAAAATAGACTAAATCACTAATTCTTGAGACACATTAGTCTGTCACATACCAACAACCTTTTGCTGAGTGCTTGCAACACTTGGTTGGGTGCTAGCGGCGACTGATTGGATACCTTTTTGGACAGTCCCAATAGAATATTCCTGGCCCAATGACTAGATACTCCTCTTCTTTACCACGGCTTTCTTCTTATGTTCGCCTTCGCGATGTGTTTTGTCCTTCTTCTCATCTAACAACTAATAAGGCAAAACCTAGCTCGGAATGATTGTTTTAGATATAGGTAATTTGTCCTTTGTAAGCCTTCGAGCAGTGCAGATAGAAGAGATGGGAACAATAGCTCACGCCACTGACGTAAATTGTTGAAGTAAATTGCAATAGGAAATGTAAATCAAGTAAATCTGGAATGACATCCAGGGAAGAACAACAACCAAAATGTTAAGTGTATAATTGATATTTTAGGAAAGATTCTAGTTTCCTATAAATTCAAGAACTCTAAATGTAAAAAAGAAGGATACTCATTGCAAAAGAAGAGAATTTATATTCTAAGAGATTTTTTTTCTCTTTTACCCTCTATTTCTTCGGTATGATTCACGAACAAATCTGAGTTTAACTGTAAAGGCTCTTCTTTGTTTCTAACAAGAAATAAAATTTTTCTCTCACGTGGCTCATTCTCTCCTTTGGATCGTTTTCTCTGAAGTTCCAATAATAAACCATACGTTTTGACCAGCCGATTTCATGCGACTTCTCTGCATTGTAATATGCTTGATAAAATGATCTTGAAAAACACCAAGATTTATTTGTTTAACCCGAAATAGCCAGTGACTTGTATGATCCTGCTATATTTAAACTCATGTTTGACAATTCAACTTGTTATTAGCTTTTTCTTTTTTTACATTGTATTTTTCGTCATTTCTTATGCTTGAGAAGAACATTTCAGACTTTTAAATACAAAATTAGAATCTTTAAAAGAAGAATGGATGGGAAGCATTGGTTAATTTGTATAATTACCGGATAATTAGCTCCATATTTCATGATTCTGACTTGATCTTATTCCCTCATTTGAATAAAAACAAATTAGAAAAAAAATCCTATCACTCTAAAACCAAAAGTCAGGAAGAGAAAAAAAAAAGGTTTTGACGTGCAAATATTCAATCATATCTTCTTCTGATTTCGTGCATTATAAACCGACTGATTCGTGTTGGACGGCTCGATGCGTCCTCTCCCTAGATATATCTCTTTTATTTGCTAGTTCTAATTTCAACGAAAGCCAGTTTCCGCGTAAATAGAAGGTTACTTTCATTTTTGTTTTTCCGTCCGTCTTGTCAGCGGATTTTTTCTGCCGACAAATAATATTTTAATTTTTTTTTGTCCCATCAGTTCAATTAGACACCTCTCTCTAATTTTAACCCTAATTTTCACTCAGCTTCAGTTCTTAATATACAAACATCAGCAGTCCTCTTAAAAGTGCTTGGAGAAGGCTGCCATAATTTTATTTGATCAGTTGTTTTAATATTTTTATATTTTCTGACATATTTTTAAATATCTAATTTTTTTTAACAACATGCATTNTACTTGTGCCCACACCTTCACAACAGAAAGAGAAGACAAAGCCCCATCAAATTACCCTCTGAAATAGCCTCTACAATAGCTATAGACCAACACCCAAAATTGGTCTTGATCAAAATCATACCTAGGCTTTACACCAAGTCTAGAGGCCCAATCTCTAGCCTCCTTGGATCCCAACAAACATGCCAAGACCCTCTAATTGAAGCTTCACTTCTCAGAGCCAAGGTATAAAACTTCTCTTATTCCCGAGCCTATTTGAACTCTTCATTTATTTTGAGTTGATTTCATGGCATCACAACTGTATGGATATGTTCCTCTAGTCTAGACAAGCATTTTAAAAAAAAAATTCACTTAATTTGGTTAAGAAATGAGAGAGATCTTAAGGCTAGAAGAAGGACAGTTCTTGGGCTAGGCTATCGGGGATGATGATGGGGAGCCGTCTGATCACGCGTGTATCAGATAGACGGTCGAGATCAAGCCAGACAGCGCTTCAGAACATAAGTTGTGGGCCGAGTCAGCACTAAAGTGAACGGCAACGTCAAATGGGAGTGCGCCGCGTGGAGCTTCGGAGCCGTCATAGGTTGAGGTGGCGACGCTCGTTTAAATAGATAAATAGGGATTTATTTAATTCAAAAAATAACCCCTAGCTTTAAAAATTCATATCTTGGTGTCGAAAAATCACAAAAATAAAATAAAAGTACCTTCTTGCTCAGTGAACAGAGGAGAACAATGTGGAAATAATTTTGAGTCCATGTGATTCATATTTTATTTTAACTTATATAAATACTCATATGAATCTTTTGATTCTCCATGCATATAGGCATTTTATTATAGCTTGGAATTTTAGCATGTTGTTACCCCTGTCTTAGGGAACATCCCCTGATTTTTCCAAAGTCAGAGGAGGTCCCTAGACAGAAAATCACAATTTTCAAGTTTAAGTGCATTATTTACTTAAAATAATCATGGAAATTAGTATGTTGCTTAGAAAAATTCAAGAAAATTTTGGAACGTTTACTATGACTAGAGAACCCTTAAGAAAATTTCTTATAAGCCAAGTCATTCAAAATACACCAGATCTTCACAAACTATAAATCACTATGAAATTTAATTTTAAAAAATATAAACAATAAAATGACTTGATTTTTAATCTCCACTACTATTTAGAATCTAGAGAACTCACCATAAAAATTCCAAAATATTTTGAGTTTGTTTGGCAACTTAAGTTAATTTTTAAACATAAATAACATTTTTGGCACCAAAATGACTTTTAAGAATCAAAATATAACCTGAAAAATTATAAATTTTTTTTTTGAGTTCTCTGTGATTAGAGGTATTTTCTAAAAATAAAATGGAGTTTAAAATAAAAATTTATTTTTAGCCTATTTTTAAAGTATTTAAAATAATTAAAATTCCATAAAAATTATAAAAATAATAAAATTCAAGAAAATATTCTAAATTATTTTCTAAGCACTTAGGAATAATTGGAATATTTTTCTTGGTTTTCTAAATAAAGATATTAAACTTTAAAGCTTAAAAATGATTTTTAAAGGCTAAAATGAATTTTCACTAAAAATAATGCCAATAAATCAAATAAAATTTAGAAAAATATAAAATCCTCTCATTAGAGTTGTTTAACCTTAGGAGGACTTTTTGAAAATATAAAACTTAATTTTCTCTATTTAAAATATTTTATAAATAATAAATACCCCAGAAATTAAAATAAATCTTAAAATTTAAATAAAACTCAAATAATAATGAAATTTTGTCCAAAGGCTTCTCTTATCTAGGTATACCTCTAGTAAAAATTTTAAGGGATTAGGATTTAACTTGATCAAGTTAGAAATTTCTTTGGAAAATCATATTTTTTGCATTAAAATAATTATGTAAATTAGATTAAATCTTGGAAAATCACATTTTATCCTCTGATTTCTTAATTGACCCATGAATGAGGAAGGATAAAATTTCAAAGTCATTTTTAATTGAATTTGACAAATTATGAAGTGTTAGAGCCTTAAGGGCAAATATGTAATTTTGGAAATTTTGCCTTAATTAATATTTAGGCTTAATTTAAAGAGGGAAATGGGTAACCTCTGATCCTAATTTGGATATTTGAAACATAAGGGGTTAATTGATAGAAACCAATCTCACTTTCCCAATTGAATAGATAAGTTAATAAATTTCTAAATTATTAAATGTGGTAGTTTATTAAAATAAAATGAACCTAGGGCTTACGGGTATGACTTTTGAAGTCAATAATTAATGAATTTAATACCCCTATTTTGATTTTCAAATAAAATTCAAATAATGAATTATACCACCTAAAGCTTTACCCCTTTTTGATTTTCAAATGAATTTCAAA
The DNA here is from genome assembly GCA_002079205.1 of Phalaenopsis hybrid cultivar. Classification (NCBI taxonomy): domain Eukaryota; kingdom Viridiplantae; phylum Streptophyta; class Magnoliopsida; order Asparagales; family Orchidaceae; genus Phalaenopsis; species Phalaenopsis hybrid cultivar. Next base: position 109,702 of record JXCR01148774.1, on the reverse strand, counting down.
TATGAGTCATGATCACCTAAAGCTTAACCTTTTCAAAACTAATTAAGACACTCACCTAGGTCTTCGGCTTAGTAGTGACTTAGGCTAAATCAAGTTTCATTTAAATTACCCCTATTTTGATTTTCAAATAAAATTCAAATCATGAATTATAACCACCTAAAGCTTAACAAGACACTCACCTAGGTCTTAAGGGCTTAGTAGTGACTTAGGCTAAATCAAGTTTCATTTAAACAAGGATTTCACTCACCTAGGTCTTAAGGGCTTAGTAGTGACTTAGGCTAAATCAAGTTTCATTTAAATAATATTCAAATCTTGAATTATGACCACCTAAAGCTTAATCTTTTCAAAACTAATTAAGACACTCACCTGAAATCATGAATTATGACCACCTAAAGCTTAATCTTTTCAAAATTAATTAAGACACTCACCTAAAAATCATGAATTATGACCACCTAAAGCTTAATCTTTTCAAACCTAATTAAGACACTCACCTAAGTTAATCACCATCACGTATAAGTCAATTTCATTTGCAATGACTAAGACACTCACCAAAATCTTAAGAGCTTAGTAGTGACTTAGGCTAAATCAAGTTTCATTTAAATAAGGATTAGAAAAGTAAACATCATTTCAAAATAAAACAACTTTCAAACACTATAAGCCCAATTATAACCAAAATTTGGTTAAGTGTTCCAATAACACTAACTTGCCTCTTTAAGAGTCTTCACCCACATAATTTTCAAAATTAAATTACAGATGATAATTACCTTACTCTTAGGGATAATTGAGACATCAAGCATTAGGATGTTTTATAGGATGAATTATTAAGAAACATAATAAGTTTAAAAGAACTCGGGATTTTCCACCAAGCAGCGAGAGAGTAACACAGACCTACTTCTTTCTCTAGATCTGTTGAATACCTCGAAGATCTACTAAACTTAATATAGTTTGCTTAGCAACATCATCCTTAATTAAACTCCGAAGGACCCACCAAGATATGACCTAGGGTTAGATAGGTTGTCAAAATTTTACTTCCATGTCTCATATAAACAGCCTTAACAAGCCTTTTGAGTTTCAAGTGGTGGAACGCGAAGACTCGCTAGGTACACTTTTACAGTTTTCAGCGTTGTCTTTCTTGTACTTTCATACTATGCTTTTATATCTGCAAACTTGCATGCTAAACAACGATGTCACCCTGCATGAAAATAAAAACTATCTGGATAGCCACAAAACCAAAACCAAAACTAAAACTAAAATCAACTAAGATAAAATTCACTGCCACGACATTCAAAATATAAAACAACTAAAAATTTAATCACAAATATCACACAAAACACAACTTCAACTAAATTAAGATGTCTCTATCGGATGATCGGGAATCCCTCGGAGGAGGTAACTCACCACCACAAAATTCAAAATATAAGACAACTCAAAATTTAATCACAAACATCACAAAACAAAACTTCAACTAAATTAAGATGTCTCTATCGGATGATCGGGAATTCCTCGGAGGAGGTAACCTATGGCTTCAACTAAATTAAGATGTCTCTATCAGATGATCGGGAATCCCTCGGAGGAGGTAACCTACAGCACCGCCACAACATTCAAAATATAAAACAACTCAAGGACACAAATATCACACAAAACACAACTTCAACTAAATTAAGATGTCTCTATCGGATGATCGGGAATCCCTCGGAGGAGGTAACTCACCACCACAAAATTCAAAATATAAGACAACTCAAAATTTAATCACAAACATCACAAAACAAACCTACGGTTGCTAACGAGGCTTCCCACGGTTTAAATGAAATTATGGAACTCATTAAGTTGGGTTTCGAGGCTTCCCACGGTTTAAATGAAATTATGGAACTCATTAAGTTGGGTTTGATAAATTCATTCAGGCTTCCCACGGTTTAAATGAAATTATGGAACTCATTAAGTTGGGTTTGATAAGTTCATTTTGCTCATTAAGTTGGACAACTTCAACTAAATTAATACGTCTCTATTGGAAGATCGGGAACCCCTCGGAGGAGGTAAATACGGTTGCTAACGAGGCTTCCCACGGTCTAAATGAAATTATGGAACTCATTAAGTTGAGTTTCGTAAGTTCATTTGCTAAATGAAAGTATGGAACTCATTAAGTTGAGTTTAGTAAATTCATTTGGACTAAGTGAATCCATGAAATTATGGAACTCATTAAGTTGAGTTTAGTACTTCAACCAAATTAAGACGTCTCTATCGGATGATCGGGAATCCCTCAGAGGAGGTAACCTACACTTCAACTAAATTAAAAGGTCTCTATTGGAAGATCGGGAACCCCTCGGAGGAGGTAACCTACGAACTAAATTAAAACGTCTCTATCGGAAGATCGGGAACCCCTCGGAGGAGGTAACCTACGGTTATAACTAAATTAATATGTCTCTATTGGAAGATCGGGAACCCCTCGGAGGAGGTAACCTACGGTTTAACGAGTTTTCCCACGGTCTAAATGAAACTATGGAACTCATTAAGTTGAGTTTAGTAAGTTCGTTTAATTAAAACGTCTCTATCGGAAGATCGGGAACCCCTCGGAGGAGGTAACCTACGGTTGCTTAGAGGCTTCCCACGGTCTAAATGAAATTATGGAACTCATTAAGTTGAGTTTAGTAAATTCATTTTGACTAAGTGAATCTAATAGAAAATAGTGGTGCCGGAAAGAGGGAGCCGTGGGATCCTAACCGGTGTCACTCTAATCAACGTTAATACGCCCCCCCATAAATTTTAAAGAACTTCAACCATAGGGCCATCTGATTTAACATCATAACTTGACACACTTGAAAACTCAAACTTGTCATGGCAAGGAGCTTGGAGCTAGCATGGTGGGCAGCACGACCATTTTTAACAGCAAAACCTGTCTTCCCCAGCTAAACCAATCTTCTTTCCTTAGACTTAAATAACAAAGCCATAGGACTTTGAGGTTGCTTGCTTATGCAACGTAAATCCTCATCTTATCTTCAGGCCTTTGTATAGCCCTGCTATACAATATAAGCCCTAAATTGTCTTAGGATTCCAAGGTTGTAGTTTGTCACGACCTAAATCCTCACATCTTCCAAGCCATTTGTGTGATCGTTTCATACGAATGTAATCCCTAACTAATAAAATTGACAGGATGAAACACTGACAGCGACTTTATATATGCTTAAAATTACAAGAATTTGATACTGCTGCTAGAAGATTTAATTCCTGGTAATGGTGCCAAAATCTTGACAGCGGTTATAGATTCGATAAAGAGATGTATAAAATATTCAATAATTGCAAAGTTACACTTATCAACGCAAGTATACATATCACTCAAGTAATACAGGACTCTAATGGAGTCCTGGATATCGATCCCACAGGGAGTAATATTAGAGGCTACGAACTAAAATTTTATAAAATCAATACTTAATCACAACAATATAGTTCAAATTGCTTATCTGATACTAATTGACAATTGAAATAAATATGTAATTTTAATAACTCTTAAATAATTAGTTCTACTAATAAAATTTCTAATATGAAGTTCAATATATAAGAAAGCATCTTTTTCCTTGTCAAGAAATTAAAGTGAATGGATAAACTGAATTAGTTCAAATTGGATTGCGTCAAATAGGAGCATACCTGTTTTTTACCCTTTAGTCCAAACATAAAGAACATTGACTAATCCTATGTTTGGTTACTAAATCTGCGACTAGGTTGGGAGGATACTGGCTCTCACTTCGGAGCTCCCACTTTCCCCTCACCTGAGCGCTAACATCTACACTTTAGCACCCTAACGATAGGACCGAATTGAGGATTTTAGTCTATCACTCTAAAATCTCCAATTAAATAATTTTATTTCCCTATTTATTTGCACCCAACTTCCAAGGACTTTGGCCTCCCTGAATCCTGGATGTAATCTTCACTTTCGTTGTAAAACTCAACATATTTTAACAAATCAATTGCCCAGATTTAAGGTAAATTAAGAATGAAGTGAAAAGATCATCACAACTTCTTTAACATTCTCAAGGCTCAACCAATTCAAATCACCATTACACAAAATCTCAAGACAAGGAGAAAGACAGAGAAAATTACTTAGAACTCATGGGGAAGATACGACAAAACTAAGAATTTATATATAAAAGCAAAGTCATACAAACTACAATAATTAAATACCACTTAACTCTAATTCCTCCTAAAGCAAACTCCTTGAAATTCCCTTGAATCTCTTCCTTTCCTTACAGTATGCAGAATTCTTCTTCGAAGCGGCAAGGAGTAAGAAATCTCTCACTTTCCCTCAACTCTTACAATCTCTCAAAGAATTCCTCACAATCTAACCCAAAATTAAACTTTGTACACTCTATTGGACTCTCTACACTCTCTACACACTTTCTACACTCTCTTCAGCTTCCTCTCCCAACTTCTCTATTTTCCACAAAAAGTTTCTCTTAAAGTTGTAGNTTATCTAGTCATCAAGTTTAAGAGTTCCAGTTTTCTATTCATTTCAAGAACGACTATATGTTGTAATATCAAGTCACTTAGGATATTCAAATGATAGGAACTTAATGAGAGCACAATTAGTAAAAGATGCTAATCCATAAATATAAGTTCAAGAATGTATTTAAGTTTTCCCTTTAGGTAGGTCCAAGTGAAGCCAATTTGATTAGGTATCTCTTCAAGCTTCTCCTCACTTATATACTTTTTTCTCTTTTTTTTTTTCATTTGGATTGCTTTAAATCCTATATATTTTTCTTTTCTTTTCAGGATTTGTTGTCAGTCCCTTATATATTTTTTTTCAAGTGAGGATTACTATATCTAGATAGCCTTTAATATTTTTGAACATCATCTTTCTTTCCATAAATTTGAAATTCAAAGCATTCCTTTACCTTATAAGTATTTCATAGCTTTTACATCATTGAGTCCTAATCTTTTCTTCTCATATGAATTTCCAAGATTCTTAATACTTCAAAATATAATTTCCTTTACTTTAAATAGTTAACTATAGTCTTATTCTCTTATACTAAATATCTTAATCTACAAAATTAATTTTCCTTACAAAAATATTCCTTTAAATCTACCATAATATTTAAATATCTACAAAAAATAGTTCTTTGAATTAAATTCACTACATAAAATCATATTAATAATTTTTTAAAATATTTAAATTGAGAAAATCTAATAGTTAATCTTTTTCTTCCCTCCCCCAAACTTAAATTTTTCAATATGGAATGATACAGGTGGAAAGAAAATTCTAAATATAAATCATACCTCAGTACTTTAGGCATTTTCATCATTCTAAAATTTTGCAGTCCTCAAAATTTTTACTTCAACTAATCTGTAATATTAGGAGTTTTCTATACATATAAATCATTATAGAATTTGTTAGGTAATGAAATTTTGAAGTAAGTACAAAACTAAACATTATACGTTTCACTAACACATCCACAATACTAAACAAAAAACAATTACAAAGATATTAAAATGCAAATAGAAATCACATCACATTACAATTTACAAAGTACTAATCAACATCTATTATAACTACACATGCAAATTTCAACTACCACACTAAACATTTAAAACAATAATTAAAGAATATCTAATTACAACATAGAAAAAAAATGAAAGTACAAACAAACACAAACATTATCTCTATTACACAAATTATAAAAATAAAAGTACATCAATTACTATCATATATCAAAATCCTAGGCTATATCTTCATCTCCCTGGTCAGCAGGTGGATTAGGCTGATACTGAGTATACTAGAGGCATTCAGGAAAAGTAACATCAGGCTCACCTCTAAAGTGTCGGGCCTGAGCTTTGTAGTAAGCTATCTCAAAATCAGAATGCCTCTATAGGTACTCACTATCATAATCATCTCTACGTTCTAATTCCCCAATTCTTTCATTTATTAACTCTATGGTCTTTCACTGCTAGGTCAACTCATTCATTAAATCATTTAGGGTAGGGGAACTAGAGGAAGGAAGGTCATAACTATTAGAGGGGATATCTCTACTAGTAGAAGGTTCTTGACTCCTACTCCTAGATCTCCATTTTTCATGGGATTCATATGTCTTCAAATTAGCTTTACTAATGGGTTTCATAGGGTAAACCCATTCTTCATCATCTCCAGCTTCAACTCCGGAAAGTTGGCAAAGTGCATAAATGAGGCCAGGATGTCCCAGACCTCCACTTGTTTCACTCTTTGTCGTGGTCAATATATTCTTAAAAATAATTCTCCCCTCATTTATAGTTTGATTATTTTGAATACAGAAATTCAGAATAGCTCTATCTCTTGTTACCTTACTATAATGATAGGTAGGTAACAGAGTAGAGGAAATAAAACAGTGCCATGCTTTAGATGTGGCATTCAACATTAAAGCAAAAAAATTTACTATTTCTCATTGCTGTATCTTCCATGTCCCTTTCTCATCAGTGAGAAAGTTAATGACATCATTCAGCAGACCTTCCATATTACTAAGGTTTCATAATGACAGCTATAAGAGTCTGGGACTTCATAAAAGGAGTTAATGCGGGCGGCACTAAATTCAACAGAAAATCCCCGCACTCGAACGGTTCTGTCCTTAGAATAAAACACATTGGCATAAAATTCTTTCACAATATTCACAGCAGCCTTATTGGTGGTATAACAGAAGTTTTCCCACCTCCGTTCGGTAATAAATCATTCAATTTCTCCTCCCGGACTCTCAAAAACTCGATCTTGTATGTATTTCTTCCCTTCAAATACTGAAGTAAATCTCGAGTGAGCCTTTGCATTGATGAAGCGAGACTCGTCAAACTCAAGTCACCTTATTTGTCGCGGAGCCATGTCAATCTAATAAAAAATCATAAAAATTCCAAAATACACTTCAAATACTCAAATAATGGCTTCCAAGAGTGACTATCCAAAAGTAAATTCCATGAATTTCTTCTAAATATTTTCTCCACGTTCTCAATTTTTTTGGATTTTCTCAATGTGGAAGAAATTCAAGGTGAAAATCAAATATTTTTTAGGTTGGAGTGAAGCTCTTACCAAGAGATGATAAAATCCGGTGTCTAAATGCTTTGAAATCCCCCAAATCCAAGATCTTGAAGCCCTAGATAAAAATTTTCATTTTTTAAGAGGAAGGGCATGATGAATAGTGGCAGTTGACTGGTCAAAATTGCGGTTAAAAGTGTTTATTCAAGATCTCACCGTTAGCAAGGTCTTCGATGCCGTCAGCGAGCTCTATTGAATTAATAACCTAAGTCTCGAGAATAATCAGCCATCGACGGCGTTGATGGCGCCGTCGGCAAGATTTTTAAAATTTGGCCAATTTCTAGATTTTTGCGATTTCCATCAATTTCAAGCCTCGACGACATCCGTTCAATCATTATAGACATAAATTTTAAGTGATTAAATGATGCATTAACACAAATAAACATTCACAACACAAAACATCACAATTATATATAAATTTCAAGGGTTACAATACACGTTACACGACACACATAAGTTTGGTATTTTCTCAACCTTGATACATCAATTCAGCATCACAATCCAAGCTACAACACTCTAAACGTTGAAAATAAACATCCTATGCTCATTCTCAACTATACTGAGATCTAAAAGAAAAATTTAAAAGCAAAGCAAACACAAAGTTCAAATCAAATTACACACATAGACATACAGCTAACAAGGTAAATCTACTACTCTTTCGATTCAGTGCTTGTTTTACCTCTGAGATCACCCATTGATTGAACATGAACGAAGAGGTTATAGAAGGGTCGTAATGAAAATTCTTTAGTAGAGTCCTCTTCTTCAATCTCATCTTTCTCAGCAATCGTATCAAAATTCCTTTGATATGTCCAGATTGATCAAAAGGCTCTTTCATCCTCCAGTCTAGATGATCAAAAAAATTAGAGATATTGTTAATTGCATTCATAACATTTTGTACCTGTTTCTCCAATTTCTTGATTCTGTGCAGGATCACTAGTGTCTTGTCTAGAACTAAAGGCTGAATAGGAAGTGAATTCTGAGACTATTGATCTACAGTAATAGTCATATCATTCTCATCTTCATTGGCTGGGAACCTCTCGGTTGGGTCCAAAAGCTTCCAAAGTAGAAGTACCTTTCCCCAATTCTCATAAGATACTTGGAAATGACTGTAGAGTAAGAAAATTGTTGAAGGATTTTCAAGCCCATAAGTTGATCCATGAATGATCAAGCCCAAAACAGACTTCACAATTATCAATCCAATATCAATCGGCAGTCCCATTTGGATACATTAATTCAAAATAGCACTCTCCTTAGTAAATTTACCGATCTTCATCGTCAGTAGTAGTTTTGCAGAAATGAAGAAGTGCCCGTGTTTAGAAACGGGGTTTACAAGTGTCGCAGAAAAGCTAACATACTCGTTTTCTCTCATTTCCCAGTTTTCAGTTTCGTTTGTCAAATATTGGTAAATCTCATTCATCAGGTTTCTTGTCGGGACGAAGTTGGAATAATGGCAGATAGGAACATTCTCGATCATATATAACTCATTAATCCATGCAGGAGTAAAAGTTATCCATCTACCTCGTACATAGACGACTCCCTGGTTGATTCCATGCAAATTAGCATAAAACTCTTTTACCACAGGAACAACTACGGCGGCTGTAGTGTAGCAAAACACTTCCCATCTTCGTCGCAAAATCATCTCTTCAATTGCTGTTGAAGGTATTTTCAATCCTTGATTCACGAATCCTCTTTCCTTGATTAATCTCCTCTTTTTCAGCACTTTATTGAAGATTAGCCGCGCCTCGGAACTAATGAACTTTCTCTGATTGAACACTCGCAATCTATGGTTTTCAGGGGAATTGGACGCCATAGGGATGAAATTGGTGGAGTTTCAATTCTTTTTTTGGGAAATACAAACTTAAGAACCGAATTTGGAAGTTTATAGGGAGTAAGTCCCACCTAAAACCACCAAAAATCATCATTTCAAACTCCGGAAACCATCATCCTGCCGTTCTCGCCGTCGACAGCATCAATGGCACCATCGGCAAGCCTTTTGAATTAATTGTCTAGACTCTCAGGAAAAACCCGCCGTCGGTGGCATCGATGGAGCCTTCGGCGCCCAAGGCAAAAATTTCACAGTTTTGCTTTGGTCTGAATGCGTTCAAATTTTTTTCTATGTATCCAATTTTTATGATGATTCAAGGGTAAACATGAGTAGTAGAGTTCAATACTACCATAAACTAATGATAATTTCAAATAAAAATACTATATTTGCAATAAAACTAAAGATAACTATGGGTTGCCTCCCATAAAGCGCTTGGTTTAACATCGTCAGCCCGATTATTCAGGTTGACTGATCATTAAAACCTCTTTAAAATTTGGTCTTTTACCCTCAAAATATGGCTTTAATCTATGTCCATTTACTTTAAATCTATTCCCAATCTTTTGATCTTCAATTTCAACAGCTCCGTAAGTATAAATTTGAGTCACAGTAAAGGGTCCTGTTGACCTCATTTTTTGGTTGAGGTTTCGTTTGCCCATTTAGTAGCCTAGGGTCTAGCCATAGGACTTTTCCTGTTGACTATTCCTAGAAGACTAGACTTGAAACCCTCACCATTAGAAATTCTACCCTTCTCTTCTCAACTTGAAGTTCCACATATTGGTCTCAACCTCTAAGTACTTAGTAGGTGGGGTCACTGTGGGGGAAACTCAGGATCTGTCACCATTAGGATTGCTGGACCTTAGGGTTGGCCTTGGGTGTTGGTCTGGAGCTAAGGCACTCACTACACTCATCTACACCCCCATTCACTCACAACCCTGAGCTCAAATTTCTAACCTAGATCCCTTGATCTTTTGGGATACTCATGTAGATGGTCCCCTAAATCTACTAGCTCTAGGGCTATGGTTTAGCTAAGACCACTATGTAGAGGACCCAAAATGGGGTTTCCATTGGCGCATGGCTTATTTATGGTGGTTGGCACTCCAACTCTACCAGGATACCCAACTAGCCTTTTGCCCCTAAATTCCCCCAAATTACCTAGATACCCTTGGGACCCCAAATTTGGCCAAAATCTCCAAATCTAACCAAAATACCCAAACTTATTCAAAAATCATTTCAAACACCTTGAAAGTACCCAAACTACTAAAAATTACCAAAATTGGCCAAATTACCAAAATAGCCCTCCATAAACCAAAATCCCAAAAATTCCAAAAATTCCCAAAAAATCCCAATAAATCTCAAATATTCCCAATTTCATTTCTTTCAAATACCACATGACCCAATTTGGTCAATTAGACCATCTTTAACCAAAATCCCCAAATTGCCTTTTAAAGACCCAAATCTCCACAAATCCAACTCAAATGTCCATGAATTTGATCTCAATTGACCCCAATTCCCATCCTAAACTCAAATTCACTTTTTATATGACCAAACTAAACCAAATACAAGCTCAATTGGTCCATGATTTGAGCCCAATTTTGATTTGGGTCAAAGCCCCAATTTTGACCATATGACTTAATCTCACCAAATTGAACCCATAGCCTAGTCAATTGGCCTCAATTAATGTTGAAAAAACTTTATAAAATTCCTATACATCAAAATCAACCATCAATTGACCTTGGTGGAGCCTCATATCCATTTGATTTTGGCCTAAATCCAAAATTCCCAAATTTAGCCCCAAATTGGCTAAGTCCCCAAATTTCACCCAATTGATTGCCTTAACCTCCAAATTGGAATCCAATTCA
>JXCR01148774.1:75399-97932 GCA_002079205.1 Phalaenopsis hybrid cultivar | reverse complement strand
TGAATAGCGGGCCGAGTCAGCAAGCTACGTGGACGGCGGCGTCCAACCAGAGCGCGCCACGCATGCTTTCGGAGCCGTCGTAGGATAAGGTGGCACACGCGGTTTAAATAGAAAAATAGGGGTATTTTCTTATTTATTTAATACCCTTAACTTCAAAAATACATAACTTGGTGTAGAAAAATCACAAAAATAAAATAAAAAAACCCTCTTGCTCAGTGAACAGAGGAGAATAAAGTGGAGTAATTTTCAAGCACATTTGATGCATAAAATATTTTTAATTGATTAAATACTATCTGGAATCGTTTGACTCTCCATGCATATTGACAGNTAAGAAATTAACGGTAAATATTCCCTTCATAGAAGCTTTAGAGCAAATGCCCAATTATGTGAAGTTTATGAAGATATTTTGAACAAGAAAAGAAAGTTCACTGATAATGAGACTGTTGTACTTAGCAAAAAGTGTAGTGCAATTATTCAGAAAAAGCTTCCTGAAAAATTAAAAGAACCAAGTAGTTTCACTATATCGTGTACTATTGGCGAAAAATTTTATGGAAGAGCTTTACGTGATTTGGGAGCCAACATTAATCTTATGCCTCCATCAATCTTCAAAAAATTAAGATTAGGTAAAGTCTCACCTAATCTGTAACTCTTCAGTTAGCGGATCGTTCAGTTACTTATCCTAAGGGAGTTATAGAAGATGTCTTAGTAAAAGTTGATAAACTTATCTTTCATGTGGATTTCATTATTTTAAATATGGAAGAAGATAAAGAAATACCTATCATTTTAGGGAGACCGTTTTTAGCTACTGGAAAAGCTATGATAGATGTTCAAAAAAGAGAATTAACTATGAGAGTTAACGATCAAGAAGTGACTTTTAACATTGCAAAATCTATGAAATACCATGTTGTTAAAAGAGATAATGATTATTTTCACATGGAAATTAATGAACATCTTTTGAACGAGCATTTTAAAGAACACTTTGAAGAGAAAGAATAGTTTGAAGACAGCTGGAAGTTATTTTGGACAAAATAGAAAATGAAGAATTAGATTATGTTCAGGAAAGATTTGAGATGCTGGATATTGCAGGAAATGCTCATAAGAATTGAGTTCCATCAATTATAAAACCATCTGAACTTTAGTTGAAAATATTGCATAACCACTTAAAGTATTTGTTTCTGGAAAACTCATCTACATTACTTGTTATTATATCTTTAATTGAAGTATGTACTTTTGGGAGACTCATCTACATTACCTGTTATTATATCTTAAGAATTAAAAGAAGAAGTATGTATTTTTACGAGACTCATCTACATTACCCGTTATTATATCTTCAGAATTAAATGATTATGAAATATGTGTTTTTGGGAGACTCATCTACATTACATGTTATTATATCTTTAGAATTAAATTAATTGCAAGAGCTTCTGGGAGACTCATCTACATTACATGTTATTATATCTTCGGAATTAAATGATTTGCAAGAGCAAATATTTTGGATACATTAAAAAGATATAAGAAAGCTTTTGGTTGGACCTTAGCTGATATTAAAGGAACCAGTCCTTCAATTTGTATGCGCAGAATTATACTAGATGAACAATATAAACCAAGAATTGATCCACAAAGAAGATTAAACCCAATGATGAAAGAAGTAGTCAAGAAGGAAATTTTGAAATTGTTGGACACTGGAATTATATATCCTATTTTAGACAGTGCTTGGGCAAGTCCAATTCATTATGTTCCTAAGAAAAGAGGAGTGTCTGTTGAAATAAAAGATACTAATGAATTAATACCTATCAGACAAGTTACTGGGTGGCATATTTATTGATTATAGAAAATTAAACACTTCCACTGGAAAAGATCACTTCGCTTTACATATTTGCATTGATTATAGAAAATTAAACACTGCCACCAGGAAAGATCACTTCCCTTTCCCTTTCTTAGACCAAATAGTAGATAGACTTGTTGGGCACAAATATTTTTATTTTTTAGATGGATATACTAGACCAAATTTGGATAGACTTGCTGGGCACAAATATTTTTGCTTTTTAGATGGATATACCGGTTACCACCAAATTTCTATTGCTCCTGATATAGACTTGCTGGGCACAAATATTTTTATTTTTTAGATGGATATACCGGTTACCATCAAATTTTTATTGTAGACTTGTTGGGCACAAATATTTTTGCTTTTTAGATGGATATACCGGTTACCATCAAATTCCAATTGCTCATTGCTGGGCACAAATATTTTTGTTTTTTAGATGGATATACCGGTTACCATCAAATTCCTATTTCTCTTGAGGATCAAGAAAAGTCCACATTTACTAGTCCTTTTGGAATTTTTTCCTTTCGAATTATGTAATGCACCTGCAACATTCCAAAGATGTATGATGTCTATATTTAATAAGTTAATTGATGATGGATTGGAAGTATTTATGGATGATTTCTCTTTATTTGGAACATCATTTGACACATGCTTAAATTATCTTGAAAAAATTTTGGAGTTATGCGAAAGAACTATTTTAGTTCTAAATTGGGAGAAATGTTAATTTATAGTTGCAGGAGGAATTGTGTTAGGGCATAAAATTTTGGAAAATGGTATGTAAACAATCAATTTATGGTTGCAGGAGGAATTGTGTTAGGACATAAAATTTCAAAAAATGGTATGAAAGTAGTCAATTTATGGTTGCAGGAGGAATTTTATTAAGGCATAAAATTTTGGAAGATGGTATGGAAGCAGACCTTCCAAAAATTCAAGTTATATCTAAATTAACACCTCCTACTAATGTAAGAGGGGTTAGAAGTTTTGCAGGAGGAATTGTGTTAGGGCATAAAATTTTGGAAGATGGTATGGAAGCAGACCCTGCAACGCAGGAGGAATTGTGTTAGGGCATAAAATTTTGGAAGATGGTATGGAAGCAAACCCTGCAAAAATTAATTTATGGTTGCAGGAGGAATTGTGTTAGGGCATAAAATTTTGGAAGATGGTATGGAAGCTGACCCTGCAAAAATTCAATTATATCTAAACTAACACCTCCTACTAATGTAAGAAAGGTTAGGAGTTTTCTTGGACATGTTGGATTTTACTAATTAAAAAATGGTATGGAAGTAGACCCTGCAAAAATTCAAGTTATATCTAAACTAACACCTCCTACGTAATTGTAAGAGAGGTTAGGAGTTTTCTTGGACATGTTGGTTTTTACAGGCATTTTATTAAAGATTATTCAAAATTTACTAAACCTCTATGCCAACTTTTAGAAAAGGACAAGAAATTTGAATTTAATGAAGACTGTTTAAATGCCTTTGAGTTTTTAAAAGAAAGACTAATCACAGCCCCTATTATAGTTTCACTTAATTGAAAGACCATTAGAACTGATGTACGATGCTAGTGATCATGCTATTGGAATTGTTCTTGGACAAAGGTATGAAAAGATTTTTAAAGTTATATACTACGCTAGTAAAACTCTTAATGATGCTCAAATTAACTATACTGTTACAGAAAAAGAGTTACTGACCATTGCATATGCTTTAGACAAATTTAGATCTTATTTAATTGGGACTAAATGTGTTTTGCACACTGATCACTCTGCTATTAAATATTTGATGCAAAAGAAGGATGCTAAACCAAAGTTAATTATGGATACTTTTGATGCAAGAATTTGATCTTGTGGTTATAAATAGAAAGGGAACTAATAATCAAATTGCTGATCATTTTTCGAGATTAGAAAATCAGGAATTATCTGACACCGATAATGAAATTACAGAAAGCCCTGATGAACAACTTTATAATATTAATGAGTAGAAAATACCATGGTATGCTGATATTGTTAACAACAACTTTATAATATTAATGAGTGGAAAATACCATGAAAATTACAGACAGTTTCCGTGATGAACAACTTTATTATATTAATGAGTGGAAAATACCATGGTAAATTACAGACAGTTTCCGTGATGAACAACTTTATTATATTAATGAGTGGAAAATACCATGGTATACGTAAGTGATATTTTGCCACCTATGCTGACATTGCAACAGCAAAGGCTGATATTGTTAATTATATTGTAAGTGATATTTTGCCACCTATGCTGACATTGCAACAGCAAAAAAAATTTATTCATGATGCGAAAGTATATTTTTGGGATGAACCTAATTTATATAAACAATGTAAGGATCTTATTATGAGAATATGTGTACCTTATGAAGAAACTGAACTAATCAGTCAAAAATGTGGATTCTAAATTTGGAGGACATTTTGGGATTGATAAAACTGCTTATAAAATTTTACAAGCTGGTTTCTATTGGCCTGCTCTCTTTAGAGATGTTTACAGATACATAAAAACTTGTGATCGTTGCCAACGAGTAGGCAGTATATCTCGAAGAAATGAAACGCCTCTGAATTTCATGTTAGAATTTGAGATCCTTGATGTTTGGGGATTAGATTTTATGGGACCATTTATTCCTTCATCTAGGAACTTATACATATTAATTGTAAAAAACTACGTTTCAAAGTGGATTGAAGCACAGGATTTACCTCATTGTGATGCTAAAATTGTTCCAAGATTTTTAATGAAAAATATTTTCACTAGATACGGAACGGTGAGAATGATTATCATTGACGGAGGATCCCATTTTAGGAGTAAATGCATTTAGAGAATGGCAGAAAAGTTTAATATTATTCATAGAATCTCTACTTCCTATCACCCTCAAACTAATGAGTTAGATGAAGTTTTTAATAGAGAGATTAAATAAATACTTGAAAAGACTGTAAACCCTAGTAAAGTAGATTAATCCACTAGACTGAATACCGCATTATGGGCTTACAGGACTGCATATGAAACTCCTATTGGAATGACTCCTTACAGGATGATTTTTGGAAAGACTTGTCATTTACTAGTAAAATTGGAGCATAAAGCATATTGGGTGATTAAAGAATTCAATAATAATTTGAAAGATGTTGGTGAGAAGATATTGCTACAATTGAATGAATTGGAAGAATTAAGAAATGAATCTTATGATAACGATAGAATTTATAAGAAGAAACTAAAGTTATGGTATGATCGGAAGATTTACCAGAAGAACCTTAAACGAGGATAAGAAGTTTTGCTTTACATTACAAGGCTAAAGTTATTCTGGAAATTGAAGTCTCATTGGTTAGGACCCTTTACTGTGACTCAAGTTTATACTTACGGAGCTATTGAAATTGATGATCAAAAGATTGAGAATAGATTTAAACTAATGGACACAACTTAAAGCCGTATTTTTAGGTAAAAAGACTAAATTTTAAAGAGCTTTTAATAATTAGTCAACCCGAATAATATATGAATGGGTCAGGCTGACGACGTTAAACCAAGTGCTTTATTGGAGGCAACCCATAGTTATCTTTATTTTTATTGCGATTATAGTAGTTTTATTTGAAATTGTCATTAGTTTGTGGTAGTATTGAACTCTACTACTCATATTTACCCTGAATCATCAAAAAAATTGGATCCACAGAAAAATTTGGAACGAATTCGGATAAAAACGAAACTGTGAAATTTTTGCCGCCGGCGACGGGTTTGTTGATCTCATTTTTTGGTTGAGGTTTAGTTTGTCCCATTTAGTAGCCTAAAGTCTAGCCATAGACTTTTCCTGTTGACTATTCCTAGAAGACTGGACTTGAAACCCTCACCATTAGAAATTCTACCCTTCTCTTCTCAACTTGAAGTTCCACATATTGGTCTCAACCTNGCCTCTACCATAGCTCTAGACCAACACCTGAAATCGAGCTTGGTCAAATTCACACCTAGGCCTTACACCAAGACCAGGGACTTAATCCCTAGCCTCCTTGGACCCTAACGAACGTACCAAGCACCTCTGATCGAAGCTTCCCTTCTTAGAGCAAAGGTATAAAACTGCTCCTTCTCCCGAGCTTATTTTGATTCTCCATTTACTTAAGCTTGATTTCATGGCACCTTAGCCGTATAGATGTGTTCGGTTAGACGTCCATAGGATCAAACCCGAAGCGATTTGGTTGAGTCTAGGTCGAGATCTTAAGGTTTTAGTTTGGACGGGCACGGGATCACTCTATTGGNAAACACCATGAAACCACCTAAATCAAGCCATGGACCAAAGATCCCCCAAATTAAGGGATCTTATTTCCAAAACTGCACATGCTTAAGATATCTTTTCCAAATCCAAGCACATTTGCATTAAATTGATTTGATGGATTCCTCTGGGTTCCCTGAGCTTCTAGCCACCTCCCCCTGGCCGACCGGCCAGCCTAGTGGCCGAAAAAGCCCAAAATCGAGAGCCACCTCCATGACACCTCACCCAAATCTAACCTAGAGGACACCTCATCCAAATCAAACTATGGAGCTCCTCTGCCCTCCACCTAAGCACCACATTACACCTCCTAATTGGCCAAGACAGCCACCATGACCCCATTTTTATAGAAGGCCACCTCCATAGCCATTGAAAAAAGTGCTGAAATTTTTTTAGAGAGGCCTCACCAAGCCTATAAAAACTCACCTCCCACAGCCATGGGAGGTGTGCTGAAATTTTCTCAGAGAGGCCTCTCCAAACTTCACAAAGAGCTTCCGCCATGGGAAGTGTGCTGAAAATTTCTCAGAGAGGCCTCTCCAAACTTCACACAGAGCTTCCCACTCAGTGCATTCCAACCATTTTCCCTCACCCATTCCCATTGCCGGAGCTCAATTTTGAGCTTAAAACCCTGCCAAAAACCAGGACAGAACCCAATACACCTCCACACTCCACAAAACTTCAATCACTTGTGCCCACACCTTAACAAGAGTGAAAGAAGCCAAAGCCCCATCAAATCCCCCTTCCACAGAGCCTCTATCATAGATCTAGACCAACACTTGAAATCGAGCTTGGCCGGATTCAAACCTAGACCTTATACCAAGGCCAGGGACTCAATCCCTAGCCTCCTTGGACCCGAACAAACATGCCGAGCATCTCTGATCAAATCCTCCCTTCTTAGAGCAAAGGTATAAAACTCCTCCTCCTCCCGAGCTTATTTTGATTCTCCATTTACTTAAGCTTGATTTCATGGTACCTTAGCCGTATAGACGTGTTCGTCTCATTTAGACGAGTCCATAGGATCAAACCCGAAGCGATTTCATCTTAAGATTTTAGTTTGGACGGGCACGGGATCACTCTGTCGGGGATGATGACGGGGAGCCGTTCGATCAAGCGTGTATCAAACGGACGGGGGAGATCGAGTCAGATGGCACTTTGAGACGTGAATAGCAGGTCGAGTCAGCAAGCTACGTGGATGGCGGCAACCAACCAGAGCACGCCACACATGCTTTCGGAGCCGTTGTAGGATGAAGTGGCACGCGCGGTTTAAATAGAAAAATAGGGGTATTTTCTTATTTATTTAATGCCCTTAACTTCAAAAATACATAACTTTGTATAGAAAAATCACAAAAATAAAATAAAATAACCCCTTGCTCAAAAATCCATAACTTTGTGTAGAAAAATCAAAAAAATAAAATAAAAATATCCTCTTGCTTAGTAATACATAACTTTGTGTAGAAAAATCATAAAAATAAAATAAAAATACCCTCTTGCTCGGTGAATAGATGACAATAATGGTGGAATAAATTTCAAGTCCATTTGATGCATAAAATATTTTTAATTAATTAAACACTGTTTGAGAATTATTTTCAAGCCCATTTGATGCATAAAATATTTTTAATTAATTAAATACTATCTGGAATAATTTGATTCTCTAAGCATATTGACACATCACCTTGGCTTGAAATTTTTACATATTGTAGCCTTTGTGAGGGAGAACATTCTTTAAATTTTCCAAAGTAAGATGAGGTTCCTATACAAAGATCCTAATTTTTCAAGTTATTTCACATTATTTCCTTAAAATAATCATGGAAATTATCATATTGATTATTAAATTCTAAGAAAATTTTGGAAAGTCTACAATGACTAGAGAAACCTTTGAAAATAATTTCATGGATCAAGTCATTTAAAACATCCTTAAATTTTCCAAATACTGAATCACAAAGACAATTGATTTTGGAAAATATAAACATTTAAATGACTTGATTTCTTATCTCCATTGTGGTTTATAATCCAAAGAACTCCTCATAAAAGTTTCAAACTATTTTGAGTCCATTTAATAACTTAAATTGATTTTTTAAAGATAAATACCACTCTTAAAACTTAAATGATTTTTTGAAAAAAATCAAAATATAACTCAAAAAATTATGAAACTTAGTTTTTTGAGTTCTCTATGATCAGTATTTTTAAAAATCAAAATATATCTCAAAAAATTATGAAACTTAGTTTTTTTGAGTTCTCTGTAATCAGAAAAAAATCAAAATATAACTCAAAAAATTATAAAACTTAGTTTTTTGAGTTCTCTGTGATCAGGGGAATCAAAATATAACTCAAAAAATTATGAAACTTAGTTTTTTGAGTTCTCTATTATCAGGGGTGTTTTCTAAAAATAAAATTATATTTAAAATAAAAACTTGATTTTTAGCCTATTTTAAATATTTGAATAATTTATAAAATAAAATTATATTTAAAATAAAAACTTAATTTTTGGCCTATTTTAAATATTTAAATAATTAAAAAACTCATTAAAATCATAAAAGTAATAAAACTTATGAAAATGTTCTAAATTGTTTCCTAATCACCTAGAAATAATGAGAATATTTTTTCCTGATTTTCTAAATAAAGATATTTTATTTCAAAGCATTAAAATTTTTTTAAAGGCTAAAAATGAAGTTTTCACTAAAATAATTCCAATAAATCAAGGAAAAATAAAAAAAAATATAAAATTTGCTCTTCTAATTTCTCCGACCTTAGGGAGATTTTTCAAAAATATAAAACTTAATTTTCACCACTTAAAATATTTTTTTTATTAAATAGCCTAGAATTTAAAATAATTCTAATAAATCATAGAAAATTCAAAAAATTATGAAATTTTATCTAAAGAATTCCCTAGTCTAGGTATACCTCCAGTAAAAATTTCAAGGGATTATAATTTACCTTGGTCAAGTTAGGAACTTTCTTTGAGAAATCCTATTTTTGCATTAAATAATTATATAAATTAAATTAAATTTTGAAAAATCACATTTCCTCCTCTGATGTCTCAATTGCCCCATGAATGAGGCAGGATAAAAATTTCAAAGGCATTTGAATTTAATTTGACAAATTATGAAGTGTTAAAGCCTTAGGGGCAAATGTGTAATTTTGGAAATTTAGCCTTAATTAACATTTAGGCTTAGTTCAAGGAGGGAAATGGGTAACCTCTAATATTAATCAATTCACTTGATGTTTGAAACATAAAGGGGTTAATTGGTAGAAACCAATTGCACTTTCTTAATTAAGATTAATAAATTTCTAATTTATTAAAATTTGGAAGTTTATTAACAATTTCACTTTCTTAATTAAGTTAATAAATTTCTAAATTATTAAAATTTGGAAGTTTATTAAAATCAAATGATCCTGGACTTAGGGGTATGAATTTTGAAGTCAATAATTAATCAATTTAATACCCCTTTATTGATGATCCTGGACTTAGGGGTATGACTTTTGAAGTCAATAACTAATCAATTTAATACCCCTATCTTGATCCTGGACTTGGGGTATGACTTTTGAAGCCAATAATTAATCAATTTAATACCCCTATTTTGATTTTCAAATAAAATCCAAGTGGGGTATGACTTTTGAAGCCAATAATTAATCAATTTAATACCCCTATCTTGAAAAAAGATAAGTTAATAAATTTCTAAATTATTAAAATTTGGAAGTTTATTGAAATTAAATGATCTAGATAAGTTAATACATTTTAATTATTAAAATTTGGAAGCTTATTAAAATTAAAATGAGTCCAAATTAAGATTAATAAATTTCTAAATTATTAAAATTTGAAAGTTTATCAAAATTAAATGATCCTCGACTTAGGGGTATAAATTTTGAAGTCAATAATTAATCAATTTAATACCCCTATCTTGATTTTAAAAAAAAATCTAAATCATGAATCATGATCACTTAAAGCTTAACCCTTCTTTAAATCTAATTAAGACACTCACCTAGGTCTTAAGGGCTTAGTGGTGACTTAGGTTAAATAAAAAAATTGACTAAATGAGGATTAGAAAAATAAACATAATTATATCAAACATCCTTGAANTTAAGATGTAATTAACTATAGGGGCTTGCCCTTATAGGAAGCATGTCTGAACCAAGCTTAATATAAACCCTATTTAATCCTTTATATTAAATAAGGGAACTTGTCGGAAAATACAAAGGATTCGTAAATAGACGTCATACTTTCCTTAGTTTATTTGATCGAGCCTCATCCTCAAGTCTTGTGTTTACCCTTTGGGATAGATACAGGATTTGATGTACACTGCTCTTTCATTTTAAACTATGAAAATATAGGGTCAATTTGATTTCATACTTCAACGTCCTTCCGAAGCGGGCAACGGGATTTCGATTCCAGCAACATATAGCTTCTTACGGGCAACCCCACAAACAAACCAACCCCCGAAATAACGCCGACAGCTTTTGGCGACTCCGCTGGGGATTAGCTTCTCTCTCCATACAAATCAAGAAATATTATCTTCACACATTGGTAATATGTCCATGTCCCATATTACCCTTCTTCTGTTGGCATACTTTACCCATTTCTGTCTTGGGAAAGTACAACTAACTCCCTGGACTTCAGGACTAGCTGTTCAACCATCTTTGAACAGAGGGCTTCAGAAGGCCATTAAGGACTCTTTAAATTTCATGTGGGGTCGGACCCCAATAGGTGTGTTGGTGGATTGGTTCCGCCTGGGCGTTGTGCATTGTAAAGTTGGTCCTGCACAAGGTCCTAAACTTTGCATTTCTTCGTCTCCCTTGAGTTTGAGTTTACTTTTCTGTGAATCAAGCCATGTTGTTGCACCTCTTCACGATTATTCAATTTGTTAATTACAATTCTTTAATGCTTTAATCACAAGTGAATAATAAATTTTAAAAATAAAATAATAAAGAATGCCCGATTTATAAGACACGTGCGTCAATTTGAGTACTTCTGCTGCAAGGCACGGACATCGCTGACTTTCAAAAATTCTTCAAATGACAGGAATAATGTCTTCGCCAAAGTTGATATTTTCTTTTGCCTTCGGAATGGAGTTCGCTGTCAATAAGGATGAACTGCCTGACCTGTCAGTTATTAAGTAAACAAGGGTTCGATAATATCGGAGTTAAGTTTGGGAAGGTGGCCGTCACAGTAATGAAGTTTGAAACAGATAAGTCTGTGGAGCCTATTGTAGAGTTCAACTTGAAGTCTATCAAAGAATTCTCCCCTTCAAAGGTGTTGATTGAAAAGAGCCCTACTAGTCTTGAAAAATCTGTAATTAGGAGCGTTGACATTACTCTAAGAACTATTTTTACTCTTATTACCGGATACACTGTCATTGTGCCAACTGTTTTTCCGAGTAAGGGAAAAGAAATTCCTACATGAGGAAGTGTCAGTTGACGCTTATGCCCCACTACTTTCTGGATTCAAGATTGGGTCTGATTCAAAGCCTGAACAACTGATAAAGGCACAGGAAAGGAGGCGCGGCCAAGAAATTTTGAAAGCCAAACAACCTCGACAATCTCGCCAACAACAGGCACAACAGTATGGTCAGTCTAGCCAACAACCGCCTCAGGGAAGATCATACCGAGCAGAGAATAAGAGGATATCCATGGCAGAACGACAGAAAGTTGTGTATTCCTTCAAAGAGGAAGCCGTGTAAAAGGTGTTCCATGAATTGCTAAAGGAACAAGGATTTAGTCTACCAAAGCCAAAAAAGCCAGAGGAAGCCAATATGAAAGATCATCCTCAATATTGTCCATACCACCAGTTACTTGGCCCACCATAGAAAATTGCTTTGTCTTCAAGGATTGGCTTGAGAGGAATTTTAAAAGTGAAAATGTAATGATCCTGAAAGAGTATTTGAAAGAACCTGAAAAAGGTTCCATAAATATGATTTTGGTTGATTCAATTAACTTCTACAGAACCACATCGGTGCTCAAAAAAAGAAATGACACTCTTCAGAAATCCCCAATTGACCTAAAAGTAATCAAAGGAGGGTCAATCGACGATAAGCTGGAGAGACTCCGAGCTAATACTGCACGATTATCTGAAGAACACAAAAAACATATGAATGATGAAAATTACGATGTGCCATATTACATGGATGAAGGATTAACGGAAGTCAATGTCGTCGAGACCCAGGCCGATTTGTCTGTGTGCGACGCTCCATCTTCTAGTGTGGAGAACGCCATGGATGAGAGGTAAGGGACCACCCAAAAAAGTGACGAACAGATCAATCGTCTCGAAAAGAAAATCAAAGAATTAACGACTACCGTGATTACAATGCAAAGACAGTCACAATCACCGCATATGACGATTCCAGAAATGAACTAACCAGAAACCATTCATGTTGCAAATGAAAGAAAAGAATTCACCTCTGATGAACAGCCGAAGAAATACTATGTCCGAAGAGTCATACCAGAAAATGAATTTAAACAAATGGTTGAACAAGTTCGAGAGGCCTTAACCCAGTCTAAGGGCGGTGCATTGACTTTAAAGGGTAGACCTTACCCGGAGAAGTTTGATGCCATACCCTACCCCAAGGGTTTTGTGTCACCTAACTTTAAGCTATTTGTCGGGACAGGAAATCCCAGACAGCACATAGCACATTTCCGAGCCAGTTGTGGCAATACAAGAAACAACAAAGCTTTACTCTGTCAACAGTTTGTCAGCAGCCTGTCAGGAGTTGCTTTCGATTAGTATGCTGAGTTGCTCAACAAATCGGTCAAGACATTCAACANCTGAACCCAGCTTAATATAAACCCTATTTAATCCTTTATATTAAATAAAGGAACTTGTCGGCAAATACAAAGATTTCGTAGACCAGACGGACGTTATACTTTTCTTAGTTTATTTGATCGAGCCTCATCCTCAATTCTTGTGTTTATCCTTCAGGATAGATACAGAATTTGAGGTACAGTGTTCTTTATTTTAAACTATGAAAAATATGGGGTCAGTTTGATTTCATACTTCAACATCCTTCCAAAGCGGACGACGGGATTTCAATTCCGGTGATCGGCAGCTTCTTACAGGCAACTCCCCTCCAACCCTGAAGTAATGCCGACAGCTTCTAGCGACTCAGCTGTGGACAAGCTTTTCTCTCCATACAAATCAAAAAATATTATCTTCACACATCGGTAATATGTCCATATCTTGGACCAGCCTTCTTCCGTTGGCATACTTTACCCATTTCTATCTTGGGAAAGTACAGCTAACTCCTTGGATATCAGAACTAGCTGTTCAACCATCTTTGAACAGAGGGGTTCAGAAGGCCATCAAAGACTCTTTAAATTTTCATGTGGGGTCGGACCCCCAATAGGTGTGTCGGTGGACTAAATTCCACCTGGGCATTTTCTGACACTAATTGGGTCCCGCACTGGGTCCTAAAATTTTTCACGTCTCCCTTCCAAATTTGATTTGCTACTTCGCAAATTAAAACAAATCGTGTTGTGCTACGCGCACTTTGAAATATTAACTAAATTTTACACCTTTTTGAACAAATATGTTAAAATTACCCATAAATTAAGACCCGCCCGGTCTACAAATTAACCTCTATTTTCAGTGCTTGCACTAAAGATTACGAGATTTTTGGCCATATAGCTAACCCTAAAACATTTTGTTTTAAAGTCCGCTGCAATGGCCTACCCAACTGACCTTTTCCTGCAATCTGCTAACGGACCGCAGCACCCGTAACGTCGCTACCACCATAAAGTTCGGAGCTAGATTTGAAGACCTTGAGGTTATCCTTGGGAAAGCCTCATTCGTGGTAATGAAGATGGCTGCTCTGGAAGTGCAAGATTCGTTTGTAGAATTCAGTTTGAACTGTTCTTAGGACTTCCCTGCCTGCAAGAAGGCTAAAGCTACTGTCATCAAGCCTGATATCCTTGCTACTGCTAAGGGAAAACAAGTGATGGTCGTTGAAGATCCGACTGAAGGATTAACTGTTCTACCACCTGTGTTTGAGATAGGGTCAAGCTCAAGGACTGTAACACTGACCCGAACTCAAAGGAGGAACAACAATAAAAGAGTTTGGAGGGCCATCAAAGCCCAGACTCCTGAAAACACACCCGTCGAGGGGGAGCCTCATCGAATTGAAGAGGTGTTACCAGAAATTTATCCACTCCTACGAGAGAGTAGATTCCATCCTCTGACAGATACTGATGGATATGAGAGTATCTGGAAGATTGCTGCATCATTAACATCACTTCATGGACATAGTGAGGAGCGAAAGAAGTTTACTCCTATCACCCGAGTTAGCACAGTATTCAGAAGGCTTGCCACCAAAGAAGGATGTTTTGTTAGTGAATTACTTAAACGAGTGGGACATGTAATTTCCCATCATATGAAAAATGAAATTTTGAAGGATGTTACGTCCGCTAGAAAATCTCATAAGTCAACTATAAAGTCACCTACCCATGTTCCCGTCTAGCTCCGTTTGGGAAATCGAGTTGATACTGCTTAGTCACCACCAACCATACCACCACCAGGACCGTAGGTCGCCGACCGATTAAGTCAAGACTGGGTCCGAGGAGCTTACCCGTCATTCCTGCAATAACGGAAAGAAAGATAAGATGATTACCTGACACTGTAGCCAATCTACACCACGGGGAGCATACCTTCCCTCGACATACCGATGTCTCTACTAAGACATCTCGTCCTGAGGCGTCGTCGTCGAAGAAGAAGAGGGTATGGGTACCTAAGGNAGATTCTACTTAAGAGCATTCATGGGCCAGTAGCTTTCATGCTTAAGGGGCTCACCATCAAATCCTTCGAAAGGCTACTTAACAAAGTTAGCAATCTACAAGAAGAAGTCAAGTACATGGATTCTCACGAGATGGATGAGAAGTTCATGATAACCAAGATATTCGAGAAGAAATCTGGAACAGTTTATGTGGTTAGCAGAGGAAAATGACAATCGCAAATACAAGCAGAACAACGACAACAAACCTTCAAACATCCTCGTCAGAATATTCAGCAATCATCTCAGCAGAGACCTTACCAGACATATGAAAGACAAGTTCGAATCATGAACACTGGACCAAAAGGGATATACTCTTTTAAAGATGATGCGACAAAAATGATGTTCCACCGTCTGATCAAGAATCACAAGTTCAGATTGCCCAAGCCAAAGAAGCCCAACGAGGTCAACAAGAAAGTACATCCGAGATATTATCCGTACCACAGATTCATCGGACACACCTTAGAAGAGTGTTGCAGTTTCAAAGACTTGCTTGAGGAGAAGTTCAAGAATGGGAGCGTAACAATCCCAGAAGAATATTTGAATGAAACCTAAAAGAGGTTCTATCAATATGATTTTGGTCGATTTGTTCGTTCCAACCCATTCCTATGCAACTGCCAACAAATGAAATGTTTCTTGGCTACTATTGTATTACTATTTTTGTCTAAATGGAAAATTAGCATGATCAATATTATTCTATCCCATCCCTCCCACTGTAATTAATGAAAAGAAAGAGTTTGTTGTTGTTCAGAATTGTGCAATATTAAAAAAAAACTGATCAACTCGAAGAAAATTTGGATGTTTTGATAAGACTATGACTTCAGGAGAGAATGAAATTAACTCCCTAATATCTGAGTCATCAACTTTAAAGAATTCAAACTGGGTCCTAAGTTGATTTCAAAATAAGATAGTGTGGTTGAAATACAAATAGTTGACTCGGGATATCACGAGCCTTTTAATTTCCTGCCACGTGATTGGTCTTGACTTTCAAACGAGTTATAATATCCCAGAATTTGACTTAAGAAATATTTGAGGATTATTAGTCAGGGGAGTTTGGACATTCAAAATCTTTAATATATATCCCACCAGATATAGTAATTTTTAGAAAACAAACGGAGCAAAAAAAATTGTGAATTCCCCAAGAAGAAGCTTGAGGTGAGCATAAAATCAAAAATTGGTGTCTGAATTAAGACATTCAAAATCTTTAAATAATGCTCTACCAGATGTAGTAATTCTCAACAAAATATGAAAAAAAAAACAAATCAAAAGAAAGTCTCCCTGAGAAGAAGCTTGAGGTGGACGTATAATCAAAAATTGGTGTCCGAGTTTTCTCTGATTAATGAAACTTAAAATGCTCTCTTAAGGAAATTCTTCTAATGTTATATTCAAGAAAAAGTTCAACGATCTTGAGTCTTTTGGTCGGTCATTAATTGACTCGGAATATCTTTGGAATACAAAAAATGTTTTGATCACACGACCAAAATTCTAAAATCTGCTTAGGTTCAGGAAGAAAGAATTAAAGAAATGACGATGATATTAGCAATTAATGGAAATTCAAACCTGAAGTCATATCCTTCAGTGTCCAGCAAATACAACTCCAACTTCAACTCGAAGAACGTTAGAAAGATTTCTCAAAGACAACTTCAACAACCTTTACAAAATCTGCAACAAATCAAATGATGATAATTATGAACAAAGCTACGAACTTGCGGCCTCTTAAGCCATGGTATCCGTAAAAATAACGCATCTTTTATGTGTACTTGAAGGAATATAGTTCCGATGGTACCTTAAGGATGGACAATTTTCTACACTTGTCATTTGTTAGTGGACGATACTTCAAGAAGTACTGTGCCTTGCAATATTTCAGAGACAAAGACTAATTCTTAGAAGCTAAAACGTATTGCTTGTCTGAAACTGGGTCCAAATCCTAACAAAAATGAAAAGAAAATGATGAATTTCTCGAGTTCAAGGTTTCTTAATCTTTGCTTGCGTAGTGCAACTACCTTGGTCTGCACCAGTTTTCTTCATATCCCTGCGGAATTTCACATTCTGCACAAAATCTCACAAAGTTTCATAATTTTTCCTCACCAATGTCAATCTTCGCAAATTATACTAGTTTCCCACGAATTCAAAACCTGATATTCTAGAGGTTGAGGATTCTACATCTGATTCTGCGTTGCTTTAGGTTCTCATCCTATTGCAATCTCTGAAATCAAATTCTAANAAACCAGAATTCAAACTACCTGATCCAAAGAAACCCGAAGAGGTGGATAAGAAGAATGAACCAAATTATTACACGTACCACCAGTTGCTTAGGCACACTATAGACAAGTGTTTCATCTTTAAAAATTGGCTCGAGAAGAACCTCAAGGAAGAGAATATAACAATCCCGAAGGAGTATTTGAGAGAACCTGAAAAAGGTTCCATAAACATGGTTTCAGCTGAGTTAATCTCCCCAATTGATCCATATGTCGGAACAGATGGATGGAGTACAGCTTGGGATGAACTCAAGAGGGTCCTCAATAAAATATAGGATTCATCGAAACAAGATTCCACGAACACCAAAGAAGAATGTAAGGAGGTCTGGAACAGTTCATCCAAAAAGATACTGAACAAGATACAGTCTGCATCAAAACAAGCCTCCATTCAGAGTATGCAGCCTATCGAGCCTGAGATGAAGGTTTCGCCAGAAAATTTGTCATTGTCAAGGAAAAAAAGCAAGAAGAAAAAAAGCTTCACTGCCGAGATTGATAGCATGTCGGCATTATTTCGGGTTGGTTTGTGGGGTTGCCCGTAAAAAGCTGTCGGTCGCTGGAATTGAAATCCCGTCGCCCGCTTCGGAAGGACGTTGATGAAATCAAACTGACCCCATATTTTTCATAGTTTAAAATGAAAGAGCATTGTACCTCAAATAATCGAAATCCCGTCGCCCGCTTCGGAAGGACGTTGAAGTATGAAATCAAACTGACCCCATTTAATCAAAATCCCGTCGCCCGCTTCGGAATGACGTTGAAGTATGAAATCAAACTGACCCCATAATTTTTGCGGAAGGACGTTGAAGTATGAAATCAATTTGATCCCATATTTTTCATAGTTTAAAATGAAAGGAATTTACATATATATTTAGTTTTAGAAAAATATGAAATCAAATTGACCCCATATTTTTTATAGTTTAAATGAAAGAGCGTTGTACCTCAAATCCTGTATCTATCCCAAAGGATAAACACAAGACTTGAGGATGAGGCTCGATAAAAACCTCAAATCCTGTATCTATCCTGAAGGATAAACACAAGACTTGAGGATGAGGCTCGATCAAAATAAACTAGGAAAGTATGACGTCCGTTTGGTCTGCGAAACCTTTGTATTTGCCGACAAGTTCCCCGATTTAATATAAAGGATTAAATAGGGTATATATTAAGCTGGGTTCGGACATGATTCCTATAAGGGCAAGCCCCTATAGTCAATTACATCTTAAATGACCAAAGTCACTTAAGAAGACTCTTGATAAAAATCAAGAAATATTATCTTCAAGGAATTTCAAAGGGTAGGACTTGTGAATGAAATCAGACATAGAGGTGTGAAAGGGGATTAGTTCAAATTTGGAATATTTTATTGTAAAATCTAAAGGAGGAAGAACTAGGGGATGTCATGGATTTTTATGAATTTTTAATTTATTAAATATTTAAAATAGGCTAAAAATCAAATTTTTAACTTAAATATCATTTTATTTTTAGAAAAAACCCCTGATCACAGAGAACTGAAGAAACTAAGTTTCATAATTTTTTGAGTTATATTTTGATTTTTAAAAAATCATTTAAGTACCAACTCAAAAAACTAAGTTTCATAATTTTTTTAGTTATATTTTGATTTTTAAAAATCATTTAAGTGTCAAGGGTATTTATCTTTAAAAATCAATTTAAGTTATTAAATGAACTCAAAATATTTTGAAACAATGATGAGTCCTCTGGATCATAAATCACAATGGAGATAAAAAATCAAGTCATTTAAATGTTTGTATTTTTTAAAATCAATTATCTTAGTGACTTAGTATTTGGAAAATTTAAGGATATTTTGAATGCCTTGACTCATGAAATTATTTTTAAAGGTTTCTCTGGTCATGGTCNTATCCTATTGCAATCTTTCAAATCAATATTCTAGAGGTTGAGGATTCACATCCGATTCCGCATTGCTTTAGGTTCCTATTACAATCTTTCAAAGAAAATTCTAGAGGTTGAGGATTCACATCCGATTCCGCGTTGCTTTAGGAGCCCATCCTATTGCAATCTTTGAAATCAAAATTCTAGATGTTGAGGATTCACATCCAATTCCGCGTTACTTTAGGAGCTCATCCTATTGCAATCTTTCAAATCAAATTCTAGAGGTTGAGGATTTCACATCCGGTTCCGCGCTGCTTTAGGAGCCCATCCTATTGCAATCTTTCAAATCAAATTCTAGAGGTTGAGGATTCACATTCGATTCGGCATTGCTTTAGGAGCCCATCCTATTGCATTCTTTCAAATCAAATTCTAGAGGTTGAGGATTCACATCCGATTCCGCGTTGCTTTAGGAGCCCATCCAATTGCAATCTTTCAAATCAAATTCTAGAGGTTGAGGATTCACATCCGATTCCACGTTGCTTTATGAGCCCATCCTATTGCAATCTTCCACAAGAAAATTTTAGAGGTTGAGGATTCACATCCGATTCCGCGTTGCTTTAGGAGCCCATCCTATTGCAATCGTTCAAATCAAATTCTGGAGGTTGAGGATTCACATCCGATTCCACATTGCTTTAGGTTCTCATCCTATTGCAATCTTTCAAATCAATAATCTAGAGGTTGAGGATTCACATCCGATTCTGCGTTGCTTTAGCAGCCCATCCTATTGCAATCTTTCAATCAAATTCTAGAGGTTGAGGATTCACATCCAATTCCGCGTTGCTTTAGGAGCCCATCCTATTTTAAACTTTCAAAACAAATTCTAGAGGTTGAGGATTCACATCAGATTCTGCATTGTTTTAGGTTCTCATCCTATTGCAATCTTTTGAAATCAAATTCTAGAGGTTGAGGATTCACATCCGATTCCACGCTACTTTAAGAGCTCATCCTTTTGCAATCTTTCAAAAAAAATTCTAGAGGTTGAGGATTCACATCCGATTCCGTGTTGCTTTAGGAGCTCGTCCTATTGCAATCTTTCAAATCAAATTCTAGAGGTTGAGGATTCACATCCGATTCTGCGCTGCTTTAGGAGCCCATCCTATTGCAATCTTTCAAAGAAAATTCTAGAGGTTGAGGATTCACATCCGATTCCGCGTTGCTTTAGGAGCTCATCCTATTGCAATCTTTCAAATCAAATTTTATAGGTTGAGGATGTGAATCCGATTCTGCATTGCTTTAGGAGCCCATTCTATTGCAATCTTTCAAATCAAATTCTAGAGGTTGAGGATTCACATTCACATCCAATTCCACGTTGCTTTAGGTTCTCATCCTATTACAATATTTCAAATCAATATTCTAGAGGTTGAGGATTCACATCTAATTCCGCGCTGCTTTAGGAGCCCATCCTATTGCAATCTTTCAAATCAAATTCTAGAGGTTGAGGATTCACATCTGATTCCGCGTTGCTTTAGGAGCCCATCCTATTGCAATCTTTGAAATCAAATTCTAGAGGTTGAGGATTCACATCCGATTTCGCGTTTCTTTAGGAGCTCATCCTATTGCAATCTTTCAAATCAAATTCTAGAGGTTGAGGATTCACATCTGATCCCGCGTTGCTTTTGGAGCTCATCCTATTGCAATCTTTCGAATTAAATTCATTGATATTCTTGAGGTTGAGGAAATAAGCCCTTCGATTAATTCAAGACATCCTATTCTCATTTTTGAATCAGTCCTAATATGCTGATTCATTACATTCGAGGTCGGACCTTATATTCCAACACCTTCTTTTGAGAATTGACCTACATTTCAATTCTCATTTCTGAATCAGTCCTAAATTTTTGATTCTTTACATTCGAGGTCGGTCCTCACATTCCGACACTTCTTTTGGGAATTGACCTACATTTCAATTCTCATTTCCGAATCAGTCCTACATTTCAGATTCATTACATTTGAGGTCGGTCCTTACATTCCAACACTTTCTTTTGAGAATTGACCTACATTTCAATTCTCATTTTCAAATCAGTCCTACATTTCTGATTCATTACATTCGAGGTCGGTCCTTACATTCTGACACTTTATTTTGAGAATTGAACTACATTTCAATTCTTATTTTTGAATAAATCCTACATCTCTGACACATTATATTCGAGGTCGGTCCTTACACTCCGACTCTCTCTCCCTCTCTCTCTTTGAGTTGATATTTGAATTTCAATTCCTACCTCGGGGTCAACACTTACATTTTGACTCCCGTCCTTTGGGAAATCTTTGAAATTTCATAACTCAAAGTTCACTCTCCTATCCCCAGCGAGAGTCTCTACTCCTTGATTTCAACCAGACGATCACTGCTAATTCTCCAACAGAAACAAATCACACAGACAACTCTACGCATACTTCCAAAGTTTGTTGGCTTAGGAGTCTGTATTGGTTTCTGTTGATCTTGTCGGTCAACGCCAATACGTGCGGTGTGCTTGCCCAACACACCACACCTATTAGGGGTCCATTTGTTGACCTCATTTTTTAGTTGAGGTTTAGTTTGTCCCATTTAGTAGCCTAAGGTCTAGCCATAGACTTTTTCTGTTGACTACTCCTAGAAGACTGGACTTGAAACCCTCACAATTAGAAATTCTACCCTTTTCTTCTCAACTTGAAGTTCCACATATTGGTCTCAACCTCTAAGTACTTAGTAGGTGGGGTCACTGTGGGGGAAACTCAGTGATGAGTCACCCTTAGGATTGCTGGACCTTAGGGTTGACCTTGGGTGTTGGTAAAACTCAAGATGAGTCACCCTTAGGATTGTTGGACCTTAGGGTTGACCTTGGGTGTTGGGCTTAGCTAAGGCACTCACTACACTCATCTGCACTCACAATCACTCACAACCCTGAGCTCAAATTTATAACTTAGATCCCTTGATCTTTTGGGATACTCATGTAGATGGTCCCCTAAATCTACTAGCCCTAGGGCTATGGTTTAGCTAAAACCACTATGTAAAGGACCCAAAATAGGGTTTCCATTGGACCATGGCTTATTTATGGTGGTTGGCACTCCAACTCTACCAAGATACCCAACCTACCCTTTTGCCCCTAAATTCCACCAAATTACCTAGATACCCTTGAGACCCCAAATTTGGCCAAAATCTTCAAATCTAACCAAAATACCCAAACTTATTCAAAAATCATTTCAAACACCTAGAAAGTACCCAAACTACCAAAAATTACCAAAATTGGCCAAATTACCAAAATACCCCTCCATAATCCAAAATCCCAAAAATTCCAAAAATTCCCAAAAAATCCCAATAACTCTCAAATATTCCCAATTTAATTTCTTTCAAATACCACATGACCCAATTTGGTCAATGTTGACCATCTTTAACCAAAATCACAAATTGCCCTTTAAAGACCCAAATCTCCCCAAATCCAACTCAAATGTCCATCAATTTGATATCCAATTCCAATCCTAAACTCAAATTCACTTTTTATATGAGCAAACTAAACCAAATCCAAGCTCAATTGGTCCATGATTTGAGCCCAATTTTGATTTGGGT
>JXCR01148774.1:0-51780 GCA_002079205.1 Phalaenopsis hybrid cultivar | reverse complement strand
CAAGAGGGGGGGGGGGGGCAAAAAGAAGAAGCTTTTGGGTGGAGTGGCACGAGAGTTAGAGAGAGAAAGTAAAGGAAATTTTCTTCTAGGTTTGCAAGAGGAGAGGGAAGGTGGGAGATTTCTTCTTCATTACATTTTTAAGAGATAATTGGGAGTGATTGTAAAGAGAGAAAGGCTTGGAAAGAACTTCTAGGGATTTTCTTGGGAAGGATTTTTAGATAAGTTGTACTTTTATTTCTTTTATTTTGTAAACTTATTTTTATATATAAAATTTTTATTTTATCGTATCCTTCTCATGAAGTATGATTAGTCTTCTTTATCCTTCTCCCTACTTTGAAGATATGGTTTTGCGAGAATAGATTTTATTTTCTACCATTTTAAATGATAATAATTTGTAATGATTTGAACTCTGATATTCATTTACTTTTCAATCTAACTAATTGAAATGTTAAAACTTGTTGAGAGACATATGTTCTAAAATGAGATATGATTTCTACAACATATGGAGAATCACATTTGATTTCATGGCAGAGTATGTCATCCATGGGATTGGGTGTAAATAAATAGAGAAATATACTTTTGTTGGATGCATAATTAGAGATTTTAAGGTGATAGATTAAAACTCCTAATTCAGTTTAGTGGATTGAAAACTAATGTGAGATTGTTAGCCCTCAGGGGAGAGAGTAATGAGAGCTCTAGAGTGGCAGCCGATATCCTCCCAGACTAACCATGAAATTAGGGACCAAACTTTGGATTAGTAAATGTTCTTTATATCATTCAAAAGAGGGTAAAGATTAGGATTGCTTCTATTTGGCACAAAAAAGCTTATATATATATTTTTAAATGATTTCAATTTCTTCACAAACCATATACTCATTGTAATGGGAAAGGATGCTTTCTTAAATTTAAACTTTCCGTCACAAGAAAAACTTTGTTTAATTTTTACAATTTTACTTTTGAAAGTTTAATATTTTGCTCATTTCAGTTTCTGTTATCTTAGATCTGCATTTTAATAAGCATTCACCTGAGTAGTCAATTTTTAAATTTTGCACTTTACTTTATTTTTTTTAGTATAAAATAATTTCTATAATTTACTTTATGATTTTCAATCTTCCCTATGGGATCGATATCTTGGACTTGATTAGAGCCTTTTATTACTTGAACGATATGTATACTTCCATTGATATTGAAGAGAGATTTTATAGTTTAAAAGGAGTTTTAAAGGAAAAATTAGATATACAAAAAAGTGTTTTTTTTAGGATTATATTGCATATTTATTATGAATCTAACTGCATCAAATTTTTGGCGCTGTTAAGTGTTGTCAACTTCAAAAAGATTTGCATATACAAATCTCTGTCTGAAGTTTTTGGCGTCGTTGCCAGGGAAGTAATGGAAAATATTAGTATTTTATTTTATTTTATTTTAAAAAAGAAATATAAAAAAAGAGTGTGTTTGTAGTTTAATTTGAACATTTTCTTATTTTAGTGTGTTTGCTTATTTTTAATTACTTGCTTTATTAAGTTTATGCTTAGTGTAAGATCTGAAAATTTAGTACCTTACAACTCTGAGTTAGAAAGAACTATTAGAAAAATTTGAAAATAACAAAAAGAGAAAGATTAGTTTAGCAAAATGGTTTACAATTTAAAAAATGTTGGAAATGAAAATGAACATCATTAGAGACCTTTAAGAGATTATGCAAATCCTACAGAAGATGAAATTCATTTAAGTATTCAAACTTCTACTGTAGCTGCCAATTCATTTGAACTTAAACTTGTTATTATCCAAATGGTACAAAACAATCAGTTTGGAGGAACACCTACTGAAGATCCTAACTTACACCTTGCTAGTTTTTTAGAATTATGTGCTACATTTAAATATGATGGAGTGTCAAATGATGTCATCAGACTTAGAATTTTTCCTCTTTCACTGAGAGATGAAGATAAGATGTGGTTAAAATCATTAACACCTGGATCTATCAAAACATGGGGGGATTTATCACAAAAATTCTTATGTAAATATTTCCCACCTTCCAATACTACTAAGCTTAGAAATGATATCACATATTTTTGTGAGTTTGATGGGGAATCAATTTACGAAGCCTAGGAAAGATTTAAAGATCTCCTTAGAAAGTGTCCACACCATACGTTGCCAGATTGGTTAATTATTTAAACTCTTTATAACGGGTTGATTGGATCTCTTAGATTTATAATTGATACTGCTACTAGCGGATCATTAATGTCAAAGCCATTTGATGAAGCAGATTCATTAATTGAAGAGATGGATACTAATAATTTTCAATGGCCTTTTGAAAGGGTAAATCCAAAAAGAGTAGCTAGTATACGTTATTCTGATTCAATATCTATTTTAACTGCCCAAATAGCTGCTATATCAAAGAAGATAGATTAATATGGAATGATTTATTCTCATACAACACTTGTGCTTGAGGAGAATTCATTGGGACAAATGATAGAATCCCAATCTTTTTATGAGACTTTGAATGCAATAAACAATCGTTCTAAAAATCCTTATGCTAATTGTTATAATCCTGGTTGGAAGAATTATCCAATTTTTAGTTGGAGTAACAATAATTCTAATGCTTTAAATCCGCAATGGGGAAACAACACTACAAACCTATTGAGAAACTCCAAGAATAAAGGGAACCATGCTTATAAACCTTATTACCCCCAAGGTTTTAAGAAGTTACAAAGTAGAAAATGTTATCAATGGAAAAATTGATATTGCAGATGGGTAGTCAATTAGAAAGTCAAGGAGCTACTAACAAAAACATGGAAAATCAATTGAGATGTAATGTTACTGCACTTCAATAGGCCTCCAGGAACATTCCGTAGTAAAGTTGAAGTAAATCCTAAAGATTAGATGAAAGAGTAGAAAAAAGCTATTCAACTAAGAAGTGGAAAAGAATTAGAAAATATAGTTAAACAAGACGTTGCAGTTGAAAAAGATGAGGTGGAAAATAAACAATATGGTGAAGACTTTTAGTTTGAAGCAGA
Organism: Phalaenopsis hybrid cultivar; assembly: GCA_002079205.1. Lineage (NCBI taxonomy): Eukaryota > Viridiplantae > Streptophyta > Magnoliopsida > Asparagales > Orchidaceae > Phalaenopsis > Phalaenopsis hybrid cultivar. Next base: position 48,769 of record JXCR01148774.1, on the reverse strand, counting down.
AAATCCTATTAAGCCAATGAAAATCACTTCAGAAAGATCACCACCTCCATTTCCTCAAAGATTGAAGCGGAAACATAGAGAAAATCAATTTTCAAATTTTTTGGAAATTTTGAGGAAACTAACGATAAACATCTATTTGTTGAAGCTTTGGAAAAAATGTCAATCTATGTGAAGTTCATGATGAATATTCTTAATAAGAAAAGGAATTTTGTAGATAAAGATACTGTTGCACTCAGTGAAGATTGCAGCGCTATATTTCAGAAAATGCTTCGTGAAAACCTTAAAGATCCTGGAAGTTCTACAATTCCCTGTGCTATTGGCGAACAATTTTATGGAAATGCTTTGTGTGATTTAGGAGCTAGTATTAATCTTATGCCATTATCAATTTTCAGAAGGTTAGGCTTAGGAGATATTTCACCTACAACTATAACTCTACAATTAGTTGATCATTTGATTACCTATCCTAAAGGAGTTTTAGAAGATGTTTTGGTAAAAGTTGATAAGTTTATCTTTTCTGTGGACTTTTTTTTCTATTAGATATGGAGGAAGATAATGAAATTCTTATCATTTTAAGAAGACCATTCTTAGCCATTGGAAGAACTTTGATAGATGTGCAGAAAGGAGAACTAACTATGAGAGTTAGTGATCAAGAGGTTACATTTAATATTGCAAAATAAAGGAGATACCCTGCAAAAGAACAAGAGATTGAATGCTTCAGAATGGATATTAATGAATACTTAAGCCAAGAATATTTTAAGAAAACTTTTGAAAAGGGAATTTAAAAATGAATATATGGAATATCAAGATGAGGATAAAATTCAAGATGAATCTATGGAAGTGAGTAAAGAAGATATGGGTTATGTTCAAGAAAGATTTGAACTGTTAGATCCTATAGAAAGCAACAAGAATTTGATTTCATCTATTGAGAAACCCCTTGAATTAGAACTGAAAACACTTCCTACACATTTCAAGTATGCATTTTTAGGAGATTTATCCACATTACCTATTATTGCAACCTTTGAATTAACTTATATGCAAGAACAATAGTTGTTCAAAATTTTGAAAAGATATAAGAAAGCATTTGGATAAACATTAGCTGATATTAAAGGAATCAGTCCTTCAATTTGTATACATAGAATCTTATTAGAAGATTAACATGAACTAAGAGCTGACCCTCAAAGGAGATTAAATCCTATGATGAAATAAGTAGAAAGAAACTTTAAATGGTTAGATGCTGGAATAATATATCCTTTTTTAGATAGTGCTTGGGTTAGTCCAATTCACTGTATTCTAAAGAAAGGAGGTGTGACTGTAGTAACAAATGAGCATAATGATATGATATTAAAAGGACAAGTCACTGGTTGGTGAATCTTCCTAGATTATAGAAAATTAAATTCTGCCATCAGAATTGATCATTTTTCTTTACCTTTTTGGACCTGAGCATAAATTTTTTTTTTCTAAATGGATATATTGGTTATCTTCAAATACCTATTGCTCCAGAGGATCAAGAGAAAATAACATTTACTTGTCCTTATAGAACTTTTTCTTTTCAGCGAATGCCTTTTGGATTATGTAATGTACCTGCAACATTTTAAAGATGTGTGATGTCAATTTTCAGTGATTTGATTGAACAAGGGATTGAAGTCTTTATGAACAATTTTTCTATATTTGGAATTTCATTCAAAATATGTCTAAATCATTTAGAGAAAGTTCTTGAACGTTATGAAAAGACTAATCTCATATTGAACTGGGAAAAATGTCAATTTATGGTTGGAAGAGGAAATGTACTTGGACATAAAATTTCACAAAATGACATGGAAGTAGATCCTGCAAAAATACAGGTTATATCAAACCTACCTCCATCTACCATAATAAGAGAAGTTAGGAGCTTTTTAGAACATGCTAGATTTTACGCTAGATATAATAAAGATTTTTCAAATGTTACTAAACCTTTATGCCAACTTCTCGAGAAACATACAAAATTTGACTTTAATCAAGATTTCCTTAAAGCCTTTGAAACTTTAAAGGAAAAACTGATCACTGCTCCTATAATTGCTTCACCGGATTGGGAGAAACCTTTTGAATTGTTGTGTGATGCTAATGATTATGCAATTGGAGTTGTTTTAGGGCAGAGATATGATAAGATTTTTAAAGTTATATATTGTACTAGTAAGACTCTTAATGATGCTCAAATTAATTACACCACCACTGAAAGAGAGTTATAAGCTATTTTGTATGCTTTTGATAAGTTTTGATCACATCTAATTGGATCTAAATGTGTTGTGCATACTGATCATTCGACTATTAAATATTTGATGCAAAAGAATGATGCTAAAAAAAGATTATTTAGATGGGTACTTCTATTGAAAGAGTTTGATTTTATAGTAGTGAATCGGAAAGGTATTGATAAAAAAATTGTTGATCATCTATCAAGGCTAGAATAAGAAGAAATACTAGATATGAAAAAAGAGATAAATGAAACTTATCCTAGTGAATGACTTTATGCTGTAAAAGGATGGGAAATACCTTGGTATGACGATAATGTAAATTATATTGTTAGTGGAATTTTACCACATGGATTAATAAAATAGCAGGAAAAGAAATTCATTCATGATGAAAAATCATATTTTGGGATGATCCTTATTTATATATGCAATGTATAGATTTAATGATGAGACGATGTGTACCTTATAAAGAAATTCAAGAGATTATTCAAAAATGCCATGATTATGAATTTGGAGGACATTTTGGAAATGATAGAACTGTTCATAAAATTTTATAATCTAGATTTTATTGGCCTACTTTATTTAGAGATGTTAATATATATATCAAAACATATGATCAGTGTCGGAGAGTAGATAATATTTTAAGAAGAAATGAAATGCCCCTAAATTTTAAATTAGAAATTGAAATTTTTCATGCACAGAGATTGGATTTTATGGGACCATTTATACACTCATTCAGAAACATATACATATTGATTGCAGTGGATTACGTTTCAAAACGGATTGAAGCAATCACTTTACCTCGATGTGATGCTCGTAGTGTTTCAAAACTTTTAATTAACAATATTTTTACAAGATATGGAATGCCGATAGTAATCATTATCGATGGAGGTTCTCATTTTGGAAATGAAACAGTTGCAAGATTGGTGGAAAAAATATAATATAGTGAAAAAAGTTGCAACTGCATATCATCACCATGTGAGTGGTTTAGCAGAGGCATCTAATCATGAAATTAAGATAATTTTGGAAAAGAGTGTTAATCCTAGTAAAATGGATTGTTCTACCAGATTAGATACTGCATTATGGGCATATAAGACAGCCTATAAGACATCTATAAGAATGTCCCTTATAGATTAATTTTTAGGAAGACTGGTCACTTGAGAGATGAATTGAAACAAAAAGCTTATTGGGCTATAAAAGAATTCATTTTCAATTTGAAAGTAGCGGGTGAGAAAAGACTATTGCAATTGAATGAGCTTGAGAAAATGAAAAATGAATTTTAGAATAATGCAAGGATTTATAAAGAAAAGATGAAATAATGACATGATTGAAAGATAATTAAAAGATAATTTAAACATGGACAGGAAGTATTGTTATACAATACAAGATTGAAATTATTTCCTGGAAAATTAAAGTCTAAGTGCAAAGGGTCATTCAAAGTTATAAAAGACTATCCATATGGGGCAGTTAATATTGAAGACCCCCAAATTGGAAGAAAGTGAATGGGCACAGATTGAAATCATATTTTGATGGTCAAAGACCAGCTTTAAAAGAGGCAATAATGTCGAGTCAACTATAATAAAACTGAGAATGTCTGGCTGACGACATTAAACCAAGCACTTTGTGGGAGGCAACCCATTTGTATCATTGTTTAGCTTGTTTTTGAGTTTGTTTTATTTGAGATATTTCACGTATATTTATGTTTATGTCTTCATGTAGTCCTTGTATTTGATAAAATATTTAGAAACATCTTTATTTACTTAATTTTGTGGAAATATTGAAAATTTATTGGATCGAAATCGGAACGACAAAAATTCTGGAACTGGCGCATGATGCATCGCGGGTCTGAAAATGTTTAAAACATGTCAAATGGCAGTTTTTGGAGATTTTTGGCTATTTCTTCTCCGTATAACTCCTAAAAACCGACTACAAACCATATTTTAAGGAGGAAAATGATGGAATAGTCACCATTTTTCAATTCTTATGGCTTCCCACTCTAGAAACTTTGCTAGATTTGGAATTTTCAACCGGAGAAAGTTCTTCAATTTTGATGCATAGAAATTACATGATCGAGTTCTAGTGAAGAAGAGGTTTATCAAAGAAATGAGATTTATGAATCGAGGATTCAACTTGCTTAAAACTCAAGTAGGAGATACTATTACACAATGGCGTTAGGAAGTGCTTAGCTACACTACTATCGTTGTTGTTGTTCCTGTAGTAAGAAAATTTTATGCAAATCTTCATGGGATCAACCAAGGAATGATTTATGTGCATGGTAGGTTTGTGTAATTCACTCCTTCAAGAATAAATGAGATGTTTATGATTGAAAATGTGCCTATCTGTCATTATGCAAACTTTAACCCTATAAGAGAGAATATGAATGAACTCTACTGCTACCTTACGAATGAAGATGCTAACTGGAAGACGAGAGATGATGGAAATGTAAGTTTTCCTTCATCATTTTTAAATCCAACTTCAAAAGTCTGACACTTATTTATTGCATCAAAGTTACTCCCTACCATGCAAAATTAGTATGGTCATTAAGGAAAGTGTCATTCTGAATTACTATATTCAAACCGGAAAACCTATTAATGTTGGAGCTATTATTGTGAAATCAATTTTAGGTTTGATTATGAATGGATCTACAACTGGAATGCGACATCCATCCACTATTTTTTTACTTGGTAGTCAAGCTCAAGTATTGTATGAAAGTTGGGAAAAAAGTGCTACTTTCTTGGAAGTTGATGGATCCAGAAGTCTACTGCAACTGTATTGGAATCGGAGATGAAAATGATATGAATGTACTGATGGATCAAGGATCTCAAAATTAATCACCTGTTCAGCCTTACTACAACTCTAGTGCACTTTCAAAAAGGATCAATAAGATAATAAAGATGTGTTGAATCTCATGCACGTGATTGGGAATATTACTAAAATGCTGGATCATCTAGATTGGAAACTGAAGGAACATTTTTAACATAGAAGGCATATTGAAGATGGATTGGTATGTATGTTCAATAAACATGCTTGGATTGAGGAGAAAAATTCAAGTGATGAATTTCCATTTCAGCCCTTCTACAATCTGTAATTGCATCACCAATCAATGGGAGATATCTAGAAGGACGATAGTGAAGATGATGTTTGATCTTAATTTATGCATGGTATGTTTTGTGTAGTACTACTTGTTTTAATTTTTTGTGTTAGATTGTATTTCCTTTCTAATGAATGTTATCTATGTTTATGTTTTCAATTTTGATATTTAGATTTCAGTGTTAGGATGTTGGTTTGCTTTAGAACACTGAATTTGATGTTTGTTGGCTTGAAAAATTAGTTTGTAATAGCACGAATTTTATATATAAATGTGAGTTTTGTGTTGTTTGTGAAAGTTTGGTGTTAGTGTGATATTTATCTATGCTTAGAAAGGTTTATTTGAGTTAAATAGAGGTTGATGTAAAGCCGTACAGAGCAGATTTCCACAAAAAACCCAAAGTCTGAAAAATTTGAGCTCTGGCACATGAAGCGCCCACTTACAGAGCCTTAGCGCAAGATGCGCCAAAGGTTGGAACATAGTACATTGCTTTGAAAATCATGAAAATGTTCAAAAAAACTCCATTTTTTCTACTTGAATCATCTTCTACCTCAAGACCTTGGTCTAGGGCATCATATTGTGGGTGAATGAGAAGGATTCAAAGGCTAAAAACTATAGATTTCATATTCTATTGGTAAGAGCTTCACTTTAACTTAGAAATTTTTTTTTTCACCATGGATTTTGGGACATCCGAAAATTGGGATTTTTGATGAAATTACTTGAAGATAACTCATGGTGAAAAGTTTCTTACCAAATAACCTTGCTTGAGGAGTTAGATTTGTTATTTAGTAATTTATTTGGACTATATTTAGATTTTCATAGAATTTTCAAATGGCTCCCCAAGTTAAGAGAGCAAGGACGTCCAAAGACTTTGACGCGCAAAGATTTGTTCATATTAAAGCCCAACATTGTTATAGTACTCAAATGGATACCAAGAGAATGATCTTATAGTGGGCATTTGCAAACCCGGGTGGTGAGGTTGAAAGACTGATTTTTGCCAGGAATTATGAAAGATTTTGCTACTTCACAGAAATAGTAATTGTCCCGATAGTTCGACAGTTTTCTGCAAACCTGCGATTCTCTACTAAAGATCACATCCTAGTTAGAGGTAAATAAGTTAAATTTACTGCTGATATGATCAATAATTATTATGATTTAAAGCGTGTATTTTTTGATTAATATGCTATATTAGTGATGATTGATTCATCACTGGAGAAAATGATTGCATTTTTTTACTGAAGAAAGAGCGGAATGGAACATTAATAACAACAAGATAGTTAACTTCCCTGCTACCATGTTGACTATTCAGTAAAAAATATGGCACCACTTCATTTCTGTTAGAATGTTGCCAGCAAATCATTTGGCTGATGTTACTAAAGATAGAGTTGTACTCAACTATTGCATTCAGAATATGAAGGCAATACATGTGGTTGCACTTATAGTTCAACATACTCGGAGTCTAGCTGGCAGTTTTACAGCTAGAGGATTGGGATACCCTGCCTTGATTTTAACTTTATGTTAACAATCAAAAGTAGAATCCCATAGAAATGAAGAAAGATTGCAGCCACAAAATCCGATCGAGAGACATATGATTCAAAGAGTAGAATCATTTTTTGAGTATATAAGTGGAAGAAGGGATAGGCCCTTGATACACCAAAAATATCTGCATTTTTAGACCCATATTTTATAATTATTTTTGGTGATATTGCACCTTAATGAAAGGTATTTTGATTTTTTCTTACAAGTTGTTGATTTTTAGGACTTAAAGCAAAAAGAAAGCAAAAAGGATGGAATTTAGAGTCAAAATGATATTTTTGAAGAAGTACTCAGCGTCGACCACCCCAAGGACAGCTCTAACGACGCAGAATAACAGAAAACCTGAAATTTTTATTCAGCGCCGACGAAGGCAGACTAGCGCAGACGGCGCCAAAGGCGGTTCAGCCCCCATTTCTAGAAGGTTCAATGTATTTTGAAAATTTTTAAAGAGTTTTTAGAGGCACCTCTTGGAGAACCGACCTTAGGCTTTATTTAAGGTCAAAATTCATCAGGAAATAGACTCCATTTCACTCCAAAAATTTCCACCATGCTCCATTTTTGTCATTCTTCATAATTCATCTTCATTTCACCACCATGTTGGAGTTCATTAGGGATTTTTCTTTTATAGTTTAGAGTTTGTGTGGTGAGATATAATGTGAAACTTTCTGTAAGAGTGTTGGAGAAGGAGAAAAATGAGAGATATCTTCCTCCTACATTTTATTTAAAAGGTACAAGAGATTTGCTTTGAGAAAGAGTTTCAGATAAGTTTTATTTATTTATTAGTGTTTTATGAACTTTCCTTTATATATGAAATTTGTGTTTTGCTGTGTCTTTCTCTAGAAATCTGAGTAGTTCTCTCTATCTTTCTCCCTACCTGAGATATGGTGAAATGAAGAGATAATATGATGTGCCAATATTAAAATATAAAAAAATTGTGATGATCTTTCAACTCTAAACCTAATTTACAGCCAATGTTAAAATTTAAAATAAATTGTGATGGTTTTTCAACTCCACTCTTAATTTACTATGTGCCAATATTAAAATATAAAATAAATTGTGATGATTTTTCAACTCCGAATTTAATTTACTTTTCAATGTGGCATAATTAAAATATAAAATAAATTGTGATGATTTTTCAACTCCGAACTTAATTTAGTTTTTAAATCTGGCCAATTGAATTGTTAAAATATGTTGTGAAACATATGATCCGGGAAATGGAGTATGAGTTCTATAACAATTAAAATATATTGTGAAACATATGATCCGGGAAATGGAGTATGAGTTCTACAACAGAGTGAGGGTCACATTTGATTTCATGAAGGAGAAATTTGTTTAAATATGTTGTGAAACATATGATCCGGGAAATGGAGTATGAGTTCTACAATAGAGTGAGGATTACATTTGATTTCATGGAAGAGAAATTTTTCATGGAATTAAGTGTAAATAAATAGGGAAATTTTCTTTGTTGGGTGTAGAATTGGAGAATATTTAGGGTGACAGGCTAAAATCCCTAATTCGGTCTTAGTGTTTAAAAACTAAAGTGAGAGTTAGCCTTTAAGTGAAGGGAAGTGGGAGCTCTAGAGTGGGAGCCGGTATCCTCTTAGCCTAGCCACGGATTTAGAGACTAAACCTAGGATTAGCCAAAGATTTTCTATGCACTGTATCAGGTTAGAGAATTATAATTGGCAGAATACATATTATAAACATTTATCTCATCTCTTCACTAGAACCTCATTGTAGTGAGAAGGATGCTTTTCACGTAAGAAATCTTCATTACATAAACATAGTTAGTAAATTAGTATTTACTTTTTTAAACTTTGCATTTCTGTTTTGATAATAGTTAAGTACTTTAGTTTTGATAACATCTCAAAATTTAAAATTAGTGACTATGATTTTGTTTGATTTTTTTTAAATTTCCTAGTAAAACTTATCATTGCTAATTTACACCTTCCTTACGGGATCGATATTTGGGGATTAAATAGAAATTCCTTTATTACTTGATAACAATATGTATACTTGCATAGAATCCCATTATTAATTGTCTATAATTATATATATTTTACACCACTTAATTTTCATACAAGGATCAAGTTTTTGGCGCTGTAGTGGTGTCAACTTCATAAATCCTTACATATAAAAAAATTGGGATCAAATTTTTGGCGCTGTTGTGTGGGGAGGGTAACTGTTAAATTTAGGTAAATTAAATAGTATTGATAAATTAAAAAAGTTAGAGATAATATATATACTATAAAAATATATAAAAATAAAAAATATATATACTAAAAATCAAAAATCCAAAAAGAAATTTTTTTAAGAGTGTTTTTCTTAAAGAATTTTATTTGGCTTACTTTATTTGTTTATACAAAATATTGGATCTAAAGGCTTAGTACCTTACCATTCAGAGTTACAACGTACTATTAGAAAAATTTGAAAACAACAAAGAGAAATTAAAAATTTAAAAGAAATGGAAAATAACTTAGAAAATCCAATAAATGAGAATCGACAAAGACCTTTAAAAGATTATGCAAATCCGACAACAGATGAACTTCACTTGACTAATCAAAATCATGATGTTTATGCTAATTCATTTGAGCTTAAACCTACTATTATCCAAATGGTACAAAATAATAAGATTGGAGGATCGCCTACTGAAGATCCTAACTTACATCTTGCTAGTTTTCTTGAGATTTATGATACATTTAAATATGACGGAGTGTCTAATGATGCTATTACGCTTATAATTTTTCATTAAAGGATAAAACCAAGGCTTAGTTAAATTAATTAGCACCTAGATCTATTAGAACTTGGGGAGAACTACCACAAAAAATTCTTGGCTAAATATTTTACACCCTCCAAAACCACTAAGCTTAGAAATGATATTACATCTTTTTGTCAGTTTGAAAGGGAATCGATAAATGAAGCCTAAGAAATATTTAAAGATCTTCTTAGAAAATGTCCACACCATGCTTGTCAGATTGGTTAATAATTCAAACCTTCTATAATGGATTTGTAGGATCACTAAGATCTATTATAGATGCTGTTGCGGGTGGATAATTAATGTCAAAACCTTTTGATGGAGCATATTCTTTAATTGAAGAAATGACTACCAATAATTTTCAATGGCCCTCTAAAAGGGTAAATCCTAAGCGAGTAGCTAGTATTCATGATTTTGATGCATTGTCTATTTTGTCATCTCAAATTGCTGCTATTTCTAAGAAGATTGATCAAATAAGAGTGAACTATTCTCAAATACCCCTAGTATTTGAGGAAAATTCACTAGGATAGATTATTGATACTCAACCATCTTATGAAACTTTAAACTTTATAAAATATTTAAACTAACAATCCCTATTCTAACTGCTTTAACGTTGAATGGAAAAATCACCCTAATTTTAGTTGGAATAATTATAACAATCTGGTGAATCCATTCGAAAATCAGAACAATCAAGGAAATCCTAATTTTTGACCTTATTATCCTCTAGAATTTTATTCCAACCCTAACCCATAAGTTAAGGAAAAGAAGTTGGTGATGGAAGAAGTGATGTTGAATATGGGAAATCAAATACAAAATCAAGGGGCTGCTATTAGAATTATTGAAAATCAATTAGGACATATTGCTCCTGCACTTAATAACAAACATTCTGGAATTCTTTAGACTACTGTGGACGTTAATCGAGAAGGTCAAAATAAAGAGCAAATTAAAGTTATTCAATTATAAGGAAGAAATGTAAAATGATCAACATGAAAATGAACAAACACAGGTTCCTTTAAAAAAACCATTACTTCCTTTTTCTCAAAGGCTGAAGCAGAAAAATAAAGATAAACAATTAACAAAATTTGTGGAAATCCTTAAGAAATTAATGATAAATATTCCTTTTGTTGAAGCTTTGGTACAAATGCCAAGTTATGTGAAATATATGTAGGATGTACTAAATAAGAAAAGAAATTTAACAAATTATGAGGCCATTGCACTCAGTGAAGAGTGTATTGCTATTATTCATAAAAAGATTCCTCAAAAATTAAAAGATCCTGCTAGTTTTACTATACCTTGTGCAATAGGTGAGAAGTTTTATGGAAAAGCTTTATGTGATTTAGGAGCGAGTATTAATCTTATGCCCTTATCTATCTTTAAACTTTAGATTTGGTAGAAATTTCCCCTACTACTGTAACTCTTTAGCTAGCTGATTGATCAATAACTTATTTAAAAGGAGTTATAGAGGATGAACTATTAAAAGTGGATAAATTTATTTTCCCTGTAGACTTTATAGTATTAGATATGGAGGAAGATTCCTATTATTTTAGGGAGACCATTTCTTGCAGTAGGAAGAGCTATAATAGATGTGTAAAAAGGAGAATTACTAATGAGAGTTAATGATAAAGAAGAAAAATTTAATATAGCAAAAGTTATGAAATATCCAGCAATAGAAAAAGATAATGAATGTTTCAGGATGGAAGTAACTGATTATCTGAGTAATGAACAATTTAAGAATGAGTGTGAAGATTAATTAAAGCAAGGAGAAATTTTTGAGAATAAAGATGAAGTAAAAGGAGAAGATTTGGATTATATTCAAGGCAAATTTAAAACGTTGGACTTGTTGAAAAATGATAGTAAAAATCTTATTCCTTCAAGTATTAAACCACTTGAACTTGAATTAAGGATATTACCTGTTCATTTAAAGCATGTATTTTTAGGAAAGCCTTCTAAATTGTTGGTTAATATATCTTTTGAGTTAACTGAAATTCAAGAACAAAAGTTGATAGAAATGTTGAACAAGTATAAAAAGGCTTTTCTTTAGCAAATATTAAAGGAATTAGTCCTTCAATTTGTATGCACAAAATTTTATTAGATGAACCATATGAACCTAAAGTTGATCCTCAGAGAAGATCAAACCCAATAATGACAGAAGTTGTTAAAAAAGAGATTTTAAAATGGTTAGATGCTTGAATTATATATCCTATTTCATATAGTGATTGGGTAAGCCTAATTCACTGTATTCCGAAGAAAGGAGTGACTATTGAAGAAAATGAGAAAACATGAATTAATACCAATAAGACAAGTTACTGGTTATCGAATTTGTATTAACTATAGAAAGTTAAATATGACCACCAGAAAAGATCACATTTTCTTACCCTTTCTAGACCAAATGTTGGATAAATTAGTTGGGAATAAATATTATTGCTTTTTAGATGGATATACTGGTTATCATCAAATTCCAATTGCTCCAGAGGATCAAGAGAAAACAACATTTAAAAGCCCATATGAAACATTTGTTGTTCATATAATGCTTTTTGGACTATGCAATGCACCTGCAACATTTCAAAGATGCATGATGTCAATATTTATCAATTTTATAGAATATGGAATTGAAGTGTTTATGGATGATTTTTATATATTTGGGACTTCATTTTAGTTATGTCTTAATAATTTAGAAAAAGTTTTGGAAGTATGTGAAAAAGTCAACCTAATATTAAATTGGTAAAAATGACAATTTATGGTTGCAGGAGGTATTGTTGTTGGCATAAAATTTCTAAAAAATCCATGGAGGTAGATCCTACAAAATCTAAGTTATAGAAAATTTACCACCACCTACTAATGTTAAAGGGGTGAGAAGTTTTCTAGGACATGCTGGTTTTTACAGGTGCTACATAAAAATTTTTCAAAAATAACTAAGCCACTATGCCAACTTTAGAAAAAGATAAGAAATTTGGTTTTGATGATGATGCATAAAAGCATTTGAATTATGAAAGAAAAAATTAGTCACTGCACTTATAATTGTACCACCTGACTGGGAAAAACTATTTGAAATAATGTGCAATGCTAGTGACAAACGCACGACAAAGTTTTTAAAGTTATATGTTATGCTAGTAAGACTCTAATTGATGCTCAAATTAATTATACTACTACTGAAAGAGAAGGATGCTAAACTAAGATTAATTAGATGGATACCTCTATTACAAGAGTTTAAGTTTTTCGTGATTGATAGAAAGGGAAATGCTAATCAAATAGCTGATCATTTGTCTAGGATATAAAAAATTTACCTAATTTTGTAAATGAAATTTTAGAAAATTTTTCCAATGAACAGCTGTATGGTATTGTTGAAATGGATGTACCGCAGTATGCTGATATAGTGAATTATGTTGTAAGTGATATTTTACCAACTAATATAAAAAATCCACAAATAAAGAAATTTATATATGATTTAAAAGTCTATTTTTGGGATGACCCATATTTATATAAACAATGTAAATATCTAATTGTTAGAAGATGTGTGCCTTATTAAGAAACTCAAGAGAAAATTGAAAGATGCCATAATTCTTAATTTGGAGGATATTTTGGAACAAATAGAACTACATATAAGATTTTGCAAGCTGGATTTTATTGGACTACTATTTTTAAAGATGTTAATGAATATATTAAAATTAGTGATAGATGTCAACGAGTACGAAATATTTATAAAAGAAATGAAATTTCTCTAAATTACACATTGGAAGTTGAAATTTTTGATGTGTGGGGATTAGATTTTATGGGACAACTTTTAGAAAAAAATAAGAAATTTGGTTTTGATGATGAATGCATAAAAGCATTTGAATTATGAAAGAAAAAATTAGTCACTGCACTTATAATTGTACCACCTAACTGGGAAAAACTATTTGAAATAATGTGCGATGCTAATGACAAACGCACGACAAAGTTTTTAAATTTATATGTTATGCTAGTAAGACTCTAAATGATGCTCAAATTAATTATACTACTACTGAAAGAGAGTTATTAGCTATTGTTTATGCCTTTGATAAATTTAGTCCTTATTTAATTGGAACGTATAGTGCATACAGATCATTCTGTTATTAAATACTTAATGCAAAAGAAGGATGCTAAACTAAGATTAATTAGATGGATACTTTGATTGCAAGAGTTTAATTTTTTTGTGATTGATAGAAAGGGAAATGATAATTAAATAGCTGATCATTTATCTAGGATAGAAATAAAAATTTTACCTAATTTTGCAAATGAAATTTTAGAAAATTTCCCCGATGAACAGCTATATAGTATTGATGAAATGGATGTACCGGGTATGCTGATATAGTGAATTATGTTGTAAGTGATATTTTACCACATAATATAAAAAATCCACAAATAAAGAAATTTATATATGATTTAAAAGTCTATTTTTGGGATGACCCATATTTATATAAACAATGTAAAGATCTAATTGTTAGAAGATGCGTGCCTTATGAAGAAACTCAACAGAAAATTGAAAGATGCCATGATTCTTAATTTCGAGGATATTTTAGAACAAATAAAACTATATATAAATTTTGCAAGCTGGATTTTATTGGCCTACTATTTTTAAAGATGTTAATGAATATATTAAAATTTGTGATAGATGTCAACGAGTACGAAATATTTATAAAAGAAATGAAATTGCTCTAAATTACACATTGGAAGTTGAAATTTTTGATGTGTGGGGAATAGATTTTATGGCACCATTTATGACTTTATTGAGAAACTTTTATATATTACTTGTTGTTGATTATATGTCCAAATGGATTGAAGCTATTATTGTACCAAGATGTGACGCTCGGAGTGATTCTAAATTTTAATTAAAAATTTTCTTACAAGATATGGAATGCCGAGTGTAATTATTACTGATGGAGGATCTCATTTTAAGAAAAAGAGAATTAAAAAATTAATTAAGAAATATGATATTATGCATAGATTATCTACTTCTTATCATCCTTAGACTAGCGGCCTAGAAGAGATATCAAATCATTAAATTAAACGTATTTTAGAAAAAGCTGTAAATCCTTATAATTTGGATTGGTCTGCTAGACTAGATATTACATTATGGGCATATAGGACTGCTTATATGACTCTTATAGTAATGTCCTCATATAGAATGATATTTGGAAAAACATGTCACTTACGAGTAGAATTAGAGCATAAAGCATTTTGGGAAATTAAGAAATTTAATTTTTATTTAAAAGATGCTGGTGAGAAAAGATTATTGCAACTCAATGAACTTGAGGAAATAAGAAATGAAGCATATGATAATGCAAAAATCTATAAAGAAAAAATAAAAATATAGCATGATCGAAAGATTATTTAGAAGAAATTTGAACCTGAACAAGAAGTTCTATTATATAATACAAGATTGAGATTATTTCCAGAAAATCTAAAATCCAGATTGTTAGGACCATTAAAGTGATTAAAGTCTATCATTATGGAACTATTGTTATTAAAGATCATAACAGTGAAAAGGTATTTAAAGTTATTGCGTATCGTCTGAAAAATTATTATGAAGGGAACATACCTCAATTTCAAGAAGTTTTAATATTAAGTCAACCCAACAAAGCAAATGGTGTGTCAAGCTGACGACGTTAAACGAAGCGCTTTGTGGGAGGCAACCCATACATATATGTCTATGTATTACTATTTTGTTTGATAAGTGTCTTATATATTAGTAGATAATAATCTCATACAATTGCATTTATTATAAATTAAGTCAAATATTTGATGTTGGAGAAATAGTTGAAATTAAATTGAACAAAAAATGAAAGTTGCAAAATTTTGGCCACTGGTGCCGAAGACGCCCAAGAAAACGGACCTTAACGCTGGCACCGCCAATTGGGAGCACCAACAGTACCGAGAGAGGTTTGACGGTTTAGATAAATTTTGGAGGACTGACGAGATTTTGCTCCATAATACACACGAGGAGGTGTTTTTAAAGTCCTAAAAACTTCCTAGGACCTCTAGAAACTTCCTATTTTTGGATTCCATAGCTTTTAATTCCAGAAATACTTCAAGGTATGAAGTTTTAAATAGAAGAAAGTTTATTAGTTTTGATGCGCAGAGCTTATACGATAAAGTTATTACGAAGAAGAGATTGATCAAGAAGAGAGGATTTATTAATCATGGATTGATAAATCCAAGTGCTCTGGTTAACAAGATCATTTGGCACAGGCGATGGGAAGTTCTGTGTTACACTACCGCTGTGGTTGTTGTGTTTGTAGTAATGGAGTTCTATGCAAATCTACATAGAATTACCCAAGGAGTTGTCTTTGTACGATGTAAGGCTGTACCACTTACTCCTGTGAAGATTAATGAACTATATATGATAGAAAATGTTCCAATCTATCTATATACAAATTTCATTTCTATGTGAGATTTGATGCTAGATGTTTAAATTTCATCCCAAGGAGTTGATTTGATGAAAGTGATATGTGGGAAGTACGAGATGAAGGATATATTATTTTTCTTTTTTCATTACTTAATCTAATTTCGAAGTAGTGGCATTTCTTTTCTTGTGCAAAATTACTCCCTACTATGAAGATTAGTCGAGTCACCAACCAAAGTGTTAGTTTAAACTACTGTATTCAAATGGAAAAGCCTATTGATATTGGATCAGTCATATTTAAATATGTTATGGGTATCATTATGAATGGGCCAATTTATGGACTTGACATCCTTCTACAATTTTTTTGATTTTCAGTCAATCCCAAGTGCCATATGAATGTTGGGAAAAAGTTTTACTATCATGGGAGTTCATGATCCGTATTGATGATCAGTATGTTGGTAATGGAAATGAAGCACTAAATGCTATTATGGATCATTCTTCACATGTTTCAACTCCGTTAATACCACCAATAGTGGGAAGTTCACTTACTTTGGAGAAGAATTTGAAGAAATTTGAAAGGGAACTTTAGAGTATTATGAACGCAGTGGGAGATCTTAAGTACCTTTTTTATTACCTTGATTGGAGAATGAAAGAAAATTTTGATCATACTGGAACTTTTGAAGCAGGATTAGTTCGGATGTTTAAAGAAAATGGGTGGATTGAAGAAAATTTGACAGATCAATTCCCGTACCGATTCTTCTACAACTTATATGTTCATTACCAATCCATGGGAGATATTAGAGGAGGTGAAAGCATTGAAGATGAAGCAAAATGTCTGAAAACTTTGGATTCTCTACTTGCTTAAGAATATTTATGTACTTGATGTAATTGTGTGGATTTGATTTGATTTAGTTTGGTTTGTTTTTACCTCATAATTCTGAACTTTGATTATGTGTATAGTTTTGTGCCAGTGTTTAGTGTTGTGGCTTGATTTCGACGCTAATTTAAAAATAGTTTGCTTAATAGGTGTGAATGTGTGATTTGTGAAATGTGTCTGTAAAAAGTGGATTTTCATATATAACAGTTAGTTTGTTATTATTTATAAAAATATTTGTTTGTTAATGTTTATTTGTGAATTATTGTTAGATAAAAATTTGTGTTTAAAAATACTAAAAAAATTTTGGAGTAAATTAAAAGGAAATTGAAAATTTGAAAAAATGAAAAAAATGAATTTCAGGCCTTCAGCGCGACGGTGCTGGCATGCGACGGTGCCTTCGACCCGAGAGTAGTAATAACCCGTTTAATTCATGATTTTCACAACAAAACCTCCATTCTACCCCTAAAGTCACCTTCAACCTTTGGTTTTCACACCTAGGGCTTAATATTGGGAGGATTTGAGGCGATTTAGAGGCAAAAGAACTTCAAATTTTATTTTCACTAGAAGATTTTTCTCACATTGCCTAGATCTGAAAGTTTTGGGTTTTTTTTGAGAGATTTTGAGAAAATGCTTTGGTGAAATACTTTTACTTAGTGGATTTAAGTTTAAAGTGCTTTACATTTTGATTTTCGAAATTTTGGAATTTATTTAAAATTTTATAAATTTTTTCTAGATTTCCTATGGCACTTAGGTTGAGCAAAAGAAAAACAGAATATGAAGAGGAAACATTTGTTAGCTTTAAAGCTAGTACTCGATTTCATAATCTTTGAAAAAATAAGAAAGTGATTCTGGATCGAGGTTTCAAAAATTTGGGAGGAGAGTTATGAAATTTTATGCCAAATTTCTGGAGGCTTTTGATGATTTTGTTCTTATTCGAGGAAAAATGGTGGAGTTTACTCCAAGAAAAATAAATGAGTTTTATCAGTTAAAAGATTTTTATAGATGTCAGTATCATTCATTCTCTACTACAAATGAGGCCTTAGATGAGGTTATTTCTTTTCTGACTGGTGAGAAAGGGACTTGGAAAGTAAAGAATGGTGTTAAAATCAACTTTCCCTTTTCTATGATAAATGTAGTATCTAAGGCATGATATTATTTTATTTTTGGGAGGATGATTCCAGCTAATCATCATAGTGAAGTGACCAATGATAGAGCCATCCTAAACTACTGTATTCAACAAGTGATGGATATAAATGTAGGCTCTATCATTCATGTGAACACTCGATCTATTGCTCTGGGAGAGACCACTGGTGGATCGGCACACCTTTCTCTCGTTTAAACACTTCTTGATCATTCAAGAGTTGATTTCAGACCTGATGAGGAGAGGTTTGAGCCTCAGAGATCGATTGGGCCTGCAAACATTAAGACTTATGAGTCCCATGTTGGTTGGAGATTTGGAAGTAAGGCTAGGGATATTCCTTCTACTTTTAGGACCCTTACTTTTAGTGAGCCTACTTCAAGTGACCCAGTAACAGGGAGTTATTAGACCAGATGATAATTCAATAGGGAGATATTTTGAGGATGGATCATAGGATGCAGAACATGGAGGCCAGGAATGCTCATATAGATGATCTAAGTTGCCAGAAGTTTGAATATGATGCAGCTTATGATGAAGCTTTAGTGAAATACCAGAGGGGAGATCAAACAGTTCAGTTCCCTATTCACTCTGTTTATACTACAAATCAGCAGCAGAAGTTAGATTTTAATGATGAAGAAGATATGACTGGTGATCTTTTTATTTTTTGTTTGTTTGTGTTGTACTTTGTGATTGTATTGTTTGTTTTGTGATATTGTTGGGACTCTATAATTATGTTGTAATGTGAAATTGTAATTTATAAAACTATTTTCATTTTTAAAATTTAGTTTAGTTATGTTGTTATTTTCAGTACTTTGTTATATATATTGTAATTAACTCTTTCTCAGCAAATTTTATAAAAATTATGTGCAATTTAATATTTTAAGCCCTGTAGTTTTTCATATTAGCACCTGCAGTATTTCAGAATTTATTTGTAAAAATCAAAATCTTCAAGAGGTATGAATTTTCTTTATGTATTTAATGCTTTCTCTTAGCCCTTTATTTTTAAAGTTCTTCATGTAAATATTTAAAAAAATTTAAGTTTGTGGGGGAGAAAAATTATTTTAAAAAAGCAAAGAGAGAACTTAATTTTATTTGTCCTCACTAACATAACCTTTGATATTAGGGGTTAACTTTGGATAACTATATTTTTTTTCTAAATATATATATTAAATTGAAGTAAAAATTTTTCAATAATAAAGGTTAATTTTAGAGTCTAAGATATTTGGTAAAAGAGAATAAGACTATATTTTTTTTATTTCAAGTAAAGGAATTTATATTTTTGAAGTATTAAAAATCTTAAAAGATTCATTTAAAAAGAAAAGAATTAAACTTTATGTAATTATTAAGTTAATAAAAATTTGTTAAGTGAATAAATGTAAAAAGTTGTTAACTTTAAGAAGAGGATAGTGAAGTTCAAAATCATTAAAGTCTATCCAGATATAGTAATCCTCACATACATAAAAAAAAAAGAGAGAAGAAGAAAGAAAAGAAAAAGGGGATTAAAAATGATCCTGAAAAGTAAAGAAAAAAGAAAAAAGATGTGGGGAGAAGCTGAGGAGATGCCTAATTAAAAATTGGTCTCACTTGAATCAACTTAAGGAAAAGACTTAGACACATTTTCTAAACTTTTTAATTGAGTGTTAGCTTAATGATTAATAAAGTTTTAGGAAGTTCTTTTTCATATGAATTTTCTAAGTCACTTTAATATGATAAATTGCAGTTTTTCTTGAATGAAATAGAGGATCAGAAATCTTAGACTTAATTACTGAATATCCTAGCACCTTTAGAATTAACTGAAGTTGTTTTGAAATTTTCTTAAGCTATACTATTATGTTTAGAGAACTGAAATATGGAGTTCTACAAGTTAAATTCTTTACAATAAGTCATATTTTTAATAGTATAAGGAGTTACCTTGAGGACAAGTAACATGTAAGTTTGGGGGATTTTGATACACTAAAAATATATGCATTTTTAGACCCATATTTTATACCGGACAAGTAACATGTAAGTTTGGGGGATTTTGATACACCAAAAATATATGCATTTTTAGACCGATATTTTATACTTATTTTTGGTGATATTGTACCTTAATGAAAGTTATTTTGATATTTTCTTGTAGATGGTTGATTTTTAGGACTTAAAGCAAAAAGGAAGCAAAAAGGATGGAATTTGGAGTCAAAATGACGTTTTTGAAGAAGTATTCAACGCCGACCACGCAGAATAATAGAACAGGTGAAATTTTTACTCAGCGTCGACGACGCCAAATTAGCGTCGACGGCGCCAAAGGCAGTTCAGCCCCCATTTCTAGAAGGTTTGATATATTTGGACAATTTTTAAAGAGTTTTTTGAGGCACCTCTTGGAGAACCGACCTTGGGCTTTATTTTGGGCCAAAATTCATCAGGAAATGGACTTCTTTTCACTCTAAAACGTTCCACCACGCTCCATTTTTGCCATTCTTCATAATCATTTTCATTTCACCACCATATTGGAGTCCATTAGTGATTTTTCTTTTATATTTTAGAGTTTGTGTGGTGAGATTTAGTGTGAAACTTTCTATAAGAGTGTTGGAGAAGGATAAAAGTGAGAGATATCTTCTTCCTGCATTTATAAGGTAAGGCTACAAGGGATTTGCTTTGAGAAAGAGTTTCAGATAAGTTTTTTTTCTTATTAGTGTTTTTTGAACTTTCTTTTATATATGAAATTTGTGTTTTGTTATGTCTTTCTCATGAAATCTGAGTAGTTCCCTCTATCTTTCTCCCTACTCTAAGTTATGGTGTAATGAAGAGATAATATGATGTGTCAATATTAAAATATAAAATAAATTATGATAATTTTTCAACTCTGAACTTAATTTATATTACAACTTGGCCAATTGAATTGTTAAAATATGTTGAGAAACATATGATCCGGGAAATGGAGTATGAGTTCTACAGCAAAGTGAGGATCACATTTGATTCATGGAAGAGAAATTTGTTCATGGAATTAAGTGCAAATAAATAGGGAAATATTTTTTGTTGGGTGTAGAATTGGAGAATCTTTAGGGTGACAAACTAAAAACCCCGATTTGGTCTTAGTGTTTAAAAGCTAAAGTGTNATATGTTGAGAAACATATGATCCGGGAAATGGAGTATGAGTTCTACAGCAAAGTGAGGATCACATTTGATTCATGGAAGAGAAATTTGTTCATGGAATTAAGTGCAAATAAATAGGGAAATATTTTTTGTTGGGTGTAGAATTGGAGAATCTTTAGGGTGACAAACTAAAAACCCCGATTTGGTCTTAGTGTTTAAAAGCTAAAGTGTGAGTTAGCCTTCAGGTGAAGGGAAGTGGGAGCTCTGGAGTGGGAGCCTGTATCCTCCTAGCCTAGCCACGGATTTAGAGACTAAACCTAGGATTAGCCAATGATTTTCTATGCATTGTATATGGGTAGAGAATTATAATTTCTCCTATTTGGCACAATACATATTATAAACATTTATCTAATCTCATTTCACCAGAATCTCATTGTATTGAGAATGATGTTTTTTTCACATAAGAAATCGTCATTACATAAACATAGTTAGTAGATTAGTATTTACTTTCTTAAATTTTACATTTCTATTTTGCTAATAATTATTTACTTTAGTTTTGATAACATCTCAACATTCAAAATTAGTGACAGTGATTTCATTTGATTTTCTGTAAATTTCCTTGTAAAACTTATCATTGTTAATTTACACCTTCCCTGTGGGATCGATATTTGGAGCTTAAATAGAAAGACCTTTATTACTTGATAATGATACATATACTTGCGTAGAATCCCATTATTAATTGTCTATAATTATATATATTTTAGACAACTTACTTTTCATACAAGGATCAAGTTTTTAGCGTTGTAGTGGTGTCAACTTCATAAATCCTTACATACAAAAAGATCAGAATCAGCCCTCTACATTTGTTGCAGAGGCTTTTACTTCTAGATCTGTATCATTTGAAGGTATTACGGACTAAATAATGATTCAATAGATGGATATAGTAAATATTTAAACTTGGTTGAGAGAGATAGGAGCAAGGAATGCATAAAATTATGAATATTAGTAGAGGAGAGTTCAACATGATATTGATTTTGAAAATTCCATGGTAAGAGACGTTAGGAGTGAACCTAATGTGGACTTTCTTGCATGTCCTAGTTTCACTTCCCATACTCCCATTCATGATGAAGAAGAAGAAGAAGAAGATGAAAAAGAAGAAGAAGAAGAAGAGGAAGTAGAAGAAGAAGAATGAGATGATGAAGAAGAAGGAGATGAAGATTGATGTTTTATGAGTCTTGTTTAGTTGTTTTGTTGTTTTTTGTTTTTTGTGTTTCTATTGGGATGTACTTTTATCTGAAATTTGTTGTATTTAAGGACTTTTTATGTTGTGCTGTGAGCTGAATCTGTAATAGTAATTGTAGACTTTCACTTTTTCTGCATTTTTAGTATTTTCAGTTTAGTTTGTCAGTTTAGTTTTTCAGTTTTTATATTTATATTTTTAATTCTAAGCAATTTCTTTAAAATATATTATGTTTTATTTAATGTTGTAAAGCCTGTATGTAGTTTTACAATAAGTACCTGCAGTATACCAGAGCCCAGTTTCATAGTCAGAAGTCCTCTATAGGTCAGTTTTTATTTTCATGCATTTGCTATTTTCTTTCACTTATTAAATTTATAT
Organism: Phalaenopsis hybrid cultivar; assembly: GCA_002079205.1. Classification (NCBI taxonomy): domain Eukaryota; kingdom Viridiplantae; phylum Streptophyta; class Magnoliopsida; order Asparagales; family Orchidaceae; genus Phalaenopsis; species Phalaenopsis hybrid cultivar. Next base: position 26,099 of record JXCR01148774.1, on the reverse strand, counting down.
TTAAAATATTTTTTAAATTCATTTAAAAACTTAAGTTTTGGGGAAAGAAAATTTTATTTTGAAAAGGTGCAAACTAAATTTTATTTGTCCTTAAGTAACTATATTTTTAAAAATTAATTTCACATGGATTGGGATATTAAGTTTAACTTTAAATGACCATACTTCTGTTTATAATTATTATGGTAAATTTAGGTAAAGAATTTTTAATAATTAAGGTCAATTCTAAAGTTGAAGATATTTGGTATGATTGGATATGACTATGTTTTTCTATTTAAAGTAAAGAAAATTGTATTTTTGAAGTGTTAAGAATTTTATAGTTTCATGTACGAAGAAAGGAATGAGACCTTATGAAAAATCATAAATTAATATGAATTTATAAAGTAAGGAAAGGTATAGAGTTTTGACTTTGAGAAGAAGATAGTGAAGTTCAAAATCATTCAAGGCAATCTAGATATAGTAATCCTCACTTGGAAAAAGAAACGAAAAGAAAGGATTGAAAAGATCCTAAAAGGAAAGAAAAAAAAGGAAGTAAAGAAAAAAAATAGAAAAATAAGTGAGGAGAAGCTTGAGGAGATGCCTAATAAAAATTGGCTTCACTTGAATCAACTTAAGGAAGGAACTTTATTATGAATGTTCTAAATAAAGCAAATAATTTACTTGGGAAGGATTGGAGAATTAGAGAGAGAAAGTCAAGAACTCAGAGATTTTCTTCAAGGGTTGTAGGAGGAGAGGGAAAGTAAGAGATTTCTTCTTCATTACATTTTTAATAGAGAATTGAGAGTTCTTGTAAAAAGGGAAAGTGCTTGAAGAGAAATTCAAGGGATTTTCTTAGGAAGGATTGTGAGATAAGTTGTGTATTTTTTTTTTTTATAAACTTGTTTTTATGTATGAAATCTGTGTTTTCTCGTTTCCTTCTCATGAATTCTGAGTAGTCTTATTTATCCTTCTCTCTACTCTAAGATATATTTTTGTGAAGAATTGATTTGATTTTATATGGTTTTAAATGTCAATAATTTGTGATTATTTGAACTCTGATCTTCATTTACTTTTTGATTAGGCCAATTGAATTGTTAAAATGTGTTGAGAAACATATGATCTGAAAGGGCAATGATTTATAAAACATGGTGAGAGTCACATTTGATTCAATGGGAGAGGATGTCATCCATGAGTTTCAGTGCAAATAAATAAGGAAATATACTTTGTTGGATGTAGAATTAGATATTTAAGGTAATAGATTAAAAGCCTCAAGTTGGTCCAATTGATTGAAAATAAATACGAGATTGTTATCCCTTTGGCGAGGGACTAAAGAGAGCTCTAGAGTGACAGTCAACATCCTCCCATCCTAACCACACAATTAGGGACCAAACTCTGAATTAGTTAATGTTCTTTATGCACTTGAAGGGGGTTAAATAATAGTATTATTACTATTTGGCACAAAAAAAATTTATATATATATATATATATATATATATATATTTGTAAAAGGAGCCAAAGACTCTTAAATCATTAAAACAGAAACAAAAGTTACAAAAGAGGAGAGTTGGGAAAAGGAACTTTCCATTTTAAAAACCTAATCTAATACAAGGAAGAGCCACAAGGTCTCCTTTCAGAAGTAAAACTAAAGGAGGCTTGGGGCTTTTACAAATCAAAGGATTGTCAGAGTGGAGGGCAAGTTTGGCAAGCCAATATGTTGGTATATTACCTTCTTTATATGTATAGGAGTAAATGATCCTTTGTCCCAAACACAGATGCTGTCAAACCAAAATTTTAGATGTCATGGAGCAGGTATTTGATATGCCTAAAATATATAGTGTTTTTAGACACATTTTTATACCTATTTTTAAGATATTGTGCTTTAATGGAAGGTATTTTTGTGTTTTTCTTTTAGGTAAGGTAAAAAGGTGAAAAATGCTTAAAGGAGTGAAAAAGGATCAAATTTGGAGCAAATAGGTGAAAAATGTGCAAAAGTGTTTTGGCGCCTAAGCACCAGATCTTGCGCCTAAGCGCCGGTTAAATAGAGAAGGCCTCGCCTAAGCGCCAGAGGCCCCACACTTAAGTGTCAGTGATAGTTATTGGATGAGTAAATTCAGTTTTTACAAATTTTAAAGAGGTTTTTGAGGCACTTATTGGCTTAATAGGTGGTGAAAACCACTATGGATGAAAATTATTGCAAAAGGATGCATCTCTTGGGGAAATACATCGAATAAAGAAACATTTTGAAAAGATACCAATGCACCTTTTGGAAAATTATAAAAGAAGGAAGATTGAGACTTTGAAAGGGGTCCTGAAAGTACTACAAAAGTTTTGAAAATTTTAAAATTGGGGAGTTAGTTGGAGAAATTTTGAGGCACCACATATTTATCTTTTTTATTTTAATTTTATATTGAGAGTGTTGTAAAATAGAGAAGATTCAAAGTGACTTCAAGAGTTTGGTGGAGGACTTGAGATAAGTTTTTATCTTTTGTTTTAGACTACTTTTGTTTTTAATTGAGACTTCTTGTTGGTTTGACAATGATTTTTACTTTTAAACTAAAATGTGGTTTTGTTTTCTCCATGAATTTTGAATAGTTTTCTTATCTTTCTTCTTAAAATAATAAGTGGTTTTATTTTCTCCATGGATTCTGAGTAGTTTTCTTTATCTTTCTTCTTAAAATGATAGGTATTTTCTCCATAGATTCTGAGTAGTTTTCTTTATCTTTCTTTTTAAAATGATAAGTAATTGTTTTCTCCATGGATTCTGAGTAGTTTTCTTTATCTTTCTTCTTAAAATGATAAGTAATTAGTTTCTCCATGGATTCTGAGTAGTTTTCTTTATCTTTCTTCTTAAAATGATAAGTAATAAAGTTGTTTTGTTTTCTCCATGGACTTTGAGTAGTTTTCTTTATCTTTCTTCTTAAAATGATAAGTAATTAAGTTTTGTGGAAGTTGTGGAGAGTATTGATCTTTAATGTTGGAAGTAGTTATGATGATTTAAATCCATGCACTTCATTTACTTCTTGATTTGGCTAATCCCTTTATCTTTCTTCTTAAAATGATAAGTAATTAAGTTTTGGAAGGAAGTTGTGGAGAGTATTGATCTTTAATGTTGGAAGTAAGTTGTGATGATTTAAATCCATGTACTTCATTTACTTCTTGATTTGGCCAATCCAGATGTTGAAATTTGTTGAACATGTAAGAACCGGTCTGGTATTATCTCAATCAACAATTGAAAAGAATAGCATGAGGTTGTATGAATGAGAATGTAGTTCATATGATTGAGTGCAAATAAATAGGACAATATTTATTGAAGGGTGTATAGTTAGAGGACTTTAAAGTGACAGGTTAAAGCCCCCAACTTGGTTTATTATTTTAGGTTCTGATATGAGATATTAGCCCCTAGGTGGAGGGAATCGAGGGAACTCTCGAGTGAGAGCTAGTATCTTCCCTACCTAGCCGATCTTCAGACTTATTCAAACATTAAATTAGCCAATGTTCTTCATAGCATCTCTAGTAAGGGTAAAAAATATTATTGCTCCTATTTGACATAACACAATATGCATACTTTCACAACAAAATTCCTATACTTATTACTGATTCATGATAAGGAGAAATATATTTTCATATTTAGTGTTTATCTTTTAGAAAAACTCAAGTTTTCTTTTTATGTTTGTTCTATTTTTGTCAAAATACTAAAATTACCAAAAATATTTAAACTTTCTTTACTGCAAAAATGTCTTTAGTTTAAATAATTATCTTTTTAAAAATAAAAAGTTTTCCAAGAAGTACATATTGCATATCTTCCCAGTGGGTTCGATATTCAAGTATTAATCAAAAAGTCCTATATTATTTGATAATAATATGTACACTTACGTAGTATCCTAATATTTATATAAATTAAAAGTTAAATTCTTATTTTTATTCAAGATCAAGTTTTTGGTTTTTTTTGCAAAATAAGCAAAATATAAGAGAAAAACGTAATCTCAATTATTTTTATATTATTGCATATAAGCAGTTTCGGGATCAGTATCCTCCCCTCAAGAATGCTGATTAAAATCTGGGAATCAGATTCAACAATTAAGAATTTAAGTCACACTTTTGTTCCATGAAGATTGCCTAAATGATTGCTTGATTTTTAACATCCAAAGGGTCCTCAGCCTAGCTTTGAGAATGGAAATAAAGCAAATAGTCACCCTTTTCATTTATGAACACCCCTCTTACCCCAGCATTTGGAGCGAAAAAACTACCATTAGTATTAAATTTTACCCACCCCTTTAGAGTGAAATTCCACTAAATTAGTTCATAATAGATTTTTTTAGGATTACTGGTGGTAGAGTAGCAAGGAATATCTGGTAGTTTCCTGTGACAATAAAGTTTCTGCAGATAGCTGTAACAGTTGGTAGCAATGACAACAGCTTCCATTTTGACTTCATCATACTTAATCTTGTTTCTAGCCATCCTGACAAACCAAGCTATAATACAAGGTAAAGGGAGTAAAGATTGGGCCTGCCAATCCTTCCAGATCAGAGAAAAGTCATGCCATGAAAGCATGACAGTGTTCAACTTTAGTTTTGGTATCAGTAGGCTCCAAACTTGCTGAAAAATAGTACAATTAAAAAATAGATGCTGAAAAGGTTTCCTCCTACGATCTACATAAAGTTCACTTGGATGGGCCCCTCAATCCTTTTAATTTAAATATATCGTCAGTGGGAATTAAACCATGGAATAATCTCCATGAGACAAAAGACATTGAGGAAGACAAAAATTTGTTCCAAGCAATTTTACCCCAAAGGACCTCGTGCTGAGGGAAACAATATCTAAATATAGCTGGAGACTAGGTCTTAGAAATATTCCTTTTCACAATTAGTTTATCTTTATTAGAATTGTCAAAAGGGATTTTCAAAACTTTGTGGATTAGGCTAGTTTCAGAGATGTTTTGTAGAGCTTGTTGGTTCCAATTGCCATCAGTCCATAAATTTGCCACCTGAGTAGAGAAATCAAAAGAATAAGGAGATTGAGGGGTGATGTTACCTTCCCCAGTCCAATTTTCCAGCCAAAGATTAATTATGCCTTCCCCCACCTCCCAAATAAAGAGATTTTCAGTCTTGGTCCTCATTATCAACATATTTTTCCAGGTCCTTGAGTCTCCCAATTTCTCAGAAACAAGGGTGGGATGCATGTCCTAGTAGTATTTGCCTTTCATTAATTTAGCCCAAAGAGTGGTCTGTGCTCTAAACATGATCCAAAGCTTACAAAAATTAATTTGTGTAATCTATTGAAAGCTTTTAAGACCCAGTCCTCCAGCTTTAGTACTGCTACATATTTTCTGCCATTTGACCCAGTGCACTTGTTTTCTTTGGCCTGCCCAAAAGAAACTGTTAAATTTTCTTTCTAGAGTTGTCTGGATTGATTTCTTCATGATAGAAACCTAGGAAAGATTGGAAGCAAGAGTAGCCAAGAATGTGTTAAGAAGAGTGAATCTACTTCCATTAGAAATGAATGAATTAGACCAACAATTAAGTTTATCTTAAATTTTTAATGCAATATCATCAAATTGAACTTGTCTAGTTCTCCCTTTTAACAACAAAGTGCCCAAATATTTTAATGAGAGGGAACTAGTGCAGCAACCAGTCAGGTCAAATATCCAGTGCTTAGTCTCTTGCTTAACCCTTTTGCTAAAAACAATTTGACATTTCTGTGTATTGAAATGCATCACTGAGCAATCTTGAAACTTTTGCATACATTGAAAGATCAATTTAATTGCTAGCTAAATAGCTTTGGCAAAGACAATTACATAATCAGCAAAGGCTAAGTGGTTAACAACAATGTTTGATTTTTGACTATATTGATTAAAAAGTCTAGACAAGTAGTCAAAAGCAAGAATAAAAATAGTGGGAGATAAGGGGTCACCTTGCTTAATGCCTCTAGATGCATTGAAAAAACCATGTTAGACTTTTTAAAATAGAGTGATAATTGTTAGATAACCATCTGTTAATTAAAGAAATGAATGGAGTAGAGAAACCTCTAGAAGATAAAACCTCCTAAATGAAGCCCCGATGAATGGTATCATAAGCCTTTTTGATATCTAGTTTGAAAATGAGGTTCCCTCCTCTGCACTTTTTATCCAAATACAGAACTAGTTCTTGAGCCAATAGAACATTTTCCACAATTCTTCTCCCTTTAATAAATGCTTATTGGTTATAAAAAATGAGTAGGGATAAGTGAAGTTGGAGTCTATTGAAGATCACTTTATCGAATGATCTTTGACAAAACATTAGTAAGGCCGATAGGCCTAGAGTGGTCCCAATATAGTTTAGAAGTATTTTTAGGGATTAAAATTATAGTAGAGCATTTGAAGTAATTGGAGGGATCCATTCCTCTAAAGAAACTTTGCACAGCTTCCACAATATCACCATTGATAATCTTCCAAGACTTTTTGTAGAAGTGAGCAGAAAAACCATCTGGACCAGCAACTTTGGAGTTGTCAATGGAGGCAAGGGCTGACCATATTTCCTCCTCCCTAAGTATTGAAGCAAGATCAAGATCTCTTGTGTAGTCCTTGTCCAAACAGAAAAGTTTCTTTTGAATAGGAGACCTTAAAATAGGAGGTTGAGTAAAAAGGCTTTGGAAAAAATTAACTGCACTAGAAGCAATAGATTCAGTGAAATGAAGCCAATTCTTAGAGTAATCCTTGATCGTTTGAATGATATTGCATTTTCTCCTATAATTAACACAGGTCTGAAAATATTTAGAGTTTTTGTCCCCTTCACAAAATTTGGTCTTAGCTGCCTTTTGAGCATAGAAATCCTTCTGCATTGAGATAACATGCATTAAATTTTCATCAGCCACCAGTAACTCCTTTTCCATGGCAAGGTTGGATTCTAAACTTACCTCCAAATGATCAACAATTCTTTCAGCCTCAAGTAATTTCAAAGTAATATCTCCCACAACAGGCCAATTCAAATTTGGTATATGTTTACCCAGTTTTTTTTTGCAACAACCACAATTTAATTAAGGGATTTAGATGGTAGCGGTCCTTCCATACCAGTGACACTTGATTAAGAAAATCTTAGTGTGATGACCACATGTTGAGATATCTAAAACTTGATTTTTGCTTTATAGGAGAAGCTGAAATAGTGATAAGGAATGGACTGTGATCTGAGCCTGTCATACTAAGATGTTGAATAGAAGTATGCAAATACTCACTCAGGAAAAGGGAGTTAACAAGTATTATGTCCAATCTTTCCCACAAAGAGCCCCTTCTCCAAGTAAATCTTGGGCTAGTGAAACCCAGGTCAAGTAACCTTGTCAAGCTAATGTTATCATTGAAGCTATTAATATGATTAGTATCAGGAGGATTACCACCCAATTTTTTAGAGGGGGTAGAAATATAGTTGAAATCCTCACACACCATCTAAACTGAGTTACAAGATCTTCTAATAGAATTAATAATGTCCCAAAGTTCCCTTCTAGCAATGGAAGAGCTCCCAGCATAAACAAAAGTGGCAAGACCCACCTGACAACCAATATTAAACTAAATATGGAGAAATTGTTGATGATCCCACAGTATATTACATAAGATCTCCTTTCTGCAAAGAACCCAAATTTTTTTATTTAAATTTAAGAAATTAATGAAACCATGAAACCTTTTTGGTATTTTCAGAGAGTTTTTGGAGATCATAGGCTCCAAGATTGCTAAAATCCAAAATTTATACATCATATTCAAAGCAAGTAAACTATTAAGGGATTTAAGATGAGCCAACCCCCTAACATTCTAGCAAAGTAGGCTCATCATCCAATGGAGATGGATTCCCCCTTCTTTTGGTTCTTGCTATAGCCTCTTTTTTATCTATATAAGATTTTCTGTCTCTGAGAGAGTAACCACCTTCCTGCATAATTTTTAGTTCCTGATTACCCTTTTCTTCCTTTTGGATTTCTAGAATTGCCATTCCTCTTCCATTTCTGAATGAAATTCCTCAACTAAGGTGTCATCCTCAGGATGATCCCTATGATCCACCACAGTGACGTCCTGCTGAACAAAAGTTGTTTGGAGAATAAGAGTGATGGGTTCATTATCTATTTTTTGCTTCAGCACTATCTATAACCAGCTCATCTTTAAATTTTTTGTTTATACATATTTTAAGATCTATACCTTAAAATTCAGAGTTTGAAAGAACAATTAAAAACATTCAAAAACTACAAAAAGAGATAGATAATTCTAGCAGAATGACTTGCAACTTAAGTAATTCTGGAAATGAAAACCATCAGAGACCTTTAAGAGATTATGCTAATCCTACTACAGATGAAATTCATTTGAGTATACAAAATCCTATTGCAGCTACCAATTCATTTGAGCTTAAACCTCCTATTACCCAAATGGTACAAAAAAATCAATTTGGAGGAACACTTGCTGAAGATCCTAACTCACACCTTACTAGTTTTGTAGAATTTTGTGCAGCATTTAAATATGATGGAGTGTGGAATGATGCCACAAGACTTATATTTTTTTTTCACAAAGGGATAAACCTAAGACATGGTTAAACTCATTCGCACCTAGATCTATCAGAACTTGGGGAGACTTATCATAAAAATTTTTATCTAAATATTTCCCACCTTCAAAAATTGCTATTCTTAAAAATGATAGTACATCTTTTTGTCAGTTTGAAGGGGAATCAACTTATGCAGCTTGAGAAATATTTAAAGATCTCCTTAGGAAGTGTCCACACCATGCATTCCCAGATTTGGTTAATAATTTAAACTTTTTATAATGGATTGGTTGAAAATTTTAGATCGATAATTGATGCTGCTACTGGTGGATCATTAATATCAAAACCATTTGATGAAGCATATTCATTAATTAAAGTGTTGGGAATTAATAGTTTTCAATGGCCCTCTAAAAGGGTAAAGCCAAAAAGAGTAGCTGGTATCATGATTCTGGTACAATATCTATATTGGCTGCCCAAATAATTGCTATATCAAAGAAGATAGATCAATATGAAATGAATTATTCTCAGGCACCACTTATGCTTGAGGAAAACTCATTTGGATAAATGATAGAATATCAATCTTTTTATTAGACTTTAAATGCAATAAATAATCATTCTAACAATCCTTATGCCAATTATTATAATCCTTGTTTGAAAAATCTTCAAATTTCAGTTGAAGTAATAATAATTCAAATGCTACAAATCCGTAATAGGGAAACAATGTTGAAAACCCATTGGGATAGTCTAACAATTAAATAAATCCAACTTATAAACCTTATTATCCTCTAAGTTTTAATATAAATTTGTAAAGTAAAGAGAATAAATTGTCAATGGAAGAATTAATATTACAAATGAGAAGCCAATTACAAAGTCAAGGAGTTGCTTTTAGAAACATGGAAAATCAATTGGGATGTATTGCTACTGAACCTAACAATAAACCTCCAGGAATGTAGCCTAGTATTGTTGAAGTAAATCATAAATATCAGAACAAAGAGCAAATTAAGGCTATTCAACTAAGAAGTGGAAAATAATTGGAACCCAAAGTTCAAAAAGAAGTGGAAGTTGAAGTTGAAAAAGATGAGGTGAAAAATAAAAAATCTAGTGAAGATTTTTTTTGAGTTTGAATGTCCTATCAGATTAATGAAAATCACTGTAGAAAGACAACCACCCCCATTTCCTCAAAAATTGAAGTAGAGAATTAAAGATAACCAATTTTCAAAATTCTTGGAAATATTGAAGAAATTAACAATAAACATTTCATTTGTTGAAGCTTTGGAACAAATGCCAAGCTATGTAAAGTTCATGAATGATATACTTAATAAGAAAAGGAAGTTTGTATGTAATGAAAATGTTGCACTCAGTTAGGAGTTCAGCGCTATAATTCAGAAAAAGCTTCCTGAAAAGCTTAAAGATCCTGATAGTTTTACTATCCCTTGTGCTATTAGCAAAATTTTTTTTAGAAAAGCTTTATGTTATTTATGAGCCAGCATTAATATTATTCCTCTATCAACTTTTCAGAAAGTTGGGATCAGGAGACATTTCACCTATAATTATAACTTATCAATTAGTGATCGTTCAATTACCTATCTTAAAGGAGTTATAGAAGATGTTTTGGTAAATGTTGATAAATTTATCTCTTGCAGACTTAATTTATTAGATATGGAGGAGGATAAGGAAATTCCTATTATTTTCGGAAGACCATTCCTTGACAGTGGAAGAGTATTGATAGATGTGCAGAAAGAAGAACTAACTATGAGACTTAGTGATCAAGAGGTTACATTTAATATAGTAAAATTAATGTGATAAGCTGTAAAAGAGCAAGAAATTAAATGCTTCAACATGAATACTAATAAATATTTAAGCCATAAATATTTTATGAAGGCATTTGAAAAGAAATTTGAGAAAGAATATTTGGAAGATGAGGATAAAATTCAAGATGAATCTATGGAAGTGGGTAATGAAGACTTGGATTATGTTCAGGAACATTTTGAACTATTAGATCTTACAGATAATAATAATAATTTGATTTCATCTATTGAGAAACACCCTAAACTAGAAATGAAAATGCTTCCTACACATTTTAAGTATGCATTTTAAATAGATTTATCCACATTACATGTTATTTTATCCTAAGAATTAACTGATACGCAAGAATAAAAGTTGTTGAAAACTGTAAGAAGATATAAGAAAGTCTTTGGATGGACATTAGCTTATATTAAAGGAATCAATCCTTTAATTTGTATGCATAAAATTTTATTGGAAGATCATGATGACCTAAGAGCTAATCCCCAAAGCAGATTGAACCCTATGATGAAAGAGTTGTCAAGAAAGAGATATTGATTTGGTTTGATGATAGAATAATATATTTTATTTCAGACAATGCTTAGGTGAGTCCAATTCACTGTATTCCAAAGAAAGAAAGTGTGACTGTAGTGAAAAATGAGAATAATGAATTAATAACAATAAGACAAGTCACTGGATGGCGAATCTTTATAGATTATAGAAAATTAAATTAGTCCACCAAGAAGGATCACTTTCCTTTACCATTTTTGAAACAGATGTTGAATAGACTAGTTGGGCATAGATACTTTTATTTTCTAGATGAATATAACGGTTATCATCAAATACCTATTGCTCTAGAGGATCAAGAGAAAACCATGTAGTCCTTATCGAACTTCTGCTTTTTGGTGAAATCCCTTTGGATTATGTAACATAGCTGCAACATTTCAAAGATGTATGATGTCAATTTTTTGTGATTTAATTGAAAAAAGGACAATCTTTATGGACAATTTTTCTATTTTTGGAACATCATTTCAAATATGTCTAAATCCTTTAGAGAAAGTTCTAGAATGATTTGAAAAGATGAATCTCGTATTCAACTGGGAAAAATGTTAATTTATGATTGTAGGAGGAATTGTACTTGAGCATAAAATTTTAAAAATTGTCTTGTAAGTGGATCCTACAAAAATACAGGTTATATCTGACCTACCTCCACCTACAACTATAAGAGGACCTAGGAGTTTTTTAAGACATGCTAGACTTTACAGATAATATATTAAAGATTTTTCAAAAATTATAAAATCTTTATGCCAACTTCTGGATAAAAAATACAAAATTTGATTTTAATCAAGAGTGCCTTAAAGCCTTTGAAACACTAAAAGAAAAATTGATCACTTCTCCTATAATTGTTTTACCTAATTGGGAGAAACTTTTTGAACTAATGTGTAATGCCAGTGATTATGCAATTGGAGTTGTTTTAGGGCAGAGATGTGACAAATTTTATAAAGTAATATACTATGCTAGTAAAACTCTCAATAATGCTCAAATTAATTACATCACTACTGAAAGAGAGTTATTAGAAATTGTTTATGTTTTTGATAATTTAAGGTCATATCTAATTGCAGGTAAATGTGTTGTGCATATGAACCACTTAGCTATTAAATATCTAATGCAAAAGAAGGATGCCAATCCAATATTAATTATATGGGTACATCGGATGCAAGAATTTGATTTTGTGGTAGTCAATAAAAAAGGGATTGATAACCAAGTTACTGATCATCTATCTAGGCTGGAACAAGAAGAAAAGCTTGATTTAGAAAAAGAAAATAATGAAATTTTTCCTGATGAACAACTTTATGTTAATTAAAGGATGAGAAATACTGTGGTATGTTGATATTGTAAATTATATTGTTAGTGGTATTTTACCGTATGGACTGACAAAAGAATAAGAAAAGAAATTCATTCACGATGCAAAATCTTACTTTTGGGATGTCCCATATTTATACAAACAATGCAAAGATTTGGTTTTGAGAAGATGTGTGTCTTATAAAGAAATTCAATAAATTATATAAAAATATATTGATTCTGAATTTGGAGGTCATTTTGGGAATGATAGAACTAATCATAAAATTTTACAATCAAGATTTTATTTTCCTACTCTATTTAGAGATGTTAATTTATATATAAAACCATGTGATCAATTTTAGAGAGTAGGTAATATTTTAAAAAGAAATGAAATGCGTCTTATGCATGGGGATTGAATTTTATGGGACCATTTGGAAATGTGTATATATTGATTGCAGTGAATTATGTGCCAAAATGGATTGAAGCAATCACCTTACCTCAATGTGATGCTCAAAGTGTTTCAAAATTTTTAATCAAAAATATTTTTACAAGATATGGAATGTCGAGAATAATCATAATCGATGGAGGATATCATTTTAGGAATGCAAGTTCTGCTAAGTTGGTGGAAAAATATAATATTATGCATAGGATTGTGACTGTTTATCATCCCCGGACTAATGAATTAGCAGAAGCATCTAATCATGAAAGTAAAAGAATTTTGGAAAAAATTGTGAATTCTAATAAAATGGAATGGTCTACTAGATTAAATACTGTGATATGGGCATACATGACAGCTTACAAGACATCTATAGGAATGTCCCCGTATAGATTTATTTTTTGGAAGACTTGTCACATACCAATAAAATTGGAGCATAAAGCCTATTGGGTTATTAAGGAGTTAAATTTTAATTTAAAAGGTGCTGGTGAGAGAAGATTATTGCATTTGAATGAGCTTGAATAAATTAGAAATGAATCTTATGATAAGGCTAGTATATATGAGGAGAAAATGAAAAAATGACATGATTATAAGATAATAAAAAGGAAGTTGAGCCTAGACAGGATGTTTTATTATACAATACAAGATTGAAATTATTTCCTGAAAAACTAAAGTCTAGGTGGGCAGGGTCATTCACAGTTGTAAGAGTTTATCTTTATGAAACTGTTAACCATGAAGATCCTAAGTCTGGAAAGATATTTAAAGTGAACGGGCATAGATTGAAACTATATTTTGATGGTTAAAGAACAGCTTTAAAGAAATTTTAATGTTGGGTCACCTAGAGTAAAGACTGTGAATGTCGGGCTAACGACATTAAACCAAGCACTTTGTGGGAGACAACCCATAATTATTGTTGTTTTATTTCCTTGACTGTTTTTGTTTGGAGTGTAATTATATTCTTAGTTTTATGGATTTGTCAGCGCAATTTTTGGTTGGAGGAGTTGCACGTAAGAAGCTGTCGGTCACNTTTAATTTTAGAAAAATATGAAATCAAACTAACCCCATATTTTTCATAGTTTAAATGAAAGAGCGTTGTACCTCAAATCATGTATCTATTCCAAAGGATAAACACAAGACTTGAGATGAGACTTGATAAAAAAAACTAAGGAATATATGATGTCCGTTCAGTCTGCAAAACCTTTGTATTTGCCGCCAATTTCCCCTAGTTAATATAAAGAATTAAATAGGGTTTATATTAAGCTAGGTTCGGGCATGCTTCCTAGAAGGCCAAGCCCCTATAGTTAATTAGATCTTAAATGACCAAAGTCACCTAAGAAGACTCTTGATAAAAATTAGGAAATATTATATTCAAGGAGTTTCAAAGGGTAGGACTTTTCAAAGAGATCAGATGAAAAGGTGTGAAAAGGAATTAGTTCAAATTTGGAACATTTTTTCTTAGAATCCAAAGGAAGAAGAACTAGGGGATTTCATGGATCCAGAGGAGAACCTCGGTGACTTCTTCATTTTATTGTAGAATCCAAAGGAAGAAGAACTAGGGGATGTCATGGATCCAGAGGAGAACTCCGGTGACTTCTCGAGAAAGGAAGAGGAACTAGGGGTTGTCATGGATCCAGAGGAGAACCTCGGTGACTTCCCAAGCTATTTCCAAAGGAAGAAGAACTAAGGGTTGTCATGGATCCAGAGGAGAACCTCGGTGACTTCCCAAGCTATCAAATGACTAGGGGATGGCATGGATCCAGAGGAGAACTCCGGTGACTTCCCAAGCTATCCTAATGTTTGTCTTCAGTTTTGAGGAGAAATATTTAGGTGTTTCATCCTGTCAATTTTATTAGTTAGGGCTTATATTCGTGTGAAACGATAACACAAAGAGCCTAGAAGATGTAAGGATTTAGGTTGTGAGAAACGACAACCTCGGATTCTTAAGATGAGTTAGGGCTTATATTGCATAGTAGAGCTATGCAAATGCCTACAGATAAGATGAGGATTTATGTTGCATAAGCAATTAACCTCAAAGTCCTATGGCTTTGTTGTTTAAGTCTAAGGAAGGAAAATTGGTTTAGCTAGGGAAGACAGGTTTTACTATTAAAGATGGTCGTGTTGCCTGGCATGATAGCTCCAAGCTCCTTGTTGTGATGAGATAGAGTTTTCTAGTGTGTCAAGCTATAATGTCAAATCAGGTGGCTCTATGGTTAAAGTTCTTTAAATTTTTTGGGGACATGTTAAAATTGATTAGAGAGACACCGGTTAGGATCCTACGGTTCCCTCGTTCAGACATCACTATTTTCTATTGGATTCACTTAGTCCAAATGAATTTACTAAACTTAAATTAATGAGTTTCATAATTTCATTTAGACCATGGGAAGCCTCGTTAGCAACCGTGGGTTAACTCCTCTGAGGAATTCCCGATCATCTGATAGAGACATCTTAATTTATTTGCAATTGTAGTTTTGTTTGATGTTTGTGATTAAATTTTGACCTGTGTTATATTTTGAATGTTGTGGGGGTGAATTTTATCTTGGTTGATTTTAGTTTTAGTTTTGGTTTTGGTTTTGTGGCTAGCCTGATAGTTTTAGTTTTCATACAGGGTGGCATCATTTTTTAGCATGCAAATTTACAGGTATAAAAGTACAAGAAAGATAATGATAAAAATGTAAAAGCGTGCATGGTGAGTCTTCTCGTTCCACCACCTAAAACTCAAAAGGCATGTTAACATAGTTTATATGAAACGAGGAAGTAAAATTTTGACGACCTATCTAACCCTAGGTCACATCTCGATGGATCCTTAGGAGTTTAATTAAGGATGATGTTAAGTATAGTAGATCTCCGAGGTATCCAACAGATCTAGTGAAAGAAGCAGGTCTGTGATACTCTCTCGCTTCCTGGTGGAAAGTCTTGAGTTATTTTAAACTTATTATGTTGCTTAATAATTCATCTTATAAACACACTAATGCTCAATGAACATTGATGTATCAATTATCCCTATGAGTAAGGTAATTATCATCTGTAATTTAATTTTAAAAATTATGTGGGTGAAGACCCTTAAAGAGGCAAGTTAGTGTTATTAGAACAATTAACCAAATTTTGGTCCTAGTTGGGCTTGTAGTGTTTGGAAGATGTTCTAATTTTTAATGATATTTTCTTTTTTAATCGTGATTTAAATGAAACTTGATTTAGCTTAAGTCGTTACTAAGCCCTTAAGACCTATGTGAGTGTTTAAAAGTTTTGAAAAGGTTAAGCTTTAGGTGGTCATGATTCATGATTTAAATTTCTTTGAAAATCAAAATAGGGGTATTAAATTGATTAATTATTAACTTCAAAAGTCATACCCCTAAGTGAAAATCAAAATAGGGGTATTAAATTGATTAATTATTGGCTTCAAAAGTCATACCCCTAAGTCGAAAATCAAGATAGGGGTATTAAATTGATTAATTATTGACTTCAAAAGTTATACCCCTAAGTCGAAAATCAAAATAAGGGGTATTAAATTGATTAATTATTGACTTCAAAAGATACCCCTAAGTCCTAATCAAGATAGGGGTATTAAATTGATTAATTATTGGCTTCCAAAGTCATACCCCTAAGTCCAAGATAGTTTTGAAAAAGGTTAAGCCTTAGGTGGTCTTGATTCATGATTTGGATTAATCTAGGTGAGTGTCTTAATTAGTTTTGAAAATGGTTAAGCTTTAAGTGATCATGATTCATGACTTGGATTTTTTGAAAATCAAAATAGGGGTATTAAATTGATTAATTATTAACTTCAAAAGTCATACCCCTAAGTGAAAATCAAAATAGGGGTATTAAATTGATTAATTATTGGCTTCAAAAGTCATACCCCTAAGTCGGAAAATCAAAATAGGGGTATTAAATTGATTAATTACTGACTTCAAAAGTCATACCCCTAAGTTCAGGGCATATTTTATTTTAATAAACTTCCAAATTTTAATAATTTAGAAATTTCTCAACTTATCTTTTCAATTAGGAAAGTGAGGTTGGTTTCTACCAATTAAATCCAAATAAGCTGATTAAGATTAGAGGTTGCACATTTTCCTCCTTTAATTAAGCCTAAATTTTAATTAAGGCTAAATTTCAAAAATTACACATTTTCCTGTAAGGCTCTAATACTTCATAATTCATCAAATTTAATTCAAATGACTTTGAAATCTTTATCCTACCTCAATCATGGGTCAATTACGACATCAAAGGAGAAAATGTGATTTTTTAAAATTTAATTTAATTTATTTAATTATTTTCATGAAAAAATAGGATTTTTCAGAGAAAATTCCTAACTTGACCAAGGTAAATGCTAATTCCTTGAAATTTTTACTAGAGGTAAACCTAGACCAGGGAAGCCTTCAAACCAAATTTCATGATTTTTTGAATTTTTTTTGAATTTTAAGAATTATTTTAATTCATGGGGTATTTATTAAATATTAAATATTTTAACTGGAGAAAATTATGTCTTATATTTTGAAAAATCCTCTTAAGGTCAAAGAACCCAGAAAAGAAAATTTTATATGTTTCTAAATTTTCTTTGATTTATTGGAATTATTTTTAGTCAAAACCATTTTTAGCTTTTAAAAATTATTTTTAATCTTTAAAATTTAGTATAATTTTTTTATAAAATTAGGAAAAATATTCTAATTATTCCTAAGTACTTAGAAAATAATTTAAAACATTTCTATGAATTTTATTATTTTTGTGATTTTTATGGATTTTTAATTATTTAAATATTTAAAGTAAACTAAAAATGAAGTTTTTTTTTAAAATACCATTTTATTTTTAGAAAAATATCTCTGATCACAAATAACTCAATAAACTAGTTTTTATAAATTTTTGAGTTATATTTTTATTTTTAAAAATCATTTAAGTGCCAAAAATGTTATTTATCTTGAAAAATCAACTTTAGTAACCAAATGAGCTCAAGATGCTTTGAAATTTTTATGGTGAGTTCTCTATATCCTAAAAAATAGTGGAGATCAAAAATTGAGTCATTTTTTTGTTTGTATTTTTAAAAATTAATTATCTTAGTGATTTAGGGGTTGTGAAGATTAGGTGTATTTTGAATGACTTGACTCATTAGAAATTTTCTTAAAGGCTCTCTAGTCATTATAAGCCTTCCAAAATTTTCTTGGATTTTTCTAGGTGACATGCTAATTTTCAGGATTATTTTAAGAAAATAATGCACATAAACTTGAAAAATATGATTCTCTGTCTAGAGATCTCTTTTGACTTTGAAAAAATCAAGGAATGTTCCTTAAGACAGAGGCAATAACATGATAAAATTTTAAGTCATAGTGTGATTAATACATGCATGGAGAATCAAAACATCCAAATTTAGTATTTAATTAATTAAAAATAAAATCTGCATAAAATGGACTCTAGATCATTTCCACATTGTTTTCCTTTGTTCACTGAGCAAGAGGGTATTTTTATTTTATTTTTTTTATTTCTCTACACCAAGATATGGATTTTTGAAGTTAGGGGTATTTAAATAAATAGGAAAAATCTCTATTTATCTATTTAAACAGCGTGGCACCATGTAGATCTTAGGCAGCTCTGAATTCCACATGGCGCGCTCCCATTTGACATCGCCATCCACATAAGTAGCCACGAGTCCCGCTATTCATGTAAGTAAGTGTTGTCTGGCTTCATCTCAACCGTTCATCCGATACACGAGCGATTGGACGACGCTTCGTCATCATCCCCGATAGCCTAGCCCGAGAACAATCCATCTTCTAACCTTAAGATATCTCTCATATCTTAACCAAATTGGATGAATTTTTTTTTAAAATGCTCGTCTAGACTAGACAAACACATCCATAAGGTGATCAAGCCATCAAATTAACTCTAAGCAAATGGAGAATCAAAAGAGGCTCGAGAAGAGGAGAGGTTTTATACCTTTGATCTGAGAAGTGAAGCTTCAATCAGAGAGTCTTGGCACGTTCGTTGTGATCCAAAGAGGCTAGGAATTGACTCTCTGGTCTTTGTGTAAGGCCTAAGTATGATTTCGACATGGTCGGATTTGGGTGTTGGTCTAGAGCTATGGTAGAGGCTCTATGAGAGAGGAATTTGATGGGGCTTAAGCTTCTTTGACTATTATGAAGGTGTGGGTGAAGTTAATTTGAGTTTGGTAGACTGTGGAGGTGTATTGGGCTCTATCCTAATTTTTAGCAAGATTTCAAGCTCAAAATTAAACTCCTACAGTGGAAATTAGTGAGGGAAAATAGTTGGAATGCACTGAGGGGGTCTTAGGGAAGCTCTGTGGTTAGTTTGGGGAGGTCTCTCTAAGATATTTTCAGCACCACCTCCCATGGCCATGGGAGGTGCTTTTTATAAAAATGGCTAAGGGGTGGTTGTTATGGCCAATTAGGGGGTGCATTGTGTTACTTAGGTGGAGGGCAGAGGAGCTCTACAA
This sequence comes from Phalaenopsis hybrid cultivar, assembly GCA_002079205.1. Taxonomy (NCBI): domain Eukaryota; kingdom Viridiplantae; phylum Streptophyta; class Magnoliopsida; order Asparagales; family Orchidaceae; genus Phalaenopsis; species Phalaenopsis hybrid cultivar. The sequence continues at coordinate 7,141 of JXCR01148774.1, read as the reverse complement.
TTTAATTTGGCTAAGCTGGTCTCTAGGTTTGATTTAGGTGAAGTTTCATGGGGGTGGCTCTTAGTTTCGAGCTTCTCCGGTGACTAGGCCAGCTAATCATGTCTGGGGGAGGTGGCTAGGTCCTCAGAGCATCCCGGGGAATCTGTCAAAGAAATTTAATGCAATGGGGGTTTGGTTTTGGTAAGGGTATCTTAAGCATGTGTATTTCTAGAAATAAGATCACTTAATTTGGGGGAATTTTAGTCCATGGCTCATCTAGCTTGGTTTAGATGGCTTTTGGCTCAGTCTTAGGGTTTAACTCTGGCTGAGGTGGAGTTAATTTGATGACTTTGGGGTAGTTAGGCCATCTTTAATGCATGGGTTCAATGTGGGCTCAAGTGATGAAAGCTTGGGTTTAGGCTAGGTTATCCATGTAAATTGACCCAATTGATTGATCAACATTGTGTAGATGATTGTTATGAAATGTTTGGTGAAGGGTTGAAGTGATTTTAAGTTCAATTGGTAGGTCAATTTGAGGGATTTTTTAAATTTGGTTAATTTGGGCATGTTAGGTTAGACATGGGTCTAGGTTTAGCTAGCCTTAGGCTAAGTCCAAATCGAATGGTTCACATGATCAAGGGAGATGTTGTGAAGATTTTTTATGAAGGCCTAGAGTGAAAATTTTGGGGTTAAGACCATCAATTTGGTGAGATTTTGAGACATGGTCAATTTGGAGTAAATTTGGGGCTTTTTGGACTTAGGTTGAAATCAAATTAAAGTGAGGCCTCACCAAGGAAAATTGAAGGTCAATTTTGATGTATGGGGATGTTACACATGTTATTTAGCACAAATTGTGGAAAATGGAGTAGGCCATGGGTTCAATTTGGTGGAATCAAGTCATAGGGCAAAAATTGGGTTTTTGGTTTAGCTCAAAATTAGGTTCAAATCATGGACCAATTAAGCTTATATTTGGTCAATATTGATCATATCAAAGGTTAATTTGAGTTTAGAATTGAAATTAGGGGAAATTGAGACCAATTGGATAGGCATTTGATACTTTGGGGAAAATATGGGCCTTTAAAGAGCAATTTGAGGGTTTTGATCAAAGATGATCAAATTGGCAAAATTAGATCATGTGATAGTTGAGAAAAATGAAATTGAGAATATTTGGGGGGTTTGGAAATTTTTTGGATTTTTTGGAATTTTTTGAATTTTTGGGTAAGGAGGGGTATTTTGGTAATTTGGCCAATTTTCGTGATTTTGGGTAGTTTGGGTGATTTGGTAGAGTTGGAGTGCCAACCACCATCAATAAGCCTTGAACCACTGGAAATCCCATTTTGGGTCCTCTATGTAGTGGTCTTAGCTAAACCCTAGGCTAGGGCTAATTGGTTTTGTGGACCACCTACATGAGTCTCCTAAAAGTATCAAGGGACCCAAGTCTGGAAATTTTGGGTTTATGGTAGTGAGTGATTGTGAGTGCAAGTATGAGTCTAAAGCCCTAGACAAACACCCAGGGTCAACCCTAAGGTACAGTAGTCCTGAGGGTAACTCATCTTGAATTCCCCCATAGTGACCCCACCTACTAAGTACTAGAGGTTAGGAGGACCAATATGTGGAACTTCAAGTTGAGTAGAGAAGAGTTTGAATTTCTAATGGTGAGGGTTCCTTGTATAGCTTTCTAAGAATAGTCAGCAGGAAAGTCTTATGGATAGACATTAGGCTACTAAATAGGAAAAACTAAACCTCCACCAAAAGTGAGGTCAACAAGATTCTGTGTATTTGAGAAAACTATAACTAAGAAAATATTTTAAAACATCTTTATTTACCCAAATTTATGGAAGAATTGATAATTTATTGGGTTGAAAACGAAATGACAAAAATTTTGGAACTGACACCTAAAGTGTCAGTTTTTAAAGAGCTAGCGCTTGAAGCATTAGAATCGGTGCCTGAGGCGCCGCGATGATGAAAATGACTTAAAACATTTCAAGAGGTGCTTTTTGCGATTTTTCCTTCTTATAACTCCCAAAAACTAATTCCTAAACATATTTTACAGGTGAAAAAGAGGAAAGAGTCACTACTTTTCAAATTTAATGGCTTCCCACTCTAAAAATACCACGAGATTTGGAATTTTCAACTACAAGAAGTTTATCAACTTCGATGCGTAGAAGTTACTCGATTGAGTTCTTGTAAAGAATAGGCTAATCAAGAAAAGGATATTTGTGAATCGAGGATTCAACACACCAAATGCTCAAGTGGAAGAGCTAATTACGCAGAGACGTTAGGAAGTGCTTTGTTATACCACTACCACTTTAATTGTCCCTGTGGTGAAAGAGTTTTATCCAAATCTTCATAGAATCAACCAAGGTATTGTCTAGGTGCAAGGCAGGTGTGTAAATTTCACTCTTTTAAGAATAAATGATATGTTTATGATTGAAAGTGTCCCTATTTGCTACTATACAAATTTTACCCCTACCAGAGAGAATATGAACAAACTCTACCGATTTCTTACTGATGAAGATACAAATTGGGAGGCCAGAGATGATGGAAATGTAAGTTTTTCTTCATCATTGTTGAATCCTACATCTAAGGCACAACATTTCTTTATCACATAGAAATTACTCCCTACTTTGAAAATCAATAATGTGATGAAGGAGAGTGTTATTTTGATATATTGTATTCAAATTGGAGAACCTATTGATATAGGTGCAATAATTATGAAATCGGTTTTGCCTTTGATCTTCAATGGATCAACCACTAGACTAAGCCATCCATCTACTATTTTCCTACTATGCAGTCAATTGCAAGTACCTGATGAAAGTTGAGAGAAAATGCTTCTTTCTTGGAAGCCTATGGAGCCAGAAGTTATTGCAACTGCATAGGAATGGGGGATGAGAATGATATGAATATACTGATGGATAAATCATCCCAGAATTCATTACTTATTTAGCCTTAATTCATTTTGAATACACTTTTGAAGAGGATCAAGAAGATAGAGAAAGTGGTACAAAACCTTATGCATGTAATTGGGAATATTTCTGAAATGCTTGATCATCTGAATTGGAGGATGAAGGAACAATTTGAACATATTGGACGTATTCCTCAATAAAAAAGTTTTGATTGAGGAAGATTCTACAGATGAATTTCCTTACCAAACTTTATACAACATGTATGTGCACTACAAATCAATGGGAGATATTCAGGAGGACGAGAGCGAAGAAGACTTTTTAACTAACTTTATGCATGGAATGCATATTTAATATTGCTTAATTATGTTTTGGTTTTATGTTGGATTGCATTTACTTTCATCGTTGAACTTTATTTGTATTTGTTGTTTAGTATTTTAATTCTTAGATTTCAGTGTTAGGTTGTTTGGTTTGCTTTAGACACTGAATAGATTTTTTTGGCTTGAAAAATGTTAGTTTTTAATAGCGCAAATTTTATAAATAAATGTGAGCTTTATGTTGTTTGTGAGTGTTTTGTGTTAAAAAATTGTTCAATTATGAATATAAGTATTTATTTGAGTTAATTATTAGTTGACGTAAAGCAGGACGCATCAGATTTCTGCAAAAAAAAAAATTAAAATCTCAAAAATTTTGGCATTGGCTCCTGAGGCTCCAAATTCCCAAAATTTCCCAAATAGGTTAAAAACTGTGAGATCTCCTAATGATACTCCATTTTTACTACTTGAGTCATCTCTAGCTCTAAACCACGACTTAGGGCTTCACATTGTGTGGATTTGAGAAGATTTCAAGGGCCAAACATCTTAGATTTCACCTTCTATTGGTAAGAGCTTCACAATGACCAAGAAATTTTTTATTTTCAACATGGATTTATCCTGCATTATGGAAAATCTGAAATTTGGGGATTTTTTGAAAAAGCTTGAAGAAAACCCATGGTGAAAAGTTTCTTACCAAATAATCTTACTTGCGAAGTTAGATTTGGGATTTTTTAATTTATTTGGATTTTCATAGAAATTCAAATGGCTCTACAAGTAAAAAGAGGAAAGCCTACGGGAGATTTTGAAGCAAGAAAATTCATCAATTATAAGGCCCATCATAGCTACAATACTCAAATGGGCTCAAGAAAACAAATCTTGTAACAAGCATATGCTAACCCGGGTGGTGAGATCGAGAGGTTGATTGTCGCCAGAAATTGGAAGAAATTCTGCTACTTCAATATAGTTGCAATAGTCCCAATGATACGTGAGTTTTATGTCAACTTGCAATTTAGTTCAGAGGATCACATCTTCTTGAGAGGTAAGCAAGTTGAGTTTTCAATATAAACGATGAATGCAGTTTATGGATTGATGAATGTATTCCATTGCGAATACGCTGCATTTGTGATGCCTTTCTGATGGATGGAAGGGGAGAATGGAAAATAAAGAACAATAAGAAAGTTAATTTCTCCACTTCAATGATCACTTTTCACTCAAAAGTATGGAATTACTTCATTTCTGCTAAATTGCTTCCAATAAATCATCTAAGTGAAGTGACTAAGGAAAGAGCTGTGCTAAACTTCTACATCCAGAAAATGAAAATAGTTGATGTTGGTGCTCTTATAGTGCATCATGTTCAGAATATAGCTAGGAGTACTATAGGTAGTGGTTTGGGATACCCTGCCTTGATTTTCACTTTATGTGAAAAATCAGGAGTAGAGTTTCATAGAAATGAGGAAAACTGCAGCCCGAGAAACCCATTGGTAGACACACAGCCCAAAAAATTGAATCCTTTGCTGAATCTAAGAGTGGAAGCAGTGATAGACCCTCAACATCTGTTGTAGAGTAATCTACTTCTCGCTCTGCTTTACTTGAAAACATCATGGAGCAGCTTATGATATAACAAATGGATATAGTGAATATGTAAAAAAATGATTGGAGGAATTGAAACAAGGAATGCATAAAATGATGAATATAATCAGAGGAGAGTTCAACATGATATAGCATATCATCGGTCTATTACTAGATATCTATATGATAATTACAATGTGGAATTTCCAACTTGCCCCAAATTTACTTCTTATACACCTGATCATGTTGAAGAAGAATAGAAAGAAGAAGAAGATGAAGAAGAGGAGGAAGAGGACGAAGACTGATATTTTAGGAGTTCAGTTTGTTTGTTTGTTTGTTTTTTTGTTATTTTGATTGTTTGTTATGTGTTTTCCTTTACACTATTATAGTAAGAACTTTCATCTTAATGTCGTACTATGAAGTGTAATATAAATTACACCATTTTACTTTTTTTGTGTTTTTAGTATTTTCAATTTCTGTTTATCTTTTTAATTCTTAGCAAATCCTCTAAATTATATTATGTTTCATTTAATGCTTTAAAGCCTGTACTTTTAAAATTAGTGCCTGCAGTATACCAGAGCCCAGTTTCATATTCAAAAATCCTCTACAAGTTAGTTTTTTTAATGCAATTATTGTTTTCTTTCACCTATAATAATTTTTGTATAGAACGTTTTTAATTACTTAAAAATTTAAGTTTGGGGGAAATAAAAATTTCTTTAAAAAGTAGTAATCTAAATTTTATTTGTCCTTAACTAACTATATTTATAATTTCTTTAATATTTCATTGGATAGTAAGAGTTTAATTATAAATGACAATATTTATTCTTGTAAATACTATGGTAAATTTAGGTAAAAGTTTTTAATAATGAAGATTAATTCTAAAGTTAAAGATATTTGGTATGAAAAGATAAGACTATTTTTTTCTATTTAAAGTAAAGAAAATTATATTTTTTAAGTATTAAGAATTTTAGAGTTTCATGTAAGAAGAAAACAATGAGACTTTATGAAAAATCATCAAAACTAATATGAATTTATTAAGTGAAGAAAGGTAAGAAGTTTTAACTTTAAGAAAGGGATGGTAAAGTTCAAAACTATTAAAGGCTATACAGATATAATAATCCTCACTTGAAAAGAGAAGAAAAGAAAAAAAAAAGAAGAAAGAGAAAAGAATGGATTGAAAGGATCCTGAATAAGAAAAAGAAAAGAAGAATGCGAGGAGAAGCTTGAGGAGATGCCTAATCAAAAATTGGCTTCACTTAAAGCAAGTTGAGGAAAAGGCTTTATTACATTTTTAAACTTGTATTTGAGTATTAGCACATTTACTAGTAAAGTTTTCTTGAAGTTCTTTTTCATATGGATAATCCAAATACCCTTGATAAGATAAATTACAATCCCTCTTGAAATGAATATAGCTTCGGAAATCTTTGATTTGATTACTAAGTACTCTTGACTTATAGTTTAATCTAAGTTATTAAAAGCTTTTTTAAATTTCACTATTTTATTTATTAAACTAATGTATATAAGTTTATAAGTTAATCTCTATCCTAAGTTTTATTTTTATGTAGTAAAAATGTCACTTGAGGACCAGTAACATTTAAGTTTGGAGGACTTTGATACACCAAAATAATGTGCTAGTTCAAGTATACATTTTTATGCTTACTTTTGATGATATCACACTTTAAAGAAGGTTATTTTCAACTTTTTATTGCAGGTACATCAATTTTAGACATTTGGAGCAAAAGTAGGAAAAATGACAAAATTAGGATCGAAAATAGAGAATTTTGTGAATCTGACGCCCGAAGCACCACATTAGCGCCTAAAGCGTCACTTTTTAGAGAGTTGGTATTTGAAGCGCCAGATTTGGTGTCTGAAGCCATTTTATATAGAGGCGGCGCCTGAATTGCTAGAACCCAAAACAACGCAGTCTTAAGCAACTTGGCGCCTATGCTCCACATTCAGTGCCTGAGGTGCCAAAGATGAATTTTTATGAATTAAAGCAATTTAGGATGAATTTTGCACAAATTTTGAATGGGTCCACATGTTTTAAATGCCCCATGGAGTGATTCAATGCATCTACACACTTTGGACAGTTCTTTTATGAAGGGATATGTCTCATGAATCAATTGACATCTCTTTTGAAATTCAAAAGGTTTAACTTTTGGATAGAATTTTTAAGGAAATTTAGAATTATTTTTAAAGGGAGGCAACCTCTAATAAAAGAGAGGGAAGTCTATGGATGAAAAAGAGGCTTGAGAGAGGTTCGATAGAGGGTTTGGCAAGAGAGAGAGAGAGAGAGTTAGAAAGAGAAAGTCATGGACTTGGAGATTTTCTTCAAGGGTTGTAAGAGGAGAGGGAAAGTGAGAGATTTCTTCTTCA